>OZ038499.1:48813927-48876427 GCA_964036315.1 Acanthosepion esculentum | reverse complement strand
GCATCAGCACACATATAACCTAACATGTCCTAAAATTTACAGACCATCTAAATTTTGTGAATATTTTAAGATGTGTTTAAAACTGAACATTTTTAAATAAGTACGTCGGATTAGTTGTGTATATACTTACGTTATGTATGTGAACCAAACTCTACGAAAATTCTTTGGAAGAAAATTATCAGTATATATTTTTAAGGTGGGATAGAGATATACTTAACATATCTTGTGACAAAAGGCCTAAAGGTCGCCCAGTTACTATTTAGTAATAATTGTTCTAGTGAGATAAGCTTGTTAACCATTTCAACACGTCGACGGGCCTAAGGTGATTTCTAAGCTTAGCTTAAATGCGCCACAAGGCCGAATGTATGTGGTGCCCCGTGAGGATCGAACTCAATATTGAGTCGTAATTGTTCTAGTGAGACAAGCTTGTTAACCATTACACCACTCCGAGGAGCCTAAGGTGCTTTTCTAAGCTTAGCTTACGCGGACCACAAGGCCAAATGTATGAGTCACCCAGTGAGGATCGAACTCACTATTCAGCAGTGCTTGATCAAACAAGACAAGCTTGTTAACCGTTACACCACACCAAGGAGACTAAGGTGATTTCTAAGCTTAGCGTAGATGCGCCACAAGGCCGAATGTTTGAGATGCCCCGTGAGGATCGAACTCAATATTAAGTCGTAATTGATCTAGCGAGACAAGCTTACTAAGCATTACCCCACAACGAAGCGCCCAAAATGTATTGCTAAGCGTAGCTTAGACACGGCACAAGCTCGCAATTATGTGGCACCCAGTAAGGATCAAACTCACTATTCAGTCGTAATTGATCTAGCGAGAAATGTTTGCTATTAGACGCCATCAAGAGGCCCTTTTAAGGGGGGATAACACATATTCTCAAGTTGAAAATAATCCCCTGCCATCAAAATTCGACCTCAAGAGCACAAAATCTGACTAACACGACGATAGCGTTACAATCTCTTCCATTATAGCCAAAAAGCCAATGCCAACCTTTAAGAAGAAAAAACAGGTACTTAACAATAAATTATGTAAATGCACCATGCGTGTGGATGCATATATTATAGTCGCTTTAAGGCTAAAAGAAAAGGAAATGTATTTTTGCCCCTTACCTACGTTTTTTCCCATGTCTTAGTGTCCGTTATCTTTTTTTACATGCCCCTCAAGATATAATGACCGGCAACCAGTTTCCCTTTCAAAAGCCACCTGCTAGTGAGGCTAGCCAATCCCCCATCACAGACGCCTTCTCAGGTACGTTGGTGCTTCTCCAACGCGCACAGAGTTAACACGCAGTCTATACTGCAGCTATATTCAGCAGACCTTAGAAACAGTTTCTGGGAGATAATGAATAATCTAGCGTAATCAGAACAAGGCCCGGACGCTCAGACCCTCGGTCACAACGGCTTGTGACCTTGTTCTCCTACAAATATCGACGTCTTCCGAAAACTTTCGTCTATCCAGTTACACTCACAATGCACTTTTATAACGTCCCACAAGTTGGGATATATATATATATATATATATATATATATATATGTATGTGTGTGTGTGTGTGTGTGTGTGTGTGTGTATGTGTGTAAAAATTTAGGGATAAATAAAAAAATATCTGTAAAAAGACAATATGAATATGGACAAACGGAAAGATTTTGTCTACCAACGCCTTTCGTCCTCTGATTGAGTTTATCAAGGCAAATGTAAGGATTTTAAAATATATGTAAATAAATAAATATTCAACAAAACCAATAACAATATTTATTCAATTTCGTTTATTAGGCATTGAATTGTATCACTTAGGATCCTCCATAGTTTAACTTTACTTATAGTTAACCTTAAGAATACGTTTGAGTGTCATAAATTTTACCATTTTGAAAACACCAATATTTTAAAACATGTTGCAAAATAAATAAATAAATAAATAAATAATAATAATAATAATAATAATAACAACAAAAACAACAACCACCACCACCACCAACAACAACAACAACAACAACAACAACATCATCATCATCATCATCATTGTAATTAGAGACTGCAAGTGCAAAAATTGTCTTCTTATTGATATGGTAGTCCCTACACACTACAATGTATCTTTGAAGATCTTCAAAAAGCTATCAAAACACAAGTATCTTGAAATCGAAATCTCAAAATTGTGGCACACGGGAACATCAGCAATACCTATTGTAGTTGTAGCCCTCGGATTGATTGGAAATGATTTCATTAGACTAATTGGAGGGATTCCTGGTAGCCCATGCCCTAGAGAATTACAAAAAAAGTTTTCACGAGTACAGCTCACACCTTACGAAGGGCTTTATCTATGTAAAATATTTTCGTGTTTTTTTTTTATTGTTTTCTTTTAAATTGCTCAGTAGAAAATATCATGGTGCCATTTCTGAACTTAGGTCTCTGGTTAGGACCCAGAAAGAAATGAGTACCCACCAGAAATCAAAAGAAAAGAAAATAATGATAATAATTTATAAAACTGTTTTCCATCGCCATGATCTGGTTTGCTAAAAGCGAACCATATTTAAATAATCAGGTAAATCCTTATATTATTTACATTATTCAGATTGACATCCTCATCTTCACTGCCATATTCACAAAGTTTCGGCGGTTGTACGCTCTGGCATTCTTCAGGTGATTGGTTCTCTGAAATGAGGTATCATGATTAATTGCATTATTTACATTATTTTGACTGATATCCTCATCTTCACTGCCATATTCACAACGTTTCGGCCGTTGTGCGCTCCAGCCTTCTTCAGGTGGTTGTATTTCTGAGATAAGGTATTTTGATTACTTGCATTCTTTAAATTATTCGGATTGTTATCCTCATCTTTATTGCCATATTCACAACGTTTAGGCCATTTACCCTCTGCCCAAATATTGCAACAATATCCATTTTTGGTCTGATCTTACTCTTATAAAAGTAGAGAAGAGCATGGGGGGTCAGGTACTTACTGAAGCGGTAGAGGGAGCCGATCACATTGCCTGCATCCCTCGCGATGGATCGTATATAGGAATTCCACTTCAGGTCGGGTGTGCGTTTGAGGCACAATATCCTTTCGAGACACGGGGCTTCCTCGAGGGGTCATCCATTCATCGTGACTGGTCGTAGTTCTGGTTCTGATCGGCGGTGATTGATAGCAACCACATTATCAAACACATTTACATAATCTATCGAACATAGGTATACATCTTTTTGTATATTTTTCTCTACGTATTTTAATTAAGTCGGACAATGCTCACACGCTATACGAATTGGTTACAAAAAATATTTCAGGATTGCTAAATTGTGCTTATTTTTAAAATCATTTAACCCCAAGCAAGGCAATAAATTCACTAAGGCGCAAGTGGTTACTGAGTGTTAGAGAATATGGGGAAAACTACTATTAAGGGGAGAGGACAATAAAAAACAAGAATTAAGTAGACAGAAGGTAACGATTGACATTGCATTTAAATCTTTGAAGATCAAAGGCAATAAAGCCACTAAGATGCAAGTGGTTACTGATTGTTATAGAATATGAGAAAAACTATTATTAAGGAGAGAGGACAATAAAAGAATAAGAATTAAGAAGACAGAAGGTAACGATTGACATTGTATTTAAATCTTTGAAGATCAAAGGCAATAAAGCAACTAAGATGCAAGGGGTTACTGAGTGCTAGAGAATATGAGAAAAACTACTATTAAGGAGAGAGGACAATAAGAAAAAACAAGAATTAAGTGGACAGAAGGTAACGATTGACATTGCATTTAAATCTATGACGATCAAAGGCAATAATGCAAGTGGTTACTGAGTATTAGAAAATATGAAAAAAAACACTACTATTAAGGAGAGAGGACAATAAAAGAACGACTTATAAGAAAACAAATGACAAGGATTTAAATTTCATTTAAATTTTCAAAATTTAAAAGATAAACCAAGCGAGAAGTACGAGAAAAAAAACTGTTAGCATAGAACTTACGGTTTCATCTAGTCATTTCAACTGTAAAATAATGAGTACTGCGTTTGAATTCATAAAGTTTAGGTACCCCAGAGAAAAATTCATTAAGAACAGAAAAGGTACAGAGAAGCTATGTTACAGCAGCGGGAAAATGACTGAAGCCGAGGTGCCAGGTAAGAGCTAATATCACTGCAGATTCTTTCTTGGAATTTATCAAGAATCTCTAAATGTATAGCAAGAGCAATATTCAAAGATTTTTTTAAATTTTATTTAAATGAACAAGTTAAATCCGTTTTGAAAGTTTTGAGAATATAAAAAATATATTTCAAGAATGATAATATACGTATGTTACGCAAATCCCCACACTTTTTTCTTTAATTCGAATGTAAATAATTCTAATAATTATTACTCCTCACCCAGTTCAGTCAGAAATTAGCATGATCGTGCTTGTTAATCGGATATTAGTCACTTTCAAAAATGTTAATCAGAATTACTTTTCTCTTTTCTATTACGCAATCTGCTCGTAGGCGGTCTAATGGATTATATATATATATATATATATATATATATATATATATATATATATATATATATATATATATATATATTCTTCGTTATTCAATTATATATAGATTGATTTATTTGAAGCTGTCCTTTCATGGGTCTGCAAAGCCCCATGTATTGTCACCACAGTGAAAAGTGCCGGGTGGGGACTGTACAAAGGTACACCTAGCTTTAACACACAATTCAAAGGAGCAGTCGTGAGCCCTTCACCACACCTTCAAGGCGAACTCTACACTTATTAAGGGTTAAATTCCCTATGAAAACCGGGACATGTTCAAAGACACACAAAAGACCTTCAGACGACAAGAAGGGGCGAAGGCTTTATCAAAGGAACAATCGCCTGAATAAAATTGGGCCTTGCTTTGTTGCACGGATCCTGCAAGTGAAAAGGAGAGAAATGAATACGCTTAGTCATTCAGTTTTCTGTAAGCATTTATTGATGTCTCCAGGTTTGTTTGTTTTGTTTTTTCAGGCTTTAAACATTTTCTTTGTTGGTGTCAGTGGTTTTGCCGTTACTTTTTTTTTTTTAAAGATAGTTTTATATTTCTTTAAAATCAACGAACGGTGTCTCCTGTGTGATCTTTCAATTGCTGAGATGTTTCTTTCTTTTTTTTTTTCGCAAATTTTTATTTATTTTAAAAGCATATATAGTTACGAGGGGGCGCGATTTTACATAACGGTTATCGACACACAAAACAGAATCGTAAAAACGAATTCGAATTAAACTATACTGCCTAGGCTTAATTTGAAACTGACGCTGTTTTATCATATATCGTGACATTAAAGTTTGTATCTTCTTGATTTTAGATTTTTAAAATTGGCATTTCTCCTGGTTATTACAGTGAAAATTTCTGTACATATGGGGAAAAAAGGACAAGGGTTAAAATGAAAACCTTCTTTTTCCATATACCTTGGCCATTTTTTAAAATCATTTCACCCCATGCAAGAGAGTGAAGTCCCTAAGACTCAGTGGATTACTCAGTATGAAAGAATAAAAGCAGGGAGGACATTAGAAGTGCAATCAGAAAGGCAGTAGCTAACGATTGATATTGAATTTAAATTTTTGAAGGTCAAAGTTGGCTGGAAAAATTGGAACCAGAAGCGAGAAATGCGAGGAAATAAACTGTTAGCATAGAACTCACGGTTACATCTCGCCAATTCATCTTAGAATTGATGAGACCTAGCCGCCAATCTAGTACTGCGCTTAAATTCATAAAGTCTAGGTACCATAGGAAATAGTTCATCCGGACAATTACCATGAAAATATTTATAAAAAAAAATTTATAAAAAAAAGAGGGTAGCTACATTACGTCGGCGAGAAAGTGACTGAAGAAGAGATGCCATGTCATGACCAATAATATAACTGATTCTCTTTTGGGGTTTTATCAGGAATCTCTCACTATATAGTAGGAGCAACCGTCCAGGTATAGCAGCAATATTCAAGGCGTGGATGAATCATAGACTTATAAATATGTAAGATAGATTCTGGAGAGAAAAATTGCCTAGCACGACACAGAGAGCCGATTTCTTCGCAACATAACTGGGAATCGATTCTTAAACACCTTTCCAGTTCATGTCACCCGAGAAGTCGCAACGATTTCCTCTTCTGCTAACAGGAGGCCGAAATCGTTTTCTCAGACGATTAATGGAGTGGAGTTTTCTTTTGCATGTGTTGAAATTAACAAGCCATTCCTTGCCCCAGTTAACAGCAGACTGTAATCTATTTTTTAGATCAGCTTATCGAAGGGATAAGACTTACAATCAAGACAGGACTAAATGGGTATGTTCTAGACACAAACGATATACTTTACAAGATATACTTTTTTTTTTTTTTTTTTTTTTAAGCGTATCACCCCAAGCAAGGCCGGTGGCCACTATCACGCAAGGGGTTACAGAAGGGTTGGAGGAAGAGCAGATAGGAGTGGTAAAGGAAGGGATGTGGAGAAAGAGAAGGACGGAGGGTCGATCGAGGTAGGGAGGTTACGGGTGATATAGAGCGAGAGCAGATAGGAATGAAAGATGTCAGGAAGTGGATAGATCAAGGCAATTGGAGATGACGACTTGTTAACCATCACATTATTAAGTTTCTGAGGAATGGTTTCTTTGCAATCAGAGCATTAAAAGGGCAATTATAACATTCAGAAGCTCTTCCTTTACATTTGACCGCATTAGAGCGATATCTTAGAAATAGGTCTTATATGTGGCATATTATAATGATTGACTGAGAATCAAATTCATTACCCAAACGGATTACTTTACAAGATAGACTTGTTAACCATCGCATTATTGATTTCAAAGGGATCGTTTCTCTGCAATCAGAGCATTAAGAATTCATAAATTGTTAATTTTTTTAATTTCATAAACTATAGGTATCAGGGCGAAGAGTTCATCAGAACAATTATCATGAAAGGATTAAGAGAAAAGGCACAGGGAAGTCAGTCAATCAGTTATGTGCCATGCGCAAGATATATATTTCCATACATGACTGACGAGGTAGATTTTTCCCGCAGTAGGTTGCCATTTCTTTCTGTGGTAGACCAGTTGCTATCCAAGGCTATAGAACCTGGTCTGTCCTGCTATTTACCCATAGCTGGGGGGAGAAGAGGAGGATTCATAACTTTCCCAAAGGTATTAGCACGTAAGCAATGAATTCAACTGGAAATCAAACTCGGCTCTACTACTCTATTTAAACATATATATATATATATATATATATATATATATATATATATATATATATATATATAATGTTTAAATATATATATATATATATCAGTCAGTTGTGTGCCATGCGTGATACACGCTTAGGCGATCATGTATCTTTCGATACATGACTGACGAGGTGGATTTTTTTCCTGCAGTAAGTTGCCATTTCTTTCTGTGGTAGACCAGTTACCATCCAAGGCTATAGAACCTGATCTGTCCTGCTATTTACCAATAGCTCGTGGGGGCAGAAGAGGAGGATTCATCTGTGAATTGCCATGACTTCTTGGGAAAGAGATTGGATTGGTTTCCCGTTGCTATCTCCACAGATTCCTTTTCTTTATTATCTGTGAATTGCCATGACTTCTTGGGAAAGAGAGTGGAGTGGTTTCCCATTGCCTTCTCCACAGATTCCTTTTCTTTATTATCTGTGAATTTCCATGACTTCTTGGGAAAGATAGTGGAGTGGTTTCCCATTGCCTTCTCCACAGATTCCTTTTCTTTATTATCTGTGAATTTCCATGACTTCTTGGGAAAGAGAGTGAAGTAGTTTCATTTCCCCTTACTCAGTTTTCGTCGTTCGATACTGTGAGTCTGAAAAATGTCGCCATTAGTGCTATCGCTATTGTTTTTCGTCCTTTTAACTTGTATCAAAATTTAGTATCTGTCCTCGGGTGGATGGACGCAACTTTAAATATTATGCCCAGTCTCATGAAATAATCGCTTCATCAATGCAATAAATAGGTAGTCGACAGCGGTTGTGGGGTTAGGTTATTTTTTAGATTTGACCCGGGTTTTCGTGCTCGTGTTCCCTACATGAAGCCAACTTTATGTCACCTCTTGCCAGCGTTGGCCCACATGAAAGTATAATCGCTTCTCGGCATTTTGGCTAAGATCAAAGTGTAGTATCTTATCAGCTACCTCTACGCCTATCTTCCCATCTTTCTACCATTTTCTCACTGAAGCCTATTACCCCCTTCCCCCTCTTTTTGCTCGATCAAAATGGAATAGTTCATTATTTATGACGCATTGGCCGGACGTAACGATCGTGCAACCTAACGATAGGAGGAACAAAACAATTATAATGGGATATTTTAAGACCATCCTGTGAGCAATAATATTTAATCCGATGCCTTCACTGGAAGTCTTTTAGTATATCAGCTTCGTGAAGTTAATTTTTGTTCTTACAAAATGATTCGATTTTCTTTTTAATTTGGCTGGTTGATTTAATTAAAGTAACATTTTAATTAAGGTAATTTTTTTCTACCGCGCAAGTACAGGTAACTTTTATTGAAATGTCGAGAAAAAGCTATAAGTTTAGACTTCAATTTATTTTATCTGATCAGCATCTTTGAAAGCCACTTCAACCTCGGAAGATAGTGTTTCGTAGAGTGCTCTCTCTTATCGGCAAAATCAGCAGCGACGGCGGAAACTTGAATGTAGGTCAATTTTTGCATAAATTAAAAGACATAATTTACATAAAGAGATCGGCTTCCAATGCTTGCTGCATATTTTTGAATGTAATTTTATTTGTATCTTCATTCGTTTTTTTTTCTTTTAATTCTTTTACATTATTCTCCTCGTTCCTTTTCATTTAATTCTCTCGTCTGTACAGTCTTCCTTGCTTGTTTTTTTTTTTTTCTCTTTTTGTCCTTCCCTAAGTTTATTCCTTTCTTTTTCATTATCCCGAGTTTCCTTCTTTTATTTTTTCTTCATCGTATATTTCTTTCATCCTCCTTTTTATGATTTTCATTCTTTTTATTTCTTTTCTATCATGTATCCCTTTCTTTATTTTATCTTTATCTTCTTTTTTCATTTTTTTCTTTCCTTTCCTTCGAATCTTTTTCTGCCTTTCAAATTTAAATAGACTCTCTTCTCTTTCCTTCCTATATTCTGTGCCAGTGGATAAAAAGCGTTGTTTGAAGTAACCCAGTGACTTGACCCAAAGCGTTGTGAGTTCAATACCTGGCCGCAGCAGAGATGAACAAAAACTTGGGGAGTTGAGTTGCTAAAAGGAAATATCTGAAACCGAGTTATCCAGAAAAGGCATTCCGTGTGGAACTAGAACAATCTATCACAGTGGACGAAATAAATGGTTCGGTTCAAAATTCTAATCACCTGAAGAAGGCCGGAGCGTACAACGGCCGAAACGTCGTGAATATGACATTAAAGATGACGACAACAGTCCGAACAATGTAAAATAGTGTAAATAATTACAATACTTCATATCGTGAATGTGACAATAAAGATGAGGACAACAGTCCGAACAATGTAAAATAGTGTAAATAATTACAATACTTCATATCGTGAATATGACAATAAAGATGAGGACAACAGTCCGAACAATGTAAATAGTGTAAATAGTTACAATACTTCATCTGAGAAATATAGACAGATCCCGAGGAAGGCCGGAGCATACAACGACCGAAACGTTGTGAATATGACAATAAAGATGAGGACAACAGTCCGAACAATGTAAATAGTGTAAATAGTTACAATACTTCATCTGAGAAAAATAGACAGATCCCGAGGAAGGCCGGAGCATACAACGACCGAAACGTTGTGAATATGACAATAAAGATGGGGACAACAGTCCGAACAATGTAAATAGTGTAAATAGTTACAATACTTCATCTCAGAAATATAGACAGATCCCGAGGAAGGCCGGAGCGTACAACGGCCGAAACGTCGCGAATATGGCAATAAAGATGAGGACAACAATCAGAATAATGTCAATTCTTTTCTTTCTTTCTTTTTTTTCATTTCCCCCATCCTTATCTATTTTTCGTTTTCCTTCTCTCCTTCATTTTCTTTTTTTATCTTCCGTTCTTTTTCCCGATTTATATTCGTCTTTATTCTTTTCTTCCATATTATCCTTTCTTTCTTTTATCTTTATTTCCGTTTTCATTCTTTGTCTTTCAAATTTTCTTTCTCTTTCTTTTCTTTCCTTCTCCGCATTCTTCTTTTCCTCGTCCTCTTCCCATTCATACTTTTCCTTCTTTTCCTTCTTCTTTTTTTAATTTCTCATCTCTTTTTTTCTTCTTTATATTACTTTCTTTCTTTTTCTGTTACTTTTTCTCCTTCTTCTCTTTGTATCTGCCTTTCTTTTAGCCTTTAACTTTTGGTTGCTCTTTCTTTTCTTTTTTTTGTCTATAATCCTTTCTTTTTTTACTGTTTCTTTTCTGTTTTTCATTCTTTTTTTTTTCCTTTTTCTATCTTCCTATATTTTATCTCCCTACTTTTTACATTTGTCTCCTCTTTCTTTTGTCTCCACCCCTCTATATTTTTATTTTTCTCTTTCCTTCTCTACTTATCTCTTTTCTTTTTCTCTTCATTTTTCTTTTTTCTTCTTTCATTCTATTTGAATTGTCTTCTTTATGTCATTCCCCGTATTTGTTTCTTTCTTTTTTATTTCTTTCCTTTCTTCCTTCACTTCGTCTTCTTTCATTCTCGAGTTTTAAATTTGATTTCTCTTTCTCTTCTTTTCTTTTCTTCACTATATTTCCTTCTTTCTTTTCCTCTTTCCTTATTGACGTTCTTTTCTTCATTTCGTTCTATATTTTATTCCCCTTTCTTTCTCCCATTTATATTCACCTTCTCTTTATTCTTTTCTTCCTTTCTTGATTTTCTCTTTGTCTTTCTTGTCTTTATTTTCTTCCTCACTTTCTTCTTTTATCTTCTTTCCTTCCCCCACATTCAGTTTCGTTTTTCTTTTCTTCCATATATTTCTTTAATTATTTTTTGCATTCCTTCTTTATTTTTTTCTTTCTTACTTACTTCTTCCTATTCTGCATTTCACATTGGTCAAAGACCGGTATAAATTGCCAATGTTTATACATGAGTCTATAGGATATTTTCGAATGTTTTATACTTGAGACTATAGATAGACAGTCGTCTTAATCTTCTCTGGAGGATACATATGTCGTATTCTAGGGTCCGTGAAATGATCAAGATTTTGGAGTTTTCTTATGAGGATGGAAGGCTTGGAAATTTTAACACTTACGGCACTCATTGAACACAAGAAAAAATCATGGAATATTTTACTTAACATGTTCAATCAAGTGGATGGAAAAGGAGGATAAACAGATGTCGTGAACAGAAACAGCTGATAGGAAGCTGGGGAGTGTCATAATCAACTACATCATGAAGAGAGAGAAAGTTTTTTTTTACCATTTTTATCTTCCTCATGAGAATTCAAGAGGGACAGATTTTGAATTTTAAGAAAAATTCTATCTCACTTGACGTTATATTTTATTTTCACTTTAAAACAGATCTTCATGTTGATAGACGATTTCTTTCGGAAATGTCTAGCCTCTGCCAGTTGATAACCTGACTTAGATATGATCTTTAGATTTCTGCCAATGCCTAGGAATCATATTATTTGAAGACTTTTGCCAATTTCATTCTTGTCTTTCTCTTCCCCTTTCTGTTATTCATTAGTTTTAAGAACGGATGTTACTTTTATTTACACTATTTGCATTATTCGGACTATTGTCCTCATCTTTATCGCAATATTTATTACAACATTCCGGCCGTTGTACGCTTTGGCCTTCTTCGGGTGGTTGGAATGTCGAACTGAACCCTTTATTTCTCTCACTGGGGTATACTGTTCTAGTTCCACGTACCATGTTTAATGGATGTCAGGTATCAGTTGTGTCCT
Organism: Acanthosepion esculentum; assembly: GCA_964036315.1. Classification (NCBI taxonomy): domain Eukaryota; kingdom Metazoa; phylum Mollusca; class Cephalopoda; order Sepiida; family Sepiidae; genus Acanthosepion; species Acanthosepion esculentum. The sequence continues at coordinate 48,864,543 of OZ038499.1, read as the reverse complement.
GTTAATTCCCCTCTGCAAGTTCTCCACTGCCTTAACCGGGTATTGAACTCACACTCTTTGGTTCTTGTCACTGGGTCTAACCAACGCCTTCATCTACTGTGCAATGTGTTCTTGAGGACATCTGTGTATGAATTTCTGGGGCGTACAACGGCCGAAACGTTGTAATAAATATGTCGACAAAGATGAGGACAATAGTCCGAATAATGTAAATAGTGTACATAATACCTCAGCTCAGAAATATAGACAGATACTGAAAGGCCGAAACGTTGTAATAAATATGTCGACAAAGATGAGGACACTAGTCCGAACAATCTAAATAGTGTACATAATACCAAATCTCATAAATATAGACAGATACTGAAAGGCCGAAACGTTGTAATAAATATGTCGACAAAGATGAGGACAATAGTCCGAATAATGAAAATAGTGTACATAATACCTCATCTCATAAATATAGACAGTTACTTCTCTTTTTTCGACTCTCACCGTTTCCTCCCTTCGTCCTATCAGTGTGACCGAGAATACCAAAGTTAAAAAAGTATAACCTGGACAAGTTTATACCTCTTAACTCTAGTATAAACATTATCATTCATGAATTCAGCATGGCTGATGCTAGAATCCTGCAGAGCAACACACAGGCCTCACGTTTTCAACTGACTTGAGATACACCCTTGTGCAAATTGATTGAAACAACCACTTTAGTTGCCTTTCTTTCATCATACGGTCAGTTTTAGACCCCACTGGAGGGACAGTGTAATCGATTTCTATTTTTACCTCAGATTAGCTCATTTGGAGTGGTGTGCAGTAATATGAACCTATTTTCGGGGTGTATGATGAAATTTCTTCAGCCTTGAAAAATAATGCGTCATTCGTGATTGCATCAAATTTTCATCACGCCCAGGCACCATTGTCTCGACTGTCGATTAGTTGTCCTACAGCCATTGTCTCCGATGGACGTTACTCCAAGGAAGTTGTAACGCTGCACGAACAAAATGGCAAGCCTTACCAGTGAGCAAATCAAAGTACTATAGATTGGCCCCGGAAACTTTCCTGATTAAAATCCAATCGTGAATCTGTGGTCAATCTGCAAGGAACGACTTCGTGGAATGAACATACGAAGTACTAACATGTGCACTGGGTCATGTCTCATTGGAAAAATACGAATTAAAATAGAAAAATAACGTGATTTTTCGTTTTGTTTCAATGAATTTGCGCAAGTGTGTAGGTGATCATGGTCCTCCACATCTTCCTGTATAATTAATTTGCACAAGTGTATAGAACGACTACATTGAATCAATAGCTGCATTTACTGCAAGAAAAGTTGGGTCACTGTGTCATGCCAGAAATCCAAAGAAGGATCTGCAATGTTATCGATCCTGACCTGGCATCTCGACATCAGACTTTTTCTCTCCGAAGTGACGTGGCATCCCTCTGTCTTTTCTACAAATATTTTCATGGCATCTGCCCTGACGAGATTTTTGTCCTGGCACTCCGACCACATTAATTTAAGAGGGCTACTTGATTGACATCTAGGTCCCACCTGTTTACTGTTGAAATATCTAAATGCGACCACCACTTCTACTCCAACAGTTTCTCTTCTCGCATTTCCTGCCTGTGGAACTCCCTTCTGCTTGCTTGCTTCCCTGATAACTATAATCTTCAAAAATTTAAATGCAACGTCAATGGCCATCTTCTATCTTCTAGAATCCTGTTCATCTTTTATCATTTCCTCAATCCCTCCCTACAATCAGTCTTTTCTCTCAATTTCACTCCCTGTAAACCGGTGCGATTTAGGAGCATTCACGCCTTGCTTGGGGTGAAATAATTAAAACAATCTATAAACTGGACCAATGTTTAGATTTTAACTCAAATATAACCTGGAAAAAGTTTATAAATCTTAACTCTTGTATAAACTGAACAAATTACTCCATTGTTACTTAAGTATAAACTGTAGCAATGTTTACATTTTGACTAAAGTATAAACCGGACTAATGCTTACATTTTGACTGAAATATAAGCCGGGCTAATGTTTACATTTTGACTCAAGTATAAACCGTGCTAATGTTTATATTTTGACTCAAGTATAAACCGGGCTAATGTGTACATTTTGACTCAAGTATAAACCGGGCTAATGTTTACATTTTGACTCAAATATAAACCGTGCTAATGTTTATATTTTGACTCAAGTATAAACCGGGCTAATATTTACATTTTGACTCAAGTATAAACCGGGCTAATGTGTACATTTTGACTCAAGTATAAACCGGGCTAATGTGTACATTTTGACTCAAGTATAAACCGGGCTAATGTGTACCTTTTCACTCAAGCAATATAACAAATATAAACCCAAATCAATTTCATTATAATTGATATTTTCTTTCAGTTATGACTTTCTCCTCTGTGGTTAATCATAAGAAACTGGTGCCGATTAATGTTACTCGTAGTTTGTGACGATAATTCCTTTAGTAGTAATAATAATAATAAGATCATTAAGTATATCAGTGATAGCTCTTAGCAATCTATTACATCTCTTATTTAAATGATTGCCTTGTGCGAATCTGTTCATTTCGTCAATGTAAAGATATTACAAACATTGCACCTTTTAAATATCACTTAACAACAGAATTTCGGCAAGCCGAATGCATCTATTTACAGCCTTGCCTTAACTTAAGTCCCCGGTAACGATTCGCTAAAGGAGTGTTCGGAATAATAATAATAATAATAATAATAATAATAATAATATGATGTTGATTATGATGATAATGATGATGAAGCAGTTTTTAAACGTAAAAATTTCACGGTTTTCCTATTTGAAAATTCTGGTGAGTCTTAATTCTTAAGTGAATGACTGAATGCTGTCATGTCGACTTCTGCAATAATAAAATATCCGTAGAAATTCCTCTATCGCATCGTTAAATATTTGAGCTTACCAACTTTAACAAAATATTCCAATAACAATCATAAATATGAATGCTGGTCGTTATTTTAAGAAGTAAGGGGATACAAATGAATCCATTTGAAATTGACAACGTTTTCCCATTTTTACTGAAACAGCAATGAAACTTTTCTATCTTTCTTTCTTTCATTCTTTCTTTTATTTTCTCACTGAAATCAAGTAGAGCCTTTTCCCCTCCTTCTATACGATCAATCGGTATAGTTCATTATCTATGAAGTATAGGCAGAGCTTAACAGTCGTGTGTACTAACGAATTCAGAGACAAGCATAATAATAATAATGTTATTCACATTTCAGTTTTATGTTATGATCGGTGAGTGACGTCAGTTCATAGAATGACGAAAGCCCGTATTTTAGTTAAAACTCCTCGAGCCTACACGTGCCTACCCACGCCAGTAGATATGTAGGCGACGAAGAAAACCGATGTGACAAGCCTACAGCGGTAAGGCATACAAAGTAAACCAAATGGTGTCATCAGGTAACTAGGAGACACTACCATTCTGAATGTTTTGCACGTTGGGAGATATTACCAGGAAGACACTCTCTTTTTACCACAGCTCACACTTCTTGTTGTTGTAGCGAGTTTATATACCTTTGACGAGAAGTTATAAGCTTCTAATACATTTGACACTCTGGTGGATTCGTATAAAGGAATAATAAGAGACAAGGAATTATAAGGAATAAGAAGAGTTCATTCTGTCGTTATAGGTAAGGTCCCATAACAAAAGTGTAGGATGATTTAAAACTTGAACAAAGAAATATTAACAAATATATTGTCAGGACATTTTAGAAACAAAAGAGAAATGAAATGAGAACATTTCAAAGCCAGATGAGGTATGTGTAGTTGATTACTAACATTTTGCAGGAGCGAAAAGAATACGTTTTTTCGCTATGAAAAGTCGTCGAGAAAGACATCGAGTCTTTCAAATTTCATGCCGCCTGTAATCCCTGAGAAGTTTCAAGCGACCACCAAGGAAGAATGTGCACGCTTTATCAACAACCTTGCATTCAACACTGCCTTCAATTGAACGGCGGACATCTAGAGCATGTAATCTCGGGCTCCTCATGACATTTTTGGTCCATGTTTGAGTCTAAATGTTTGCAGATCTTAAAATGCTATCCTTTTACCTTTCAGTAAATGTAATTTTCATTACTCTATCATTTGTGGTCCCTGATTTGTGCCCGATCATTTTGTTTCAAAAATTGTGACACACCCTCTACAAGGGTCATAAAAATGATTTCAAATTGACACATATTTTGGCTTATGCTATTTTTGCGGTCTTTCCCTGACAGAAAAATAAGCCGTTGCGATACAAATCTTCATTTTAGTTTCAGTATTGGCGTGTTTGCGAGTACGTATGTATATTTTTATTAAATAATAATAAATAATTCATCTTGTGTATACCCATGTCTTTTTTTAAAATCTTTTCAAACGAGTTCACCCCAAGTAACTCAGTAAAGTCACTAAGACACAAGGGGTTACAGGATGTGGAAAAATTAGCAACAGAAACATTACTAATAAGCGGGAAAAGAGCAGAGCAATCAGGGGGACAGTAGATAGCGATTGACATTGCATTTAAATTTCTGCAGCTTAAAGTTGACTGGGAAGATTGCAGCCGGTAGTGAATTCCACAACTGAGAAGTGCGAGAAAAGAAACTGTTAGCATAGAATTTACGGTGACATAAGCCAACTCAACCGTAAATTGATGGGATCTCGACGCTAGTCTAGTACTGCGCTTATATTCAAAAAGTCTAGGTACCATAGCGAAGGGCTCATCTGAACAATTATTATGAAAGCATTTATAGAAGGACACAGGGAGGGAACCTTACGTTGCGAGTTCTAATGTCAATTTTTATTAAACGACGGACATAAATTAATTCAATTTTGTGTGTATGCATGTTTGTAGGTGCGAATGGATATTTTATCAAATGATGGACTTAAATTGTTTTTCTATAAAATTTAAAAAATAATATTTTTAAATATTTCTGCTTGTTAGTCAAAAATTTCGCAAAAGTTCGAAGGTTTAAATTTTGTTTCTAATTTCAATTTTATTACTCAGAGTACTAGCAGTCCAGACTGAGGATTTTTGTCTTTTATTATCTAGTAGCATCAAAGCCAACTTATCTTGCCGCCAGTAAAGTATAGCGCTTCAATTTTCAAAAAGTCTAGGTATCATAGCGAAGAGATCATACGAACAATTATCATGAAAGTATTTATAGAAAGGACACAGGGAGGAAACCTTACTTTGCGAGTTCGAACGTATATTTTATTAAATGACGGACATAAAATAATTCAAGTTTGTGTATATTCAAATTTCTTAAATTTAGGCTTATTTAACAATAACGGAAAAAATTAAAATATATATATATACGCTTTTTTTAAATAAAATGTTTTTGTATCTGTCTATATTTCTGAGATGAGGTATCATGTACATTATTTACATTATTCGGACTTATCTTTGTCGCCATATTTATCACAAAGTTTTGGCCCTTGTACGCTCCGCCCTTCTTCAGTGGAATAATCAGTCGTGCCTGACCCCGCATATGGAGAGAAAATGGACATCACTGTCCTCTGTGGGATCAGGTTGATATCATAGACAAAGAACACCATTAGAAAATTCATAAACTTAAGGAATCAGCACATATGCTAGGCCACAAAAATCTCCTGAGCCGACCATGCATAGAAATGAATACAATATGAGAACCAGTAATAAGTGAAGAGAAAAGCGATAATAACAACAGAAAATTGCAATATGAACTCTGGTAAAAACATGAAAATGATAACAGCAAAACTTTAAAAAATGATTGCTGATGACATTCGGTTTATAGTACCCAGAAATTCATAGACAGATGTCCTCGAAAACGCATGGGACAGTGGACAAAGGCGTTTGTTAGATCCAGTGACAGGACCCAAAGATTGTGACTTCAAATCCCCGGTTAAGGCAGTGGAGAACTTGGAGAGGGGAATTAACAGGAGATATCTGAGAACTAGAACATTTACCCCCAGTGAGCGAAATAAAGGGTTCAGTTCGACATTCCAACCACCTGAAGAAGTCCAGAGCGTACAACGGCCGAAACGTTGTGATAAATATAGTGACAAAGATGGGGACAATAGTCCGACTAATGTAAATAATGAAAATGTTTCTGATTTATAATCTTTAGTCTTTTCTCGATTAATTTACTTTTAACATGTTTTTTTTTCTTGCTTTTTGATTTTGTTTTCTTTGCGTTAAATTGAAACGAAAATATATTCTATAAGAAATTAGACAAGTTCATTCACGAAATAAATAAAAAAGAGATTCCATTTCTTTCTTTTCGGTTTTTGACAAACAAAAAACCCTGCAGCTTTCTTCTTAGTTAACGCAACTATGTCTCCCGTAGTTAAAGGCGATAGAAGAGAGTGTAAAATATCCTTTGTTCTCTCTGGTTTGCATAAGGGATATACATTGGGGATGTGTACTGTCTGACCGATTCACGTCCTCTTGTCACGCTTGTAAGAAAATAAAACCAAACATTAATAGATATTTGCAAAGTAATCATTACCACACAGGAGAGGAATTGGAAACCATGGGAGAAAGGTAAACAAAAAAGAAGAACACTGAAAGACGTTAACATAACAAAAGGTTATAAAGTATGTTTCTTTTTTTCATGAAGACTTTTGAAATTTAACAATACGATTATTGAAGCAAAAACGAATACAAAAGGTACAAGTGTAATTTTGAATTTCTTTAATTTTATGACATGGCGAACATTTACTTAGAATTAATGGTTGACTAAGTTTTCTTTCATCTTTATTTCAATTGCTTTATTTCCACTAGTAGTATTAGTAATATTATCTAGAATTTGGATTTGATGAAGCATTGTCAAGTATTCTTCATTTTTCACTAGGATGTCTTTCATCTTCATTACAATTGCTTTATTTCCACTAGTAGTATTAGTAGTAGTAATATTATCTAGAATTTGGATTAGATGAAGAATTGTCAAGCATTCTTCATTTTTCACTGGGATTTATTTCAACTCCATTTCAATTCCTTTATTTCCACTAGTAGTATTAGTAGTAGTAATATTATCTAGAATTTGGATTAGATGAAGAATTGTCAAGCATTCTTTATTTTTCACTGGGATTTATTTCAACTCCATTTCAATTCCTTTATTTCCACTAGTAATGTTAGTAGTAGTTATATTATCTGCAATTATGATTAGATAAAGCATTATCAAGCTATATACATTTTCTACGTGAATTTTTCATGTTAATCTTTATTTGGTTGGCTGATATCATTTTGCGGCATATCAACCTCTAAGGGTTATTTAATGCTGAAATTTAAATATTTTGAACAATTTTTTGACTTTAACTTAATATATTTTGAAAGCAATTATATACCTTCATTACATATTATTGTGAACATGTACTTTTATAGTATTTCTTTTTTTGTTTGGGCGTTCACTATTTGCCCATAGCTGTTAGCCAAACAGGTGCTACGACCCCGAGTCAGGGTAGTTTTGGGAACAAGAGCAATTAGAGGTGGTTCCACGCTCCTGAAAATCTCCTGATAAGAAGTCTTAAGTAATATTTTTAAAAATGTATTGCTGGTAAAAAATTTTTTTCAATAATAATTTGCTGGTAATAGTTTGTTTTCCCTTGAAAAATTTATTTCTGGTAATATTTTTTTATAAAGTATTTCTGGTATTAAAACCTATTTTTACACTTTCATAAGGCTTTTTACCTCAGTTTCGGGGTTAACTATTTGCCCATAGTTTTGACCCTAACGGTGCTACCACCCCGGGTCAGGGTGGACCTTGGAACACCAGCAATTAAGAGGTGTGCTTCTCAAGACCTCATGAGCAGAGGCCTTGCTGCTGGATGTAGTTTATCGTCATACCCAGGACGGTAAGAGTAAAGAGGAGTGTTTGGGAAAAGGATAAAGAGAAGGACAGGAATCAAGGTGAAGGCATGAGAAGATGTCGACTGTCATTACGTTTGAATATTTGAGGATTATAGCTATCAGGGCAGCAAGTGATAGGAAGAGAGTTCCACTGACGTGAGGTGCGAGATAAGAAGCTGTTAGCGTAGAAGAGAAAGGTACATTTAATCGTTTCGACATTAAAACGGTGGGACCAAGATGCCAACCTAGTAGCACGCTTAAATTCATGCAGTTTGGGAACCAATGAGAGTAGCTCGTCCGAGCAGTTGCCATGAAATTATTTGTAGAAAAGACAGAGGGAAGCGACAGCACCTCTGTGAGAAGTGACTGTAGATGGGATTCCAGATCGGGACCTATCACATCGCATATCCGTCTCTGGATTTTGTCGAGGACCTCGAGATGAACAGCGGGAAAATCAGACCATATATGTCAGCAGTATTCCATGCAAGGACGAATGGTTTTGTAGATTTGAAGGATGGACTCGGGCGAGAAAAAGCTTCTGGCGCGACACAGCGAATCAGCATTCTTTGCGGTAGATGAAAATCAAAAGATTCAATGTAGATATTCCACGTCACGTCAGTGGACAGCGTGAGACTAAGCTTTTTTTACGCATTTAAGAGTTGATAGTATAACGTACAAACTCACGAAAGAATTTTTTCTATCGAAAAAAACTGATAATTTGCAATTTGCAAGCACAGGGTTTATATAAATTTCTACATCTCCGTGCCAATTTAAAATGTTTCCATTTTACCTTAGGAGTTTTATTATCACCTTTTAAACTCATAAAATATCTAGAAAATGATGTATTATGTCTATAAGTATTATTGGGGAAGCAGAAGAATAAGCGACAATAATATTGCTCTATGTATTGAGTCGTCATTTAAATTAATGTTACGAACATTGGAAGTATACTCTATTTGTTCTCCTCCTACCTGGACACACACACACACACACGTATATATATATATATATATATATATATATATATATATATATATATATTGTGTGTGTATTTAGGCAGCATTGACGTCATGAGCTGTTGTGCGATTTTCGCTTTCAGCGTTTTATATGCACGTGTTTATCGTTGCTTGGAAATCATCCATGTAAACAAATAAGACTATCATCAATTTCTTGTTCGTGTATTGCATAAATATATTGTGTAATTGTCATCTTTGATAATGGCTTATGTAAGCCGAAAGCTTAGATTGGATTAAAAAAATATGTATCAATATTGTGATTTTCTTTCATTGTTTAATGATAATGTTATTAAGCTTATCAGACTATATGAAAAAAACTTACATAAAATATATAGACAACACTTATCTATATTATTTAATGAAACATGTATATATATATATATATATATATATATATATATATATATATATATATATATATATATACACATGTATATAATAATAATTATAGTGGCTGGCCACTCGTATTCGCGGATACCCGTCTACTAGGCCGGCTAGCCAATCCCTATTGCAGACGCTCGCTCATGCACATTTGTGTTTGTTCAACACCCACAGAGCCAACCTTGTGTTTTATACTGCAACTATGCAGAACAGACCTTAGTTACAGTTTTTTTGGATCGAGTGTGTTATCTAGCGTGATCAACAGTTTGAACATGCCACCACACTCAGGCCCTCGGCCACGATGACTTGTGGCTTCCATCTAGCACAGCTGTTGACGGCCCACAAGAGTTCCGTCTACCCAATTTCACTCACAAGGCTCGAGTCAACCCGTGGTATGGTCTTGAGGCACTTTCCAAAGGTGCCGCAGACTGGGATCGACTTCGATCCATCATGGTGAGATGATATATGCATTTATATATATATATATATATTATATATATATATACCATATATATATATATATTATATATATATATATTATATATATATATATATATATTATATATGTATACCATATATATATATATATTATATATATACCATATATATATATATTATATATATATACCATATATATATATACCATATATATAACATATATAAATATATATATACCATATATATATATATATATATTATATATATACCATATATAAATATATATATACCATATATATATATATATATATATATATATATATACACCATATATATATATATATATATATATATATATATATACCATATATATATATATACCATATATAAATATATATATATACCATATATATATATATATATATATACCATATATAAATATATATATATACCATATATATATATATATATATATATATATATATATATATATATATATATATATATATATATATTAGGGTTATCACTTTTTTAACCTTATATTCCTGTGTCATAAATCGATAATCTTTTGTTCAAAAGTAATGAAAAAAGCATTCATTTGTCTAAGTTCTTAAAAAAGGTTACCCCACCCGACCGAAAATTCGATTTTACAATTTATGTAAAAACGGTAAAATATCAGAATATTTCAAACTCTTTAATTTTCAAATTGCTAATCATGTAATCGAATAGTACTTATTTATTTTTTACGCATTTAATAGTTTATAGCTATAGCATAACATACAAACTTGCAAATAAACGAAGTCATGTTCTAAAAGGTATCCATTGCAAATTACACATATTATTCTGTATTTTCTTATCTGTCCCATTGCCTTCCTCTGGCCTTCTCCACCTTACAACCGATTTCTTCCAGACATATTTCCAGCCAATCGCTACTCTATGCCTATCTAGATGATAAATCTTAAAACCTATTACAATGTCCAGTTTTTACCAATTCCTGCCTTTAGAAGATCCGCCATGAATAGATAATGCTTTCCCCAGAACTATGGTGTGGGCCTCTTCAATTCCATGAATCTATCGTGCATATGCTCATAATCTACAATCATTAAGTCCAGGCAGCAGCTCTATACCTTGAGTGACCACTGATCCTTGTATTAGGTAAACAAATGCTTAAAAACCTCACTCTGCTTTGAAGTTCGGTTGCTGCTGACGAAGTAGAATGATTATATTGAATCAATTGTTGAAATCTTGGTTCATTATGGCGTCCTAGACATTTTGGTGGGGGGTGCGAAATCAACCATACGAATTTATAAGTCTAAAAATTCTGTCTATATTTCTGAGATGAGGTATTATGTACATTATTTACATTATTCAGACTATTGTCCTCATCTTTGTCGCCATATTTATTATGTATAAATTGTCGCCATATTTATTATGTATAAATTGTCGCAATATTTATTATGTATAAATTGTCGCCATATTTATTATGTATAAATTGTCGCCATATTTATTATGTATAAATTGTCGCAATATTTATTATGTATAAATTGTCGCCATATTTATTATGTATAAATTGTCGCCATATTTATTATGTATAAATTGTCGCCATATTTATTATGTATAAATTGTCGCAATATTTATTATGTATAAATTGTCGCCATATTTATTATGTATAAATTGTCGCAATATTTATTATGTATAAATTGTCGCCATATTTATTAGGTATAAATTGTCGCCATATTTGTTATGTATAAATTGTCGCCATATTTATTATGTATATGAATAATGTTGCTGTAGACATTAGGTTTATAATACCCAGAAATTCATACACAGATGTCCTCAAGTAGTTAAAGGCGGTGGTTAGATCCGGTGACAGGACCCAAAGAGTGTGAGTTCAATACCCGTTTAAGGCAGTGGAGAACTTTCAGAGGGAAAAATTAACAGGAGATAACTGATAACTGACATCCATTAAACATGGCACGTGGAACTAGAACAGTCTACCCCAGTGAGTGAAATAAGGGGTTCAGTTCGACATTCCAACCACCTGAAGAAGGCCGGAGTGTACAACGGCTGAAACATTGTAATAAATATGGCGACAAAGATGAGGACAATAGTCCGAATAATGTAAATAATGTCTACAAATTCGTCCTAGAATTGAATATTGATATCATATCTGGTCTGGTGTTTCTGCTATATATTTAGAGATTATTGCTAAAATCCAAAGGAGAATTTGCAAATGTCATCGACCCTGATCTTGCATATCGGCTTTACTTACCCACTGCCTTAACGTAGGCTTCCCTGTGACTTTTCTATAAATATTTTGATGGTGATTTTTATGATGAGCTTTTCTCATTAGTATATCGACTTTACGAATTTAAGAGCTGTAACTAGATTGACGGTTAAGTCTCATCTTGTTACAATTGAAATTTCTAGATGGAACCGTAAGTTCGATGCAAACAGTTCCTTCTCTCCCACTTCTCGCTTGTGGAAATCTCTCCCAGCTTCTTGCTTTCCAGTCAACTTTAATCTTCAAAAAAGTAAATGCAATGCCAGTTGTTATTTACTGTTTTCTTAATTCCTCTTATTTTATTCTTCTCGCGCCTTAATATTTTTTTCTCTTTTTTCTTATTCTTTCACACTCACTAAACCCTTGTGTTTTATTGGCTTTAAAAAGGCTTCGTGAAGATTCTAAGTTAACATACACGAGTAAAGTTGAAATGTAACCGTAAGTTCTATGCTAACAGTGTCTTCTGTCTATATTTCTGTAATTATTTATTGTTTGTCCTCATCATTATTGCCATATTCACGACTTTTCGTTGTACGCTTCGGCCTTCTTCAGATAATTGGAATTTCAAACTGAACCATTTATTTTGGGTACCAGGGTAGATTGCTTCAGTTCCACTTGCCATGCCTCTTCAGGATGTCTCAGTTATCTCCCTTTAACTCAACTCTCCAAGTTTTTGTTCACCACTGCAGTAGCAGACATTGAACTCACAACACTTTTGGTCAGTCACTGGATCTAATCAGTGCGTTTATCTAATGGGCCCGGTGTCCTTGATTTCATATGCGTGTGAATTTTTGGGACTTATAAACTTAATGACTCATTAACCCTTTTTATTTTACCAGAGCTCCTATCGCAATTTTCTTGTAATTATGGCTTTTCTCTACCTCTCCGTATTACTGATTCCCATATATTCATTTCTATACTTGGCTGGCTTAGAAGATTTTTGTGGTCTAACATATATTATGATTCCTTAAGTTTTCTTATTTTCCAGTGAACTTTGACCTTCAAAAATAGGAATTCAATGCCAGATGTTATCTATTGTCTTCTTGGTTCATCTTCTTTTATTGTTCTTTTTCTTCAGTAATATTTTTCTCCTTCTTTCACACTGAGTAACTCCATTATATGTTAGATGTTTTATTGCCTTTCTTGGGATGAAATGATTTTTTAAATGCTTCCAGAAAATTAAAATACACGTGTACAGTTGAAACGGCAAGATGTAACCAAAAGTTAAATGTTAAAAGTTTCTTCTCTTGTACTTCTTGCTTGTGGAACTCTCCACCGGCTTCTTTCCTCCCAGTCAATTTGATCTTCAAATGCAAAATCAATCGTTATCTTCTGTCTTCTTAATTTTTATTCTTTTATCGTCCTCTCTCCTTAATAGTAGTTTTTCCCATATTCTGTAACACTCAAAAACCGCTTGCATCCTAGTGGCTTTATTGCCTTTGATCTTAATAGATTTAAATGAGATGTCAATCTTTATCTTCTGTCTTCTTAATTCTTGTTCTTTTATTGTCCTCTCTCCTTAATAGTAGTTTTTCTCATATTCTCTAACACTCAGTAACCTCTTTGCCTCCTAGTGGATTTATTTCCTTTGATCTTCATAGATTTAATTGAAATATCTATCGTTCTATTCTGTCTTCTTAATTCTTATTCTTTTATTGTCTTTCTCCTTAATAGTAGCTTTTCTCATATTCTCTAAAACTCAGTACCCCTTTACGTCTTAGTGGATTTTATTGCCTTTAACATTCAAAAATTAAATGCAATGTCAATCGTTATCTCCTGTCTTTTAATTCTTATTGTTCTCTCTCCTTAATAGTAGTTTTTCTCAGATTCTCTAACAATAATTAACCCCTTGCATCCTAGTGGCTTTATTGCCTTTGATCATCATAGATTTAAATGCAATATCAATCTTTATCTTCTGAATTCTTATTCTATTATTCACCTCTCTCTTTAATAGTAGTTTTTCTCATATTCTCTAATACTCAGTAACCGCTTGCATCCTAGTGGCTTCATTGCCTTTGATCTTCAAAGATGCAAATACAATGTCAATCATTAACTTCCGTCTTCTTAATTCTTGTTCTATTATTGTCCACTATCTTTAATAGTAGTTTTCCTCATTCTCTAACGTTCCATAACCCCTTAGCGTCCTAAGGGCTTTATTAAATATTCTAAGATGTAAATGCAATGTCAATCGTTATCTTCTGTCTTCATAATTCTTGTTTTTTTATTTTCTTCTCTTTAATAATGTTTTTTTTTTCTTTTTTCATATACTTTTATACTCAGTAATATCCCTGTGTCGTAGAATGTTTACTGCCTTCTTTGGTGTGAAATGATAGAAAAATGTTTTTTTTTTCTGTTCATCTTCTTCACAAGAAAACTGTGTCAGGAAAACTACTTCAATTCCAGTTCATGTCAGACTTTTCTTTTAATTGCTATTCAATCTTATCTTTACAATCCTTTCCTTAACGCACTTTGTCTTGTTCACCCATTCCCTGTCAGTCCTCCCTCTTTTATCTCATTATCAAGCCTGCTATCAATCTATTACAGCAATTCTTTCAGCAGCCCCCAGCTAACAAAGACGCCCTAAGATGGATGATCTCTTTGTTCTGGGAACAAAGAATAAAAAAGACGATGCTCACCTGCAGTCAAAATTTGCTTCTCGAATCTACAGTATGAAAGAACACCCGGTTCTCTCTGTCACCCACTGCGTGTGTCATTGCATTAACCTACGTAATGAGTATGTCTGTGTTGTGTGTACGTGACTTAGAGTCACCTGTGTCATTTAATGTATACACACGCGCACGCAATTTAACTGAGTTTGAAATAAGACGTCATTACTCTATTCCACACCTTCCTCAGTCTGGACTGCCACTACCCTGAACTGAGTAATAAAATCAAAATTAGAAACAAAATTTAAACCTTCGAACATTTGCGAAATTATTTGTTAAGAAATATAAATATTTAAAAATATTATTTTTTAAAATGTGTACAAAAATATTTTAAGTTCATCATTTGATAAAATATTCATTCGCCATTGTCTAAGGTACTAAGCTACTTCTTATAAATACCGTGTGTAACAGCTAAATTGTTCAAATCGTGTAACAGCAAAATTGTTCAAATCGTGTAACAGAAAAATGGTTCAAATCGTGTAACAACGAAATTGTCCAAATTAATATAGATGTTGCCTGTGAGTATTAAATTCTCCAAGACTTCTTTCCTCATTAAATGACCCTAAGATTTCACCAGACTCTTTATAGGTGTTAGCAATACTCTCTTGCAGATGCTATCCTTCTTAAAACTTTCTCATCTGTCGTATTTGTTCATGATAACCTCAACATTATGATAACATTATTTAAGATTTTATCTGGTTTCTTTTTTTTCCTTTTTGCAGGTGAGTACCCTTGAACAATATTAGTTTTGGAACGAATTATTTCTCAAAATGATACACATTAAAGACAAAAATTCCAGTTTATTATAAAGAAGATTATTTTATCAAGGTAAGTATAAAGTCAGTAACGATTGTTATTTCGCAAAGAGTGATATCAGCCAAAGTTTCGAAATTTTGAAATAAGAAGAGATTTGAAGAGGAATCGTTGAATATTTGTATTTCGCAATACTTGACACAAAAAGAAAAAAATAATCTCTTATTTAATTAGGAAACATATTTATACATATATATATCGAATACCGGGTGTAATAGCAACATTATTCAAATCATGTAACAGTAAAAATTGTCTAATTGTTGGATTAAGATCTGAACCGTTGTATCTTAGAAATGATTTAAGATATCTTACTGGAATTCTCCGAGGTTTTTATAACACTATTGGGCTCTACTCTGAAAAATGAGAATGTATTTATTACTAAATTGAAATGACCTCCTGATCCAGTTTTTCCTCTCTACTGCTCCCTCTTTTTTTTTTAAATTATTCACCGTCCTCTTGATTGTTCTTGAATGAACTTTGAATATGGAAGTCAGAATATGAATGTCGGTACCATTACTGAAAGCCTAAATGATCTTTTTCCTCTCACCATTGCTCATTTGAGAAGAGAGTGGGCTGGCACAAAACGATTTTATCCTGTTCTCTTTCTATCTAACTCAAAGAGTTTTTCAGTGATTCCTACAACAAATTGTGTAAAGATGGCTAAACACCTAATCGGAAAACCTGGTCATTTAGTTTTTTTAGATATTAAGGATTTTGTGGGATGGACAATTATCGCATGCTGTTAGACGATTAGGACAATATTGCTGTTACACCCGGTATATTAAGTTCAACGCTTGCAAATGTTTCCATGAGAAACCTTTCTGTGACATAAAATGCAGTTTATTTACAAATTTTTCCGTAACCATCATTCAAAACAATTATGGCACTAAGTGAGTCCCATATGTAAACGGGACTTAGAAAAAGATGACCGTGCACTTTTGGTATTTCTCGTTATGTAGACAAACTTGGGCCACGATTTAACAATAGCTCTCCCCTTAAGATATTCTGTTGTTGAAGATGGCTCTCAGGAGCTGTTCCTTATAATAAGTTTAAACTGACTTAAAAATGTTTAAAAGTTTTATGGAATATGAGGGCTGTGTCCCTATGCCCCCACGAACGGAATATGGCAGAAGACTAAATTTAATGTGATGGACTCACAATTTTCATGGGATCAAGTGTATATATATCACCCTATCCCTTCTGTATTCAATGACTCCGTTACATTTCCCTGTCCCCTTTGTATGAGATCCCATATACGCCAGGGATTTACGCTAGATATTTCCCGAAGGAGAAATATTGCTAGGGGTGGGGGTTCCCGCGATTGTACTGATTCTGTTCTTTTGGGTCACCACTTATTCCGATCTGCGCAAAATTCTCTTGGTTTTTTTTTGGCGGGGGGGGGTAAGCTTATCGCCCCAAGCCAGGCTGGAAGCCACTAGCACGCAAGGGGTTACAGAAGGTTTGGAGGAAGAGCAGATAGGAGTGGTAAAGGAGAGGATGTGGAGAAAGATAGTGGATCGATCAAGGCAAGGGGGTTACAGATTTTTTTTTTAGCTTATCACCTCAAGCAAGGCTGGAGGCCACTATTACGCAAGGGGTTATAGAAGGATTGGAGGAAGAGCAGATAGGAGTGGTAAAGGAGAGGATGTAGAGAAAGAGAAAGACAGTGGGTCGATCAAGGCAAGGGGGTTACAGAAGATTTGGAGCGAGATCAGATAGGAATGAAAGGTGAAAGGATGTGGAGAAGGGAAGTGGATAGATCAAGGCAGCTGGAGATGTCGATTGACGTTACACTTAAATAGTTGGAGCTTGTATTTGTCAGGGAAACAGGAATAAGGAAGGGAGTTTCACAGGCGAGATGTCCGAGACATGAAGCTATTGGAGTAGAAGAGACGTCTACATCTAACAGTTTCAATGGTGAAGGGGTGGGAACGGGATGCCAGCCTCGTGGGGTGTTTAAATTCATGAGGCCTAGGAACCAGCGAAAGCAGCTCCTCGGAGCAATTACCGTGAAAGTATTTGTAAAAAAGACAGAGCGAGGCGACGGCGCGTCTGTGAGAGAGCGACTGCAGACGAGATGACAGATCAGGGCCAATTACATTGCATATCCGTCTCTGGATCTTATCAAGAACCCTGAGGCAAACAACAGGGAAAGAATTTCAGTCTTTCATATTAATCAGGCTGTGTCATATATTTTTTACCTGAATGTTTTGTGCTTTATGGAAATAATAAATTCCTACGTTCTCTTTTAATATCGCATTTCCTAATTGCCTCTAATCAGGCCACAAAGAAAGACACGGAAGACGAAGGTAGGTTGAACAAGTATAGTGAAAATACAGATATATACAAAGCAATAGTGTTAGTAAAAAGCAGTTAGAAATGTACGTCCGAACGGTAGGTTAACACTGCGTCTCCGCTCCCCAACCGACTGCCCTAGGAAATCTCGCAGTTAGTATTTATGCGAGGAGGAAGAGTTCATTTTGCTGTAAGAGGGTTTACCACAACACTAATATAACTCTTTTCTTATCCTTATGAAAATGTGATCGCTTTCAGGATATTTTATTATAATTAAATTTAGGTGCCTTCACTTGATAACTATATCATGAATCAATCATATAATTCAATGACGTTTTAACACCTAAATCCCCCATAAAACAACATTAGATAAACTGTCATCGAGTTGTCAAACCCGACAACGCCTTAAATAAACAGCTACTGTCTGGTTAAGAAATTAATTTCTGCGATATTTTCAACTTAAAGTAAATAATATTTGTTTCAAATCAGATTAATTATACTTTAAATCAGCTAATATTCCTCAAATAAAGATTCAGAAATGTATATTTTATTTTTGGAAGATTTTTTTTTTATTAAAGAGAATTACATTGTGATGAAAGACGGCTAAAAAAAGGCAGTTATCAGCTATTTTAATAAAACAAAACTACTTCCTGTCTATTTAAATTAATTTTTGAAATACAGCAAAGTATTTTGCTTATTAGAAATATTAAATTTAATCAATTAGCTTGAAATTAATACTAAAATAAGAGCTTAAAAAAAAATTCATTTTTCGAAAATCATTTTAAAGTTTAGATATCGCATTTTTGGGTTTGTTTCGTTTTTATTTTTTGGAGGTACCTAATTAAATCGCTTATAAAGGGATCACTTTATCGATAACTAGGGTAAATATTGACTTGACTATATATTTCAATTAAGACCAAAGAAGCATTTGTTTTATTTTTCTGTCTTCGAATTAGACACGGTTTTCTTTCAATCACAATAATTGTCTATATATATATATATATTCAAAATCAAACAAGTGCGGACATTTAAATATCTGTGTTTTAACAGAAGGCGGAAAGTGTGACACTGAAATCTGAAGGCGTATTGGGATAGCGAAAGATGCATTCGGAAAGCTAAGCAGAATAATAAGAAATAGGAAAAAACTTCGCTAGAAAAAAGAAAAAGAGTACTAAACTCTTACGTGATTTCTGTACTCCAGTGAGTACTGGACAAACTCTTCGAAGATGAAGAAGACACTTGAACAACAGAAATCTGCTTCTACGGAAGGATAGGGAGAATACCGTGGACCTAACATATGAGTAACGAGGAAGTTTTAGAGAAAATGGAAACAAAAAGGAAACTTATACTTAGCACCAAAAAGAGACATTTGCGGTTTCTAGAACACATAATGTGGAAAGAGGGCTTGGAAAATCTGATACTCACAGGAGAGACTGAAGATAAGAGGGACTGAAGAAAGCAACGCATAACATACTTAATTGGATGACGAAACAGGGTTTAGAAGAAAGACAAATTTATTAAGATCTGCAATAGAAAGGAAGTTGTGAAGAGCCATGATCGCCTATGTCATGAGAGGAAATGACACATAAAGCAGAAAAATCTTTCCCTTAATTATTTTATTTTATTCGTTTGCATTCCTTGTATTATTTTCCCCTTTTCTTCGCTCATTTTCGTTCATCTTTTTTCTCGATTTTATAATTAAAATTTTAATTACCTGAGTATTGGTACTTCCATCTATATCAATTAAATCTCTCGCGCGTCTTCGCTAACATCAGAATCAACAGAAAGCAAAACAACAAATCCTTCTTCTGCCCTGATCACTACAATCTTAACCTGTTCAAGTCCAGCGTCAACCGTTATCTTCCACACATATCCGCATGTAACTCTTCCTCTGTAATCCTCAACCTCGGGTGCCACCCGAGCCTTGTACTGAGTGAACACCACAGTAAAAAAAAATACAGGGGAAGTATCTATAAATGTTTAGAAAGGGATAGAAATCAAGCCAAGCAGATATTCAATTTTAACCTTCTGAAAAAGATAATCAAAACCGAAAATGAAGAACTGGAAAAAATCCAGGAATACGTCTATTTTAGAGAAGTGCTATTAAAGAAACACGACGAACAATGAATAAAACGACGTATAACTATTGTTTGGAAAGCTTTAACTACAGTCCATCTGAAATTATGCAAATCACATAAACCTTAATAATTCTACCCAATGTGCCCAATATATACATGCACACCAGGTCTGTTATAGGTAGAGTCAAAAGCCCCCATAGAAACATCGAAGTTTTCGTTGTTTCTTTTATCCAAGTTGAAAGATTTTACACAAGCACTGATCTTCTGGATGCTATTATAATATTTAGTTCGTCATAAATAATATCGATGTAATTTCTCTCATATATTTCATGAATAAAACGACGCATAACTCTTGTTTGAAAAGCTTTAACTACAGTCCCTCTGAAATTATGCACATCGCATAAACTTTAATAACTCGAATGTGCTTTGAAATTATCAAATTTTGAACGCTTAATCTAGACATCAAAACAAATCTTGACTTAAATTTTTAGGTCGTTTCAACAAGTTTTATTAAAGTTATTGGATTTATTACAAAAAATACAGTCTGACGTTTTTATTCACATTAAACAAATATTAGTTTAAGGCCTCCAAAATCTAAAAGTCATTTTCCTTATGTTTCATATTATATGTTGAAATATGCGTAATGGAAATGATCTAAGAAATGCCGAAAATCAGAAAATAACAAAGTTATTGAATGAGCGAATATCCACATTGGAGATACCAAAGGAGCTTCGCAGAAGTAATCGAACGATAAAGAGGGCAGTTCAAAATATAAATAAGTTGAGAATTAGAAGCAAAGGAAAAGACTTTATGAACTTTTCTCGTCGAGGGAAACGTAAGCTAAAAGGAATTATAATGCAATGAAAAACTTTTAACCAGTGCTCAGATATTTCAACAAGCTGGGATTGAGAGAGATAAGAAAGGCAAAAGGTGTAGAATATTTCGAAAATTGGAATCTGTTTAGCAAAGAAAATATTTTTAAAATGTCAAAATTGGCCCAAGAAATACAGGAAAATTGACTTTTTCTAAAGTAATCTACACGGACGAATCTCGGGTTACACATGATGGACCTGAAGCATGGGTCAAAGAATGGATTTTATCTAATGCAGATGTGCCTGTGGCTAAAAGAAGCCAGAATGGAGGCGGCAATGAGATATTATGTGCTGAAATTGTCGACCACACCATTATTGAACCATTCAAAGTCGATGAAGGAGTTAAACTAAACAGTGCTAACTATTGCGATTTCATGGACAAGACTTTCTTTGCTTGGGGCAAGACCCAGTCTTGCAGTTTCAAAGTGAAAATTGTATTTATGCACTACAATACGCCTTCTTATGTACCTAAGAGTTACCGATGAATCTTTTAAGCGTAGAAATTGTCACAGGAGAGAAGATAATGGAATGGCCACCATCAACTCCTGATCTGAACACGATTGAAAATTATGAAGGTGAAATTATCTGAAGGTGACAAACAAGACGCAATACAAACCAACACTCAGCAAGACAAATATTTAAAGCCTCAAAATTAGGCCATTAAA
Source organism: Acanthosepion esculentum (assembly GCA_964036315.1). Lineage (NCBI taxonomy): Eukaryota > Metazoa > Mollusca > Cephalopoda > Sepiida > Sepiidae > Acanthosepion > Acanthosepion esculentum. Next base: position 48,843,197 of record OZ038499.1, on the reverse strand, counting down.
TACAGGAAAATTGACTGTTTTATAGTAATTTACACGGACAAATCCAGAGTGACAGTTGATGGAGCCTGATGGTTGGGACAAAGGAAGGATTTTGTTTAATGCAGACGCGCCTGTGGCTAAAAGACAGCAGCGAGGAGGCGGCAGAGTGAAAATATACACTCGAATTGTTGACCAAACTATTATAGGGCCATTTAAATTCCCTGAAAAAGTTGCAATTTCATGGACAAAGGTTTCTTTGATTGATACAAGAATTTAGAGGTACATTGGAGAACAGTCATTCATCAACATGGTGCCTATTTAAACTATATTAATTAGTTATTTAGCATTTCAGAAGCGTCTTATTCAATTCCAAAAAAGTGCGTCAAGTCATGTGTGACACCCTAATATATATATATATATATATATATATATATATATATATATATATTAGGGTGTTACACATATATATATATATGTGTCCCTATCTCTTAAAGGGTTTGGAAAATCTGATACTCACAGGTGGAATAGAGGGAAAGAGAGTCAAGGGAAATCAACGCATGACATACTTGGCGGGCATAAGCAAGTGGATAACAGAACATGTCCTGGTAGGAAGTAGCAAAGGGACAAAACTTATTGAGAGCTAAAAGGGATAGAGGGAAGTGGAGGGCCATGATAGCCTACGTCCTGAAGGGAGACGGCACATAAAAAGAAAACAAAGACTGCAACTTCGGATGCTAAGGATTCCATGGGACGAGCATGTGAGTAACTTTGAGGTTTTGGAGACGATTCAGACAAGGAGGAAGCTTATAGTTAACATCAAGAAGAGGCAGCTGAAATTTCTGGGACACTTAATGAGAAAGGAGTGCATGGAGAATCTGATACTCACAAGTCGAAACAGGGACAAATGAAAGCAACGCGTGACATACCTAATGGGCTTAAGCAAGTGGATGACAGAACGTGGCCTGGGGAAAGTAGCAAAGGGAAAAGGCTTATTGAGAGCTACAAGGGATAGGGGAAGTGGAGAGCCTTGTTCGCCTACGTCCTGGATGGACATGGCACATAAAAAGAAAACAAAGACTGCAACTTCGGATTTGGATTTCACATTTTGTATCTTTTGCTGAATCATTTCTCACTTGTTTAAGCTTGTTGTAAGACATTGTATACATATATATATATATATATATATATATATATATATATATATATATATATATATATATATATATATATAAAGCAAAGAGTACTGAACTGCTACATGACATCTGATGAAGGAATGGATGCTAAAGATATCAATGACCGAGTGTGTGAACAACAATATTTTGGAGAGGATCCAAACCAGGAGGAAGCTTATACTTAACATCAAGAAGAGGCAACTGAAATTTCTGGGACACGTAATGAGAAAGATGGGGTTGGAGAATCTGATACTCACAGGTCGAAACAGAGACAAGGAAAACCAATGTTGGACATACCTAGAAGGGCCTAAGCAAGTGGATGACAGAACACGGCCTGGGGAAAGTAGCGAAGGGACAAAACTTATTGAGAGCTACAAGGGATAGGAGAAGAGGAGAGCCATGATCGCCTACGTCCTAAAGGGACACGGCACATAAAACGAAAGAAATCAGAATTCGAACTCTCCGTCTTTTATTTCTGTCTTGCAACAATTTTGAATAACTGGATTCTTGGCCAACTCGTCTGAAGCGGGGTTTTTTTTCTTCTTTCTTTCTGCATTGATATTGTTTAATTTTTTTTGTTTCGATTTGCAGCTATTTTAACGGGCCCACTACCGCATAATGCGATTTGAGTGATTGGATTTTCTGGAGTGTTCGTACATCGGTGGTTCCTTGTCAGACGAAGGGATCTATTTTCAGTGCGAATCAGTTGAAGTGTGTCATTAGCGCTAATACTTCTTCATGGCATTATAGAGGGCGATGCCACTTGTTTAGTCTTGACGATCAAGGAAAAGAAGAAAGATGGACCGAAGAAGATGATGATGACGAAGAAGATGAAGGAGGAAGAGGAACAAAAACAGAAATGAGAAAGACAAAAAAGAAGAAAAGGAAAAAGAAGGTAAACATTAAAAAGAAGAAAATGGGGAAATTTGACAGGAAGAAGGGCGAGGAAAAAAAACAGCAAGAAAAAGAAAAGAAACCAAGATGAGAGGTAGTAGAAAAAGAAAAGGAAGACGGAAAAGAAGGTAACGATGAAGGAAAGGTAACAGAAGAAGAAGAAGAAGAAGAAGAAGAAGAAGAAGAAGAAGAAGTGAAATATATAATATATGAAGAATAGAAAATTGGGGAGTTGATTGTAGGAACAATAGAGAATTAAGGGGGTGTAGAGGAGGGAGTAAGAGCAGTTGGGAGTTAGGAAAAGAATTGGAAATAGAAAAAGAGGGAGAAAGAGGAGCAGGAAAAGATGCTGAGAAAGTGGAGAGAGGTAAGGAAGAAAGAGAAGGGATAAAAAAGAAGTCGTAGTTTTTGTGGCAGTAGAAAAGGAAGCAGAAGAAAAAGTGGTAATAGTAGTAGTAGTGGTGGTGGTGATAGTAGTAGTAGTAGAAGAAGAAGAAGAAGAAGAATACAAGCGCATAGACACTCATCGGAGAAGATGAAATCATGCAACTGGGGCTACAATTGCACCTCTAGTCCGGCTACGATTATTAGGATATTACCGGATTTAAGAGTAGGCATTTGATGTAGATATGGGCACTATTTATCGAACAGTGAGCTGCATGTGGCACAGTTCATCATAAGGCTGGCAACATTACTCAAAAAGATCAAGGTAATTTTTCATTAAGGTACAGCAACAATTTTCCCAACAAAAGACTCCATGGACATAAATAAAGTCTTCAGTTGAAGATTCTTTGAAGATTACTCAGACTTGTCTATCTGAAGAAGGTCAGTTTGGTTTGGCTTGTTTTGTTTTACGGCATTTCAAACTTAATGGGTTATGTAATGCCGACAAGATTTTTTATCGCTGCTAATATTTTTTGCAAAAATATATTGCTGGTAATATTTTTTTTTTAAATGTATTGTTGGTAATAACTTTTCTTCAAAAATTAATTGCTGGTATTAAAACCTATTTTTACACTTTCATAGTATCTTGACCCCAGTTTGGGGGTTAACTATTTGCCCATAGCTGAAACCCTAACAGCGTGGATCTGGGAACACCAGCAATTAAGAGGTGGTTCCACGCTCCTCAAAACCTCTCGATTAGAGGCCTTGCTACCGGATGTAGTTTATCGTCTTACCCAGAACGCCTCACTCGATGGTGGTGGGTGGGAAGATTAATCCTCTGCAGAGGTGGAGTTGGCGTATTCTGAAGCTCCAACCGGCAGGGCTGAGAAATAGATCAGTGTCGAATTGTTGGGATGAAAGTACAGACCGTTAGTCTGACTTGTCTTTCATTTAAATGCATTTCTATATGTAAAATATCTATCTATAAAAAGCAGGATGTGTGTGTGTGTGTGTGTGTGTGTGTGTGTGTGTGTGTGTGTGTGTGTGTGTGTGTGTGTGTAACGAATGCACGGCCGCAATTTTCGACGGATCTCCGCCAAGATTTACATGCACATGCTCCAAGTTAGCGAGAAGGCCAAGACAGATTTTGCATTTCCCAACTGCCATCGATAGTGGAAATAATCGATTTTTTCATGCTTCTACGGCAGTTTTCAAGTAGTTTGCAGCCATTTACTACTGAAAAATTTAAATCTGCATGGCACTTTACTCCAATTGGCCCATTCGCTTGCTTAAACTCAACGTTGATTCTGATTCCGCAGAACTGGGTTGGGTGTGAAAAAGTATTGTTGTTAACATTATTTTTTCATTCGGTTTTTCCAGTTACGAGTCCTTTTTTTAAAGCTGATCGTTTTGTGTTCATTTTGTTTAGTTCTTTTTTCGTAACAGTTTAATGTTTAGTATAGAGCTTAGAAAAAATTCGCAGTGTGAGATAGGCAAGAAGTAAGGCATGTAGCAACATCAGCACGGCAAAGGGCACTCCTTTAAAGGCAAGGAAGGGCAAAAATATTTTAAGTCAAGTGATAGCGATTGCTGTATGAGTCGTACGATTTTTGAATCAAGCACGAGCAACGGCGGGCCATGCTGCTAGTTACATATATAAAACTGAACAATTTTGAAAAGAATAAAAAGAAAATTTAATAAGAAATTTATTTTTCTTTCATTTAAAAACAGTTTACGTTAACATTTAACTTTTTGAAATGAATAAAAAGAAAAAATAATTCCTACATTAATATAACTCTACACTGCAACATTCTACCTTGAGTAGCTCTTGGGCCTTGTATTGGGTGAGTATTAGTAAAAAAAAGTCGATTTTGTTTTAATTTCGAGAAAATATTCTTTCTATAATTAAATAAATGTAGTCTTAGTATAAACTTATGAATAACTAATGTGTGTTGTTTCTAATTTATTCATTTGACTATGGAAAAAATGTTTTCTAGAGAAAACTAATTATCATTGAGGTTTTCTGTTTTTGAAGCAAAAGGCGTTTGCACTTATGGTCTTCCTTAGTGAAAATTCTAACAACGTTAGCTTCATCGAAAAGTTACAAAATTCAAGAAAAATTGTACTTAATCATTGTTTATCTATCTGTGTATGCATGAGTGGTTACGGGTGAACAAACGGGAACGAAAGAAAACAAGCAACATCATAATAAACGTTATTTTCCTCATTAAATTAGGCGTGCCATGCAGAAAGCTGATCGGGCCGCATGTGGCCCGGGGGTCCGCAGTTTGCCCTTGACTGATTTAATGTTTTTCTGCTTTCAAACTTTTCCCTCGGCGCAGCTATTCGTCATGCACGACTGGTTTGGCGTCGTCTTTGATAGGAATTGACAATGGATAACAAACAAATAGAATTTCTTTATAGGTTATGTCTTCTCATTCTAGCCTAATTTAATGATAACGGTAGGCTTGGTTCTTTTTTAAACATGTAAAAACCACTTTAGTAAGGACCTTAGAAAAACGCAGAACTTAAACTGCGAGCAAACCACCTGCATTCGAACCTAAAATGAATTAAGGACACAGCGCAGCGAAGGTTCTCAGATGAGGAACTGCAAGAAGAAATCCCTTTGTTATGTTATCGCTAATTACTGATTCATCATTTTTCTTTTCTTCTTTCTTTTTATATGCCGTGTTCCTTCAGGACGTAGGCGATCATGGCTTTTCACTTCCCCCTATCTTTTGTAGCTCTCAATGTTTCGTCTCTCTGCCACCTCCCCCCCAGACTACTTTCTGTCATCCACTTGCTTAAGCCCGCCAGGCGTGTCATGCAATGTTTTCCTTGTCTGTCTTTCCCTCTATTCGACCTGTGAGTATCAGATTCTCCAGGGCCTCCTTTCTCATTACGTTTCCCAAAAATTTCATCTACTTCTTCCTGATGTTAAGTATAAACTTCTTCCTTGTTTTTACCCTCTCCAAAACCCCATCCTTGCTCACAGGCTCGGTCCATTATATCCTCACCATCCTTCTGTAGAACCATACCTCTGTTGCCTCGAGTGTCTTCTTCAGTTTTGAGAAGACCGTCCTACATTCGCTGCCGTAAAGGACGACAGATGTCACGTAGCAGCTCAGTACTCTTTTCTTTGTTATCAGAGAACTCCACCCCTGTCTCGTTATACTCTGCCTAGGTTTTGGAATGCGTCTTTGGCCATCCCAATCCGTCTTCGAATCTCAGCATTGCACTTACCATCCTCCGTCAAAACACTTCCCAGATATTAAATCTTCCGCACCTGCTTGATTTTAGTGTCCCCGACCTGCAAACCGCATTTCGGGCTAACCCCTTTAAGGTTCAATAAAAAGGTACCTCCACATCCATATTAATTTTCATTTTTTTTCGGGATTTGTAACCGTTAACTGATCCTATAAATTTCAGATCATATTACTACTAAAAATACTAATAAAGCAATTTAAATGAAGATGAAAGAAATGTTAGTCAAAAATGAATAATGGCTGACAATGTGTCATCTAATAAAAATTCTAAATAATATTGTTACTACTAGTTTGAAAAAAAGCAAGTGTAATTAAGATGAAAGAAATTCTAGTTAAAATTTAATAATGGTTGACAATATTTCATCTAATAAAATTTCTAGATAAGATCCTGTTATAATTGGTCTTGTTCTTCCCTTCATTAGTTCGAACGACTGTTACGTCCTGCCAATACCTCATAAATAATGGACTATCTCAATTTGATCATCGTGAAAAGAGTAGAAACGCTACAACTTGCTTTCAGTAAGAAAAGAAAAGAAAAAAAGAAAGAAGAGGAAAGAAAGAATGGAAGATAAAAGTGTTTATCATCTCCAGCTAACACCTGATAAATAATGGACTATTTCGTTTTGATCATGTGAAAGATTTCAGTGCGAAAATGAAAGCAAGAATTTAAGAAATAAGAGATATGTTTATCTGCTCTTTGCAGTTTAAAGTTAGCCAATCAGCTTGCAGTTACTGATTGCCGCGGTTTTCTACCTCTTTTTGAAGAAAACTCACTCTTGGTAAGACCTACGAAATGAACACTTGCAGAATCAGCCAGCTCTAAACCGTTATCACCACAGAGTCCGTAGATAGCGAAAACATCGACTCTTTTTTAACAGATAAGTTTGCATGGACTTATTTGTAATATTGTTTAATACAACTTGTATAAATCAGAGATCAGTCGCGTTCTATTCTTTATTTACTTCAACGTATGCATCCGTCATATGGGAATCTTATATAGGGCCCACTTCAATTCCCCGTAAGAAGAGAAGATAGAAGTGGAAAAGACACTACGTGTTTAACGTCTGATTCAGTGAAATGGAAAAAAAATGTCAGGATCTCTCTATATTTCTGAGATGAGGTATTATGTACACTATTTACATTATTTGGACTATTGTCCTCTTCTTTGTCGCCATATTTATCGCAACGTTTCGGCCGTTGTACGCTCCGGCCTTCTTCTTCTGAGCCGACCAAGCATAGAAATGAATACAATATGGGAACCAGTAATAAGTAGTGCCAGAGAAAAAGCGATAATAACAACAAAAATTGCAATATGAGCTCTGGTAAAAAACACGCAATGATAACAGCAAAAACTGCCATATGAGCACTGATAAAAAATGAGTGCTGAAACATTAGGTTTATAATACCCAGAAATTCATACACAGATGTCCTCAAGGAAAAATAGCACAGTGGATAAAGTAGTTTATTTGATCTAGTGACAGGACCCAAAGAGTGTTAGTTCGATACCTGGTTAAGGCAGTGGTGAACTTGGAGAGGGGAATTAACAGGAGCCTGGTTAAGGCAGTGGTGAACTTGGAGAGGGGAATTAACAGGAGCCTGGTTAAGGCAGTGGTGAACTTGGAAAGGGGAATTAACAGGAGATAACTGATAATTGATATCCATTAGACATGGCACGTGGAACTAGAACAGTCTACCCCAATAAGCGAAATAAATCGTTCAGTTCGACATTCCAACTACCTGAAGAAGGCCGGGGCGTACAACAGCCGAAACGATGTGATAAATATGGCGACAAAGATGAGAACAATAGTCCGAATAATGTAAATAGTGCAAAAAAATGTCAATTTAAAATCTTTTTATTTGTATCCCATTGTTATTGCAATATTGGGCAGACACATTAATTATTCCATGACTCCTGGTTTATGGTTTTGTGGATCAATGTTTGTGCATTGGGGTGATTATATTTGTTGAAGTAGGATGTGCATCCAGATAGTATTATATAGAGAGATATTTCTGTATTTAATAAAAGATATATTTACTTTTTTTTAAGTAACCATTCCCATAATTTACTTTAACTTAGTATATACATTTCTTGCATTGGTTGATTGCAATTCCAGTCATATGAGAAACAAATACCTGACACGAAAACAGCAGACGGCATCATTTACAAAGAGTGTGGAGTAATGGATAGCGGCTCGGATTGAGAAATCGGAGAGCTGAGTTCAAATCCCAGTCGACTCCATTACATTCAATTACGTCCTAATATCCTTCGGAAAGGTATGAATCCAAATTTTCTGGCCTGAAGAGGCACGGTAGAGTAATGGATTGAGGAATCGGAGAGCCGAGTTCGAATTCCAGTTGAGTCCATTACATTCACTTACGTGCTAATATCCTTGGGAAAGGCATGAATCCAACTTTTCTGGCCTGAAGAGGCAAGGTAGAGTAATGGATTGAGGAATCAGAGAGCTGAGTTCAAATCCCAGTCGAATCCATTACATTCACTTACATGTTAATATCCTTGGGAAAGTCATGAATCCAACTCTTCTGGCCTGAAGAGGTACGGTAGAGCAATGGATTGAGAAATCGGAGAGCCGAGTTCGAATTCCAGTCGAGTCCATTACATTCCCTTACGTGCTAATACCTCTTCTTCTCCCACAGATATGGGTAAATAGCAGGAGAGACCTGGTGGGTTCTATAGACTTCGATGGCAACTGGTCTACCTCAGAAATAAATGGCAACCTACTGCAGGAATAATCTGCCTCGTCAGTCATCTACCAAAAGATACATAATCACCTACGCGTGTATCATGCATGTCACATAACTGACTGAAAATATATATCAGGATTATTAACTATAATAATTAATGGTTTTTCATCCTTGTTTTCGCACCAATGGCATAATGACCATATTTCAGATTTGCTTCTTATTTTTATTTTTAATTATATGTAAAGATATTTTTCAACCCCTGCTCCTCTGCTCCATTTGATGCTCAATTCGATAGGGGAATTTCTACAGGTATTTTATTGCTGCACATCTCGCCAATAGCTTATTCAATCATCAACTTAAGAATTAAGATTCATCAGAATTTTCAAATAGAAAAATCGTGAATTTCCCACGGGTTAAAACCAGTTACAATTAATATGAAATGCTTTAGCGTTGAGCACTGAAACGAATTATACGAAAGATGTCCTCGTGAAAATGCTTATTGCTTGACAATAGGTGATCTAATAAAATTCAAAATAATATTATTATTAATATTATATTCCCGAGAATGACGGTTTGAAAAGTGAATACAATTATGAGGAAAGGAATGAAAGCAAAAACTGAATAAGTTTTCACATGTCTGCATTTAAGTTCAGCCGGAAAGCGTAATAATGCAACATCGAATCGAATTATTTCTGATAGATATGTGCGTCCTTTGACGACAAAGCATATCAAATGGCGTATTATTAAAGAAGACAAGTTTGAAATGATTTTTTATGAAACCGACCGGAATACCATCAATTTGAAAATGTTCACACACACACACACACACACACACACACACACACACACACACACGATTTATATCTATGCAATGCGAATGTGTATCCGCGTGTGTGCATATGAAGCGGACACGTATTTTTTTAATATTATGCTTAAATATAATTCACAATATATATTATCTGCAGTATATATATATACATATATATATATATATATATATTAATGTGTAGCTTATGATTTCACCATTAATCACATTAACATTGCTATTTAATTTTTTTTATAAATTGTTTCTTTATGAAATACACACACACACACACACACACACACACACACACATATATATATATATATATATGTGTGTATATATATATATATATATATATATATATATATATTATGCAATTTTACATTATTACATGCACATATCCACTACAAAATTTTTCACCTTTGTTTCAACGTCAAAAACTATACTTTGAGATATATATATATATATATATATATATATATATATATATATATATATAAGGTTTGATGAAAAAGTATCGGAACTGTTGCCATGATGCGGTTTGGCACAGATTGAGTTTGAATATCTCACGCATACATCCATCCATACATACATACATATATACACAGTACACACCCACACACACACACATATATATATATGCATGTGTGTGTGTGCGTGTTTGTGTAAATTTCTTTTATTTTATGTGCGCACCCGTTATCAGTGATAGAGTTAACATATTCAGTTTTATGAATACAACTATATATATATATATATATATATATATATATATATATATATATATATATATATATATATATATATATATATATATGTGTGTGTGTATGTGTGTGTGTGTGTTTATACATTATTTTATGGCTAAAACTTATTTGAGTAAATGATCTGTTCCTAATTAAATAGTGTTAATCACATTTTACCTGTCGAAATGAATATTTGTCGGATGTCATCCATTTCATAACACACACACACACACACACACACACACATATATATATATATGTTGGAAGTTTATCTTTATTCAGGCATGTTTGGTTGAATACTATATACATAATTCTTCATCAAATAATCCTAAACATATCAACCTACTATACCGCAATGAAATGCATTCTAACTAGAAACAAGACGAAAAATTCCTAAAAAACACTCCTAAGTACTAATATATTCTCCCACTGATGCCAGTAAAAATGAAACTAATGATATATTACACTAAATATCATACAACTAACTTAATCCTCCGCAATAACTCTTCTTCGTCAACTAGTGTTTTGCAAAATACTGTATTTCAGTTAAAGTACCCTTTTGGAGATTGCGTCTCTGACAAAAAAATAAATATATATGTTAGCCTTACGAGAACAACATTATCGAGGTAAATTACAGTTCATATGTTCGATTCTAATTCAATTACACACCATTTAAAGGAACATTCCTGATCACATTCATGATTTAGAGAAATATTAATCGACAATATAAGTATACTACACGACGAAAAAACAAAGCAAACTCTGGAAATCCTTTATGTAAAAAATTACGGCCAACAACAATAAATAAAATTAATTAAGAGTATAACAAAATTTTCTAAATGTTTCTAACAGCAAAGTTGTAATTGTTAAAAAACTACAATTGTTACACGTATTTACAAATTTTAATAATGATTTTTACAATATAATTTAAGTTACCTCCCTTACATTACGGTAAATTGTTCAATTAACAGAACGCGTTCATGCGCATGCACAAAATTAAAAATTGTCAATTATATTAATTCTGTGTCTTAATAATTCACCCCTGAAGATGATCTTGGATGAGATTGAAAGTACTTGAGAAAATAAAAGAAACTACGGTGTCTTTCTTAATCAGTTTAATAACAACACTAAGAAATTGATCCGTGCATTTGAGATGATTAAAATAAACAAATTGAACAATTTACAACAGTCTCTTCGTTTTCTCCGACTAGTGGTTGCATCAGAATTGGTAAGACTACATGTAGATTTCACGAAAACTGAGAACAGGTTAAGAATTCTTTATACAAACCTCCTGGAATTTCTTCGGGGTTTTTTTTTCGGATTTGGTAATACAGGCTATTTAATTTGTATATAGCATCTATAAAATGGGGCAGCTTCGGAATGGAATCCAACCATAAACATGAGATCTCTTTATATTTAATAAATATAAAATTAATGATTTGTATTTCAACTCAATATATGATGGAAATCTTGAAGACATAGCAAATTCCAGCAAGGATAGGGGATGCTACAAATATATTATACCAATATTCAAATGCGCAAGTATTAACTTCAGACGGAGACTGAATTCTGTACAATACGGATAGGTGATCTCCAAGGTGACAAACTTTCACCATTCTTGTTCATCATAGCTCGGGACACATTTGCTTCACTCTAATAATGTCATGGTCCCAGCCACATGGTTATATACATCACAGGTACCGACTTCGAAGACTATCTTTCATTCCAAAGATATTTAAACTTTAAAAGGAACTGCTAAGCAAAAATTTAAATCAAAATAAAAGGAAAAAGTGTAAAATATTAGGACCATCTTTACTTCTGAAATGAAAATGACCACTTTAAAGTAACCTTTCTTTCTTTTCCTATATAGACTTATAAAGCGGATCCAAAAGTGTTTCCCTAAAAAAAAAAGTGTCACCTGGGACGGACCGCCCCGTTTACCTGTGTTATTGATCTCTGCATGCGCTTATTTTCGACAATAATACATTCTGACTTGTCTACACTTTCTCTTGGGATCATCACGCTGTAAATCGATCAGGACATATAGTAAATTTGATCCTCATTGCAATCTCCGATCTTGAATGTGTTTGCTAGACTAGAATGTCCCTGAATTTCCGTCCATTTTGGGAAAGTAATTTTCAAAGAACCGCGCTGGAAAAGCCCAAAGTCCCAGCGATGTTCCATAGAGAAAGTCACTTCTTGTAGGAATGAGAACTATTCAGCCGATGGAATCAACGATCATTTGTCCGGGATTAAAGCGAAACTTCAATTCTGAAGACATCCGCTCTGGTCTGATCTAGAGAGAAATGGGCCATGTCACGTCTTCTTGCCTAAGAGACGCTGCTTATTTTGCAGTATAAGCACCAAAAGTCCCCGGTATTGAGAATGTACCATTTTGGTATGACATTGCCTGGTTATTTCGAAAATGACATTAAAATATTGCGATGGATTACAGTTTTCGATTTATCGTCAATGTAAGTTCGATCTATTTTGTGTTGTCCGGCCGCCATTACTGGCGTTGTTTACATACGTTTGCCTCTAGTCGTAATGCGCGGAAGCTTATTTAGTTAACGGCCTTTTTACAGCTTTTTGTATCTTACTGGTCTTGATTACTGCGCGATTTTCGCGGATGTTATTTTAAAATGCTCTTATTTTTTTAAAATAAAGTTTTAAATGAATAGTATTATTTTTTCTTTATCGTCCTTAATAAATCTGCTTATAGCTAGTGAAACAGAATCTCACCCTAAAATGTAATTTATGAAGCTTTAAATTCGAGAAACTTTCACTACACATAAAAAAAATCGTTGAAAAAAGTTAAAAAGTCCCTTTTTTCACTTTTCAGGCACGTAATTTTATTTTATTTTGATTGTCGGATTTCACGTTTATTCGCGTATCATTTCGCACATTCATTTTAAACTTAGCGCATTGCGTAGTAATCAAGACAGGTGAAGCTTCCGCGCTGCATGACGACTCGAGGTAAACGTATGTAAACAAAGCCAGTAATGGCGGATGTTCTTTTTACGCGACGGGAAAGAAGTCGAACTTACAATATCGATTACTTATAAACGGTAATCGAGCGCAATATTTTAATGTCATTTTCGAAATAACCAGGCAATTTCAAACCAGAATGGTATATTCTCAATACCGAGGGCTTTTTGTGCTTATACTGCAAATTAACCGAAACGCTACGGCTGAAAGACCAGATATCTGGAATCAACTGGCAGGTGCTCAGCGACCCAACGAACACACCCTGTCGTAGAAGTGATGATCATGATCAGGAACTAGGAAGGCTTTCTTAGATCGGGATTTTAGCACTGTTTTTTTTTTTGGCGGGGGGGGGGTAAATAGTGTAAATATATTTAGACTTGTTTTTGTCGAAATTATTTTTCCATTGAAGACAACCTTATTAAACGAAACTAGAACTTTATTATTTTATGTATTGTTTCTTTCGATCGTTCTACTTTCCACCCATCTTCCCCAAATTTTGTCTTTCATTACCATATTTTCCCTTTCATCTTCATTCTTTACTTTCTTGAATTTTATTATATATTTACTTTATTCTTTCTTTCATTGATACTTTTTAATTTTATGTTCATTCATTTTTCTCTTTCTTTTACTCCCTTTCATTTATTGATTCATTCGTTTCAACATATCCCATGAAAAATTGATTTTTTCTTTCTTAACTTTCTTTCATATTTTCTTTCTCAATACAGATTTCATTCATTTATTCATTGGTTCTTCATTTAATTCTTTCTTTCTCTGATTATATATTTTCTCTTTTGAATTATTCTTCTTTCTGGGATTTTTTCTTTCTTTTTTCTTTCTGTCTTTCTTCTTTATTCATTCATTCAAGCTTTACTTTTATTGATTCTTTCTTTCGACTTTCTATGATTTTTTCTTTCTAACTCAATACAAATTTCGTTCCTCTTTCATCCGCTCTTTCTTTCTTTCATTCATTCTCTTTCTATTTTACTGCTTTTTCACTCTCAATACAGATTTAATACTTTCTTTCTTTCTTTCATTCATTCCTGTTTTCTTTCTTTAGTCTCAACACCGATATAATTCATTCTGTCTTTCTTTTTTCCTTTCCTTCCTTCTTTCTTTCATACTTTCTTTCGATCTTTCTTACATACTTTCTTTCTTTTTTACATTTTTTATTCATCCTTTCTTTCTTTCTTACAGTATTTCTGTCTTAAACCTCAATAACGATATCATTCATTCTTTCATTCTATTTTACTGCTTTTTCACTCTTTTTCACTCTCAATACAGATTTAATCTTTTCTTTCTTTATTTCATTCTTTCTGTTCTTCTTTCATCCATTGTTTCTTTCTTTCTTTTTCCTTTTTCTTTTCTTTTATTATTGTTTCACTTTTAATACAGATTTCATCCTTTCTTCCTTTCTTTCTTTTTTCATTTTTCATTCATCCTTTCTTTTTTTCCTTTCATCATTTCATTCGTTCTTTCTCTCATACTTTCTTTCTTTCGTCCCTACTTTCTTTCTTTTTTCATTCTTCATTCATCTTTTTTCGTTTTGTTTGTTTCTATCTTTCCTTCCTTCTTTCTTTCTTAAGCCTCAATAACGATATCATCCTTTATTTCGTCTGGTCTTTATTTATTTCATCCTTTCTTTTTTCCTTCGTCCTTTCTTTCATCCTTCATTTCTTTCTTTCTCTCACCCTTTCTTTCTTGCTCTGTTTCTTTCTTTAGCCTCAATACCACTATCATTCTAATGATATTCTTTAGCCTCAATACCACTATCATATATTGATATCAATCAATATTTTTGTTCTTTCTTTTATTCTGTCTTTCATCCATTCTTTCTTTCGTCCTATTTTCATCATTAGTTCTTTCATTTGTTTCATCATTTCTTTCTTTCTTTCTTTCTTTCTTTCTTTCTTTAGCCTCAATACCGATATCATTCTTAGGTTCTTTCCTTCTTTCTTTTTTCTTTCTTTTTTCCATCTCTTTTTCGTTTTCTTTCACCCTTTCTTTGTTTGTTTCTTTCTTTTTTTCAACCTTTCTTTCTTTCATCCTTCCTTTCTTAATGTATTTCTTTACTCGTTCTTTCCTTCATTCTTTTTTCATCGTTTCGTTCTTTCATTCATCATTTCTTTCTTTCATTCATTCTTTGCTTTTGTCATTTTTCTTTCTTCGATTCCTTCTTTCATTCTTTCTTTTATTCTATTTTCTTTCTTTCATCCTTTCTTTCATTTTTTCTTTCGTCCTTTCATTCATCCCTTCTTTCTTTCTCTCTTTCTTCCTTTCTTTCTTTCTTACGTTCTTTCTTTCTTACTGCGTCTTTAGCCTCAGTACAGGTATTATTCTTTCTTTCGCCTTTTCTTTCTTTTTTAACTTTTCTTTTTAACTTTCTGTCTTATCGATATCATTATTTCTTTCTTTCCCTTTTTTTAGTTTTTCTTTCATTATTTCTTCGTTTTTCTTTTATACCTTCCTACAGCTTTCATTCTTTCATTCCATGATTCTTTTGCTGAATTGTCTTTCTTTCATTCATTCTTTCATTTATTCTTTCATTTATTCTGTCGCTCATTCCTTCTTTCTGTTTCAATAATGATTTCATTTTCTTTCTTGATTTCCTTTATTTCTTCTCTGTTTACTTTTTCTTTTTTCTTTCTTTCATTCATTTTTCTCGTTGATTTTTTCATACTTTTCTTCTTTTTTCTTCTTTCTTTCTTTCTTCGTTCTTTATGTGTCTGTAGAGACTTTTTGGTTCTTTTCTTTATTGTTCATTAATTGATTCTTTCTTCCTTTCTTTTTTTATTTCTTCCCGCTTTTCTTTCTTTCTTTCTTTCTTTCTTCGGGCCTTTCTTCCTTTCTTTCTTTCTTTCTTCCCGCCTCGACACAGATTTGTCTGTTTATTGATTTTCTTTATTTCTTCTTTCTATGAATGTGTCACTCTTCCTTTCTCTTCTTTCTTTCTCTCTTTCTTTCTTTCCGTGTTTTTCATTTTCTTTCTTACTTTCTCTCACACTCTTTCTTTCTTTCTTCCCGCCTTTCTTTCTTTCTTTCTTTCTTTCTTTCTTCGGGTCTTTCTTCCTTTCGTTCTTTCTTTCTTCCCGCCTCGACACAGATTTGTCTGTTTATTGATTTTCTTTATTTCTTCTTTATATGAATCTGTCACTCTTCTTTTTCTCTTCTTCCTTTCTCTTCTTCCTTTCTCTTCTTTCTTTCTTTCTTTCTTTCTTTCTTTCTTCCTAGACTTCTTTCGTTCCTTCCTTCCGGAAGTGACTTTCTCTATGGAACATCGTTGAGTTGTGACGCAACCACTCCTATCTTATACACGTCCTCATCTTCGTCTCAATCTCTGATGGCCTTAATCATGTCACTTGCTGTTGTTTTAATGTTATTGCTGTTGTTACTACTGCTACTGCCGCCGCCGAAAGTGGCAAGTGGTGTTGGGGGGAGGGGGTCATGGTGGAGAGTGGACAACAATCGTCCATTCTCGCATCTGACAGCTGTCAAAACATCTCGACAGCACCAAGCGTCAAATGAAACACTTGGAAGAATCGACTCGACAGCTCGATGCCGTTAATTCTGAAGCCTGTTCCTTGCATTCATTCCCATCGGCATTGTTGTAGATGCTATGTCTTTTATTAAATAGGCCACGCAAACCTACACCTCCAAGAATGTGGGCGTTTCAAGACGGCATCTGTTTTTGGCCACACTCGGCGTGGCGGCAAATTTGGATTGCCTCGCACTTTCTTTTTGCAAACAATTATCTCCGTCCGTATTGTGTTCAACACAACGCTTCAACCGATATAGTCATCAGCCTTCCTCTAGAATAGCATTTTTATGTGCCATGTCCTTTCAGCACGTTGGCGATCATGGCTCTCCACCTCCTTCTATTCCTTGCAGCTATCAGCAAGCTCCTTCCCTCTGATTCCTCCTCCCCCAGATCACGTTGTAACCCACCTGCTCAAACTCGTCAACTGTGTCACACACCGCTTTCCTTTGTCTCTCTTTCCCTCTATTCGACCCGTGAGTATCAGATTCTCCAGGCCCTCCTTCCTCATTATGTGTCCCAGAAACTTTAGCTACCTCTTTCTGATGTGAAGTATAAGCCTTTTTCCACGTTTGTAACCTCTCTAAGACCTAATCGTTGTCCACACGCTCGGTCTATGATATCCTCAGCATCCGTCTGTAGAACCACATCTCCGTCGCTTCGAGTCTCTTCCTCATCCTTGAGGAAATCGTCTAACATTCGCTGCCGTAAAGACGGAAAGATGTCAGGTAACAGCTCAGTATTCTTTTCTTTGTTACTAAAGAAATGCTGCTGTCACGCAACACTCTGCTCAGCTTTTGGAATGTGTCCTTGGCCATAACAATACGTCTACGGATCTCAATGTTGTATTTACCGTCCTCTGTCAAGACGCTTCCCAGATAGTTAAACTTCTGCACATGTTTGATCTTAGTGTCCCCGACCTGCAAATCGCATTTCGGGCTCTTCCTCTTACTGATGACCATGCATTCTGTCTTCTTGTAGTTTATGCTTAGTCGTTTCTTCTCACTCTCCGTCGCTACCTTCTGTAGGAGATTTTGTAATTTCTATTCGGTATCTGCTATCAGTACTGTGTCGTCTGCCTATCTTATGTCGTTAAAGCTGTGGCCATCATTAATGAAAAATTTAGCTTCATCACATGTGTTTGTTTTTTTCTGGAGAAAATAATGCCTAAAGAAAATGATATTAAAATAGATACTGCTAAAATATCTTAATAGAATTTAAACAAATAAAGCGCATCCACTATGATAGTCACCCAAACGCTACCACCCTCAAACCCTCATTAAACTATTTTTTTAAATGGACTGATCCAGGTTTTTTTAACAGTAGGTTATAAATATTAATATTTAAGCGCTATTTTTCAATCCGATCCTGACGATTGTCACGTGCATGAAAGTTTGCGCCAAACGTTGAGGATCAATATATATATATATATGTATATATATATAGAGAGAGATAGATAGATATAAAATGCTCAAACGCTAATATTCCATGGTTATAATTTATTACATTGGAATCGTAATTACGATCCAATTCATATATATATACATATATATATATATATATATATATATATATATATATATATATATATATATATATATTTATGTTATATATATACATATATATTATATATATATATATATATATTTATATTATATATATATATATATGTATATTGACCACTAATATTATCAATATATATATATATATATATATATATATATATATATATATATATATATATATATATATATATATATATAGATAGATAGATAGATAGATAGATATGAAGAGACTTAGATAGCGCCATATTCATATGAAATGACACCAAACGATTATAGTTTTTTTTTATTATTACAAAACGCTGTGATGGCGAAAATTTTCTCTTATGAAAATAAAATTCAAGAATTTGTCGAAGGTTTTTCTGCGGAATTTTATGCATGGGTTTTCGTGGCGCTACCTGATAAGCGGCAAGAAGCCGTTGCAAACAATTTTGAATATATAACTGGATAAAATGTGACTGTATTTTATTTTCGGGGGAATAAACTTGATAAACAAAGACCGAAATTGTTTATGACTCAAGGTAATAACACAAACATTTTTTTTTATATTCCTCAAGAACTTTGGAATAATTCAGTGAAAAATTGAATACATTTTTTTTAATTATTTTGAAATATTTAAGCTAAAACTTAATACTTTTTTGAAAATTTCGAAAAAACAGGATTTGTTTGAGTTCGAATTTTTTTAAGCATTTCACCCCAAACAAGGCGGAGTGCCTCTAGCCCGCAAGAGGTTACAGAGAGTGAGAGCAAGAGTAAAGAGGGATGTATGTATGTATGTATGTATGTATGTATATATATATATATATATATATATATATATATATATATATACGTTGCCTGACGATTGCACTAGCATGAAACAGACTGTCGCCTCTAAGTGCTGACTTCCATGTCCACTTTTATATTTACACACGCTCTATCTCTGATATTGAGCACTTTATCCCATAAATATAGCACACTTTAAGACTATATTTCTTCATATATATATATATATATATATATATATATATATATATACGCATACACAATACACAAAAATGGAGATAGGTTTAAGTAGATAGAGGAGTCATAAAAAGATAAGAAGAAATACCTCCTTCCTTCACCCTTTCTCTGACCAATCCTAATTGTTTTAAGCAGAAGAATATTTTCGCTATAAGTCCAAGAAATATTTGGATTACTACTACACACAAAAGACAATAGTCAAACATCGAAAAACATAAGGAAAATTAATTCTTTTAATAATTCGTGGAAATAACCACTCTGTGTCGGATGAAGGTCAGAAGATCGGAAACACGTGTAGCAAAAATATTGAAAATAAAGCATATATATTTAAAAAATCCACATAATAATTGCCAAAAACGTTTGCGGATTCTCTCTTCTCTTAACAATACACCGTTTTCTCTAGTTGGAACAACTATAAACTATCCCTTATATATATATATATATATATCGTCGTCGTCGGCATCCGTCCATCTCGAGAGACGATGGAGTAGCGCGGTGCACTACGAGCCTGGGCAGGATATATAGAGAACTAGGGCTGCTCAGACGTCTAGTTCCCCCTCTCGGCCTGTATAAACCAATACAGTTTTGTACCAACGCGGCTGCAGGTGTTGCCGGAAGGTAGCACAAAGTGCCCTCCATCCTCTGGGCTCTACTCCCGGTTTGAATTCAGAGTTGTCCTTCTCCTAGACCAATTGCCATCCAAGGCTATAGAACCCAGTCTGTCCTGCTATTTACCCATAGATGGAGAGAGAAGAGGATTCACACCTTTCCTAAGGGTATTAGCTCGTAAGTGAATGTAATGGATTCGACTGGGATTCGAACTCAGCTCTCTGATTCCTCAATCCGAGCCGATATCCATTACTACACCGTGCCTTTTATATATATATATATATATATATATATATATATATATATATATATATATATATATATATATATATATATATAGAATTCCTAATAACCATGAGACCATCGTCCCTGTATTGACCAATGTCAGTTGAATCAATATCATGGTGCGCTGTTAGGTTGTATAAAATAAAAAGACCAATGAGATCAGAAGACTCAGCTGAGTCTAGTGATCCCATTGTGATGTCAAAGTGGTCATATGAATTTTTTACCCATTGCTCACCATTATGAATCAGTACCGATTTCTTCGCATTTATTATAATGTTCTTTTCATGAAAATGAATTCTACTAACTTCAGAATAGACAAAATTAGAAAGGCATTATATAAAGAATTTAAAAGCATGGGTTTAAAAATTACCGTCAGCACTAAAATTAAAAAAGTTAACTTCCTTGATATAACATTAGATTTAAAGAACAATACATACACACCTTATAAAAAACTCAATACGAATCCTTTATATATACACCCTAAATCAAATCACCCCTCATCTATAATTAAACATATACCTTTATCTATCCAAAAAAGAATTAGTACAAATTCAGCAAATGACAAGATTTTCGACGAACATATTAATTTCTATAATAAAGCTCTAAAAGATAGTGGCTACAAAAACCTAAAACTAACTTATATTAAAAATGAAAACGGTAAGCATAGGAAAAACAGAAGCAGGAAAATAATTTGGTATACACCCCCATACAACCAAATGGTAAAAAACAAATTGGGACAAAAATTCCTTGAATTAATACTCAAGCATTTTCCCGGTGGAAGTAAACTTAGTACTATTTTCAATAGAAATACACTAAAATTAAGTTATAGCTGTACTGATAACCTAGAAAAGATTATTAAGAAACATAATACTAATATCTTAAATAAACACTTATACCAGAACCAAAAAATTGTAGACAAGGGAAAAATACAAACAATAACTAATGAGGGTGAACAAAAATTATGTAATTGTAGAAACCCTCAAAACTGTCCTTTACAAAATAAATGTTGCATGGAATCAGTAGTATACCAATGTAATATATCTTCTGTTGAAAACCCTGAAAACATAAAAATTTATATAGGTTGCACTAGCCATGAGTTCAAAAAGAGGTTCAACCAACATCAATCCTCGTTTAGGATAAATAAGTATAAAAGTCAAACATCTCTTTCGAAGTACTTTTGGCACCTAAAAGAATCCAATAAAACACCTACAGTGAAATGGAAGTTAATAAGAAGGGCTAGAATATGTAGGTCATTAAATGACCCATGTCCTTTATGCATACATGAGAAACTATATATTACTAAGTTTATAAAAAATAAAAATTTATTGAATCAGAGAAATGAAATAGCTATTTTATGTCGTCATTGCCAAATGTTTTCTTTAAATAATCTTTAAATAATCTAAAAAAAAAAAAAAAAAAAAAATTACCTGATTATTATGCATACTCATATTTGATGGGTATAAATAATTTTAAATAATGTAGATAATTATATTACATTTACTTGGTTTATAAAGAAATATAGCCGATTAAAATTAAAAAGTTAAATTTGAAAGTAGAATTTTTTAAAATGTTTTAAAATTGAAATTAAATAAAACAGATTCTAACCTAAACATCTTTTAAAATTGTAATTAAATAAAACGTACTCTAACCATAACACCTCTCTCAAAGCAATTCAAACACTGAAAAGAATCCAAGTGAACACCGAAAGTCATATGAAATTAATAAGTTAGAATATAATATTGAACATTAAATGTCCTTTATACATACATATATACATTTATAATACTAAATTTATAAATAAAAGTTTATTGAATTAGTGAAATAATTTAACCACCTTTGCCGTCATTGTCATAAAGTTTACATAAAATAAAATAAAATAAAATAATATTTACTTATACTAGATAAGAATAAATAATTTTAAATACTGTAAGTAATCCTAATACATTTACTTGGTTTTTAACTAGGAGTATAGTATATTAAATATTAAAAATAATTTTTTAGAAAGGTGGATAAAACATATTCTAACCTAAACAGTCCCTCAAAATCTTTAAATATACAAATAGAAAAAATACCATAAGAATTTTTGCCGTTAGAAAAAAACCCAGATGACATGAATTTAGCGGATGTCAGAATTTGTTAAAAGATACATCCCTACCCATCCCTAAACATAACCCCGCTTTCAAATGTAACTATTAACTGATACAACGAAAATTAAAAATTGAACCCTCTACCACCCCTTGTCTAGATGAATGGATTTATCGGTAACCTTGGAAACCCTCAAACTATGAATCTTTCCTGTGCCGTTAACAACCGTAAATTTTAAAAAGTAAGTTACTCCAAAATTCGCTTGATGTGGAAATGGAACTAATGTCTTTGGTTTAATAACAAAATTAAATTCAGGGGCTTTAGCTTCCATTTCTGAAACATGGTTATCACTGTGTAGCGGTAAAACCATATTTTAAATCTATTAATTTATAATATATATATATATATATATATATATATATATATATATATATATATATATATATATATATATAAAGAAGGCAAATGTAATTAAATTAACAGGTAATATCTGATGGTTTAATTCTTTATTGTATTGTCCTGTTTTTGAAAAGCTGTTACTTATCAGGTGTAGAAATTGGGAATAAACTTCCCAAATTTCCTGATTTTTTTTGTTCAATACTTTCTATTTTCCCAGTCATTATCAAGAACATGGTGCTGTCGATATAGTAGACATGTTTTGTTGACTACATCGTGGCCTTTGTATAGATCGCAAGAATTAGAATAATTTCACATTGACGTCATGTTTAACTGTTAAACAGATATGGATCAAATATTTATGAATTCTTGCTGCCTAAATACGCCTAGAGAGAGAGAGAGAGAGAGAGAGAGAGAGAGAGAGAGAGACACCCTTGCGCAAATTAAATGAAACAAAACGAATAATCCGTTATTATTTACTTTTTTCGTATTTTTCCAATGAAACATGACCCAGTACACATGTTAGTACTTCGTATGTCCATTCCACGAAGTCGTTCCTTGCAGATTGACCACAGGTTTCGGTTTCAATTAGGAGGGTTTCCGAGCCAGTCTATAGTACTTTGATTTGCTCACTGGTAAGCAACCAGTGTGTTCATGCAGTGTTACAATTTTCGTACGCTTCCTTGGGGTAAAGTCCATCGCAGGCAATGGCCGTAGGACAACTAATCAATAGTCGAGACAATAATGCCTGGGTGTGATAAAAATCTGATGCAATCACGGATGACACAATAATTTACAAAGCCAAACAATTTTCATCATACATCCCGAATATAGATTCATATTACTGCACACCTGAGAAACCGTTTTTCCTGAAAAATTACTTAAGAGAGAGTTTATAAATATGAACCGAAATAATGCTGTATTTTGTTATGATTGTTTTACATTAAGGTTCACCCTATAGAAGGCCCAGAGCCATTCGAGGTAGAGGTTTACATTAAGGGGTATTTTATATGAATAGGAGGGAAAGATAACGGTTGACTCGAACAGGTTGACTTGAACAGGTCAAAATTGTAGTAATCAGAGAAACATCCTCTAATGAGTCTGTTCCATAGAGCAAGTGGTACGGGGGAAAAGCTGTTTGAGTGGAACTTCTCGCCGATGAAATACGGTGGGGATTGTGGGTGTTTTGCTACAATGTAAGTGACATGTCAGATCCTAGCCGTAAAGTTTAGAACTGGTGTAACCAGGAGATGCAGTTCGTCCGAGTATTTTCCACGGTAGTCTGCGATAGCGCAATGAGAGGCTCGCTACATCCCGTCTGTGTGAGAGAGAGAGATTGGTGTGTGGAAAATAATTCTTCTGCGACAATGACATGGAGACGCTTATGAAAACTGTCAAGACTGGAAAGTTAGGTCTGGGCACATCCTGCCCAAATATGGCAAGAGTACTCCATATTCAAAAGCCACTTTGTTTCTTATAAAAATTCAGTAAATTTTCTATACTTTTTTTTCACTTTTAGGACAGGAAGCTGCTGCTGTGGTAATCGTAACGCCTGAATTTCAACATCAAAAACTCAAATCTTGTTTCAAATCGCTTTTGGACAAATAAAAGTACACCACAATATCTTAGAGTCTTTGGGCTTATCTCGGGATATCTAGGGGTATAAATCATTACAATAGCAGGCACGGATTACTTTTCGTCTTTAAAGACCAGGATATGTGTTCAGCAACTTGTACCGCCCGAAATGAAACACTGGTATACGGTGACAGATTTATGTTTCAAGGTTGGCAATGAGAGAAGCGTAAGGCCTCAACGACTCGTCTTCCAAGTAAACAATTAAGGAAATTTAAAGAACGTGTTTTATTTTGAATTTAAACGATTTTATAAAACAAGGTGAATAGTGCGGGTGTGGCTTTTATGTGTTTTGTGCGTTCCACTCCCTTCGGGTTGGGTAAGTAAAAATAAGATAATGAGAAGGAAAAGCAGAAGAAAGAAAAGCGAAAATGAGAAAAAGAGAGGAAAGAAGAAAAAGAAGAAAAAAGACAAAGAATGAACAAAGAAGAAAACAGAATAATTAAGAAAAAAGAAGAAAAATGAAAAGAAAAGACAAAAAGAAAAAAAGAAGAAAAACAAAAAGAAAAGGCAAAAAGGAAAAATAAAGGAGAAAAAAAGAAATAATAAAAGAAAAACTAGAAGAAAAGACCAAAAATAATTGAAAAGAAAGAAGGAAAGAATGAATAAGAAAGAAGAAAAATGAGAAGAAAAGACAAAAAAAAAACAAAGAAGAAAAACAAGACGAAAAAGCAAAAAAGAAAAATCAAGAAGAAAAACAGAGAAGAAAGAGGATAATGAAGGAAAATGAAAAGAAAACACAAAAGGAAAGAAATAAGAGAAGGAAGGAGATGAATGAACAAAAGAAGAAGAAAAGACAAAAAAAACAAGAAGAACAGGAAAAAATGACAAATGAAGAAGAAGAAAGAAGAGAGAGAAGAAAAGAAGGAAGAAAAACGAGAAGAAAAGACTAAAAATAAATAAAAAGAAAGACGACAAAGAAGGAAAACCAGAAAAAAAGAAAAACGAGAAGCAAGAAGGGAAAGAAGAAAAACGGGATTTAAAAGACCAAAAAGAAAAAAAAGAGAAAGAAATAGAACAAAAAACAAACAACAAAGAAAAAGAAAAAAGAAAAAGAGAAGAAAGAAGATAACGAAGAAAAACGAAAAGAAAAGACAAAAAAGAAAAAAGGACGAGAGGGAAGAAAAACGCGAAAAAGCAATAAGGAAAAATAAAGGAGAAAAAGAGAAAAATGAAGAACAAAGAAGGAAAACGAAAAGAAAAAAGAAATAAGTTACAAACCCGAGGAAAAAGCGAAGAATGAAGAGGATGAAGAAAAACGAAAGAAAAGAAAAAAGAAAGAAACAAGAGCAAAAAAGAGAAGAATGAAGAAAAACGAGAAGAAAAGACAAAAAAATAAAGAAGAGAAAGAAAGGAAAGAAGGGAATGAAGAAAAACGAAAAGTAAAAGAAAAAAGAAAAATACAGAAGAAAAAGATTGATTGATTCGTTCATTTATTTTTACGGCGTATCAATCCCTTTGCAAGTTATTTAAAGCCAGAAAATATTTTGAGATTGCAAGGATTCTTTTTTTTTTTTATAATATTGGCTTAGTGATGCAAGTCTTACTAATTAACCCATAGCTGAGGGGATAAGAGGTGGATAGTATTAAAAAGTGATCAATACACATATAAAAAGATAAAAATATTAACATGCAGAGCTTTTAAATATAACACGCTAGGAGATCAACCGATTTCGCTACTTTGGTTTCAACCTTTCGGTATCTTCAGGCAATTTCAGTCAACTGATTTTCTAACGCTTTATTTTTTAAATTAAAAACATTTATGATCTCTATATTTTTTAAAAAATAAATGAATAAGCGCGCGACGTGAGGTGTGGTAGAAGGTGAGGAGAAGGAGGTAAAAATCAAGAGTATTGGAAATGTATCGGTGGGTGATTAAATGAAATATACATACATTCTTTTCATCCCACTTCATATGAACTCAAAAGGAACTTTCTTGTATGTATACAATGGGTCATGATTTCTGATCTCTCATTCAAAGGGTTTTTTGGTTTGAAAATATTATTATAGTTAATTTTTCTTGTTGACAAAGATG
The DNA here is from genome assembly GCA_964036315.1 of Acanthosepion esculentum. Taxonomy (NCBI): domain Eukaryota; kingdom Metazoa; phylum Mollusca; class Cephalopoda; order Sepiida; family Sepiidae; genus Acanthosepion; species Acanthosepion esculentum. The sequence continues at coordinate 48,817,128 of OZ038499.1, read as the reverse complement.
AAAATGTTGCTATGATTGTTGTAAGGTTTTATTAAAATAAATGTTAATTTGACTGTGTGCATGCGTTTATATTTTTGGCGAACATGTTTAGCGAACATTATAGCGAACATGTAAATAAATATAAATATTATTTGTTTGAACACCTTTGTATTTCTGTGTAAATGTATATGAATATATCTATTTGAATAGGTGGATATCTCATGGCATTTGTGTACAAACCTGTATTATATTTAAAATTACTTATTATATGCGTATATTTGGATTTGAATTATAATTATATATTGTAGTTGGTGGCATGTAAGTGTGAATATATGTTTGTTATATGTATGTGTGCATATATATGTATATATTATTTATATTTTATTTTTTACTGATTTATTTATTTATTTTTATTACCCCCCCCACACACACACACACGCCGTAAATAAAATGGAGTGCCCCATTGTCATTAAGGTACTGTATGAATAACAATATTCAAATAATGGTACGGTCAGAATTCAATCAGCAACCGACCACCGCTTCGTGCATGAATCTCAAAGTTGTGCTACTGGTGAGGATAAAAAATTTCTTAATATATATATATATATATATATATATATATATATATATATATATATATATATATATATCGTCGCCTGACGATTGCACTAGCATGAAACAGACTATCGCCTCTAAGTGCTGACTTCCATGTCCACTTTTATATTTACACACGCTCTATCTCTGACATTGAGCACTTTATCCCATAAATATAGCACACTTTAAGACTATATTTCTGTATATATATATATATATATATATATATATATATATATATATATATATATATATAAAAGGAAGTATATATATAAATATGAGGAAGAAGAAAAGTATGATATATAATCCGGTGATCTTACTGATATTTTTTATTTTTATTCTTACAAAGAAGTGGTCAATGTAAATTTACAGAGCATAAATATTATAAATTAAATGATATAAAATATGTTTTTCTCTACACAGTAATAACCATGTTTCAAAAATGGAAGCTAAAAAAATCAAATTTAATTTTATAATTAAATCAAAAGCATTAGTTCCATTTCATCTTCAAGCGAATATTGGGAATAACTTAAAATTAAATTTGAAGATTTTAGCTTACATTTTTGAAACATGGTTATTACTGTGTAGCGAAAAAACATATTTTATATCAGTTAATATATATATATATATATATATATATATATATATATATATATATATATATATATGCACATTCCACACATATACCATCTATGGTGATCCCCCTCTTTTGTATATGTTTTTGGAAAAAATATGACAGTTAACTTGAAAACAACAGCCGGAAATATAAGACGAAGAAGAAGAAAATCGATGATTACTTTCCGAAAATTCTGGCAATGAATTCGAAAAAACTTAAATACTGAAGTGAACATAATTTTGGATTGAACAGGTCGAGAAAACAAAAAATGATGGCTTCTTAATAGATATATCATAAAAACAGAAATATGACTTATAGGTCCGTTATTATACATCGAGCTCTACGTATTTTATTAGCACCAGCATTCAATTTGCAAATATTATATATATATATATATATATATATATATATATATATATATATATATATATATATATATATGATATAAAAGGCTCGAACACTAATATTTCATAATTATAATTTATTTCATTGGGTTCGTAATAACGACACAACTCTTCAGTCCTACAAATTCTAAGAGAAAACAGAAAATATATCTCCAGGTTTAAATAACAAAATTTCTGTGACAGTTTATATGTGGGAGTGGAGGAAACAAGGATGAAAAAGAAAGATATGTATGAAAGATCTAGAGAGTGGTAGAAAGAAAGACAGAACAGTTATTATTAATATATATATATAGATATATATTATGTTTACACACACACAGACACACACACACACACACACACACACATATATATATATATATATATATATATATATATATATATACATATATACATATAAATACATATATATACATATATATATATATATATATATATTGAAACATATTGTTAAATATAACAGATATCGAATGTCTATTATTTTTTATCATGAGGCGTTCTAAGCTTCGTTTCGGGAGAAAATAAAGACGAACACTGTCAATATTTGGATATTTTTTATTATGCTGTTCATTGATCAAAGATTTCGACTCACATGAGCCCTCTTCAGAATGGTTATATGGAGATGCATTTTTAGTCATGGTTCTGTTGATTACATTTCTTTCTCTTACCTGGTCATATACGACGTCCTAGAACCGCATTATAAATTTGCGACCTGCGTCTGCTATTCCGCGGCCGTTATTGTCGCATAGCAAACTTCTATGTAAACCTAACAGGATGTCATCTTTGATGGTGTTTCATATAACAACTCTGATGATGGCTCATGTAAATCAAAAGCTTAGAGCAATGAACACCATAATAAAAAATATCGAAATGGACAGTTTTTGTTTTTATTCTCCCGAAACTAAAGCCAGTAAACGAAGTTTAGAACGGTTCATGATCAAACATAATAGACATTCGTTGTCTGTTGTATTTAACAATATATGCCTCAATATATACATACATATATATACATTTCTGTGTGTGTGTGTGTGTGTGTGTGTGTGGAAATATAGGTCCTTACTGGATTAGATAATCGTTATTTTTATATGATTATATTAGATTTGTAACCTGTAGTCGATATTAACTTTGTCAAATTTTCTTCATTACACAGCACTCCTTTTATAAATGCCCTTCGGTTTTAGTTCCACAAACTCATTCCCCCCTACACCCCTTTTTCTTGTCTTCTCCCCCTCTCATCTTCTGAGCTTTAAGTTGTCAGTTGTGTGTGTATGTCACCACAAAATGTATACTCTTTTCCGGTGTATCTTTAATGTATTAGACATTGAAAATATTCATATTTCTCTCACTTAAACCGTCTTTGACTCCCCTCTTTAAAAATTATCTCTGTTAAATGTTAATCCCTCTTCATCTTTAGACCTTCCTGTCCTTCTCTCGTCTGTTACCCCTCCCTATAGCTTTCATTTACTCTAGCATTCGTCCCACACTCTCATACATACACTCTCATTAAATTTTATTCTTTATTCCCGGAGATGTTTTTATCTGTTTTCTTTTTGAATTTTAGGTCTGATGAATTGGATCGTATTTACGATTCCAATGGAATAAATTATG
>OZ038499.1:48793927-48806427 GCA_964036315.1 Acanthosepion esculentum | reverse complement strand
GTTAATTTTCTACACTACTTTTATTGCTTTTTGTCTTGCCCGCATTTATCCTTTTTCGTTTCTTGTTGGATCACTATTTTAGCATTCTTTCTTTTTCACTTTCTGTTATTTCGTTCTTTCTCTTGTTTTTACCGTATATTATTATTATTTTTTTTTTTGCTTTCTTTCGTTTCTTCTGTTGCTTTCAATTTCCTTATTTCTATATAATTTTTCTCTTTCTACTTTACTTCGTTCCTTTTATTCTTTTTCACTTTTCTTCGTTTACTTGATTGTTTCTTTGCTTCTCCCTTTCTATATTTTCGTTCGCCATATTTTTCTTTCGTTCGCTTTCATTGGTTTAACTTTCCCTCTTTGTTTATTAATTTTTCCCTTTCGTCTTTCCCTTCCATTTCTTCTTTCGTTCCTTTCCTTCATTCCTTCGTTCCTTCGTTCTTTTCCTTCCTTCCTTCCTTCCTTCCTTCCTTCCTTCCTTTCTTTCTTTCTTTCTTTCGTTCTTCCCCTTCCTTCCTTCCCTTCCATTCTTCTTTCTTTCCCTTCTTTCCTTTTCTTTCTTCCTTCCTTTCCTTCCTTCTTTCTCTTCCTTCCTTCCTTTCTTCCCCTTTCTTCCTTCCCTTCCATTCTTCTTTCTTTTCCTTCTTTCCTTTCCTTTCTTCCTTCCTTTCCTTCCTTCTTTCCCTTCCTTCCTTCCTCCCTTCCTTCCTTCGTTCCTTTCTTCCCCTTTCTCCTTCCCTTCCATTCTTCTTTCTTTTCCTTCTTTCCCTTCCTTCCTTCCTTTCTTCCTTCTTTCCTTCCTTTCTTCTTTCCCATCCTTCCTTCCTTCCTCCCTCCTTCCATCTCCGTAATTCTTTTTTCCTTACTTCTTTCCTTTCTTTCTTCCTTGTGTTCCTTTCTTCCCTCCTTCCTTCCTTTATTTATATATTTTCTTTTGTCGTGTTTTATTTTCTTTGCTTTCTTTTCATTTCTTTGCCTTGCATCGATTTCATTTTCCTTTTATTATTAATTTTTCTCTTTCCTTCATTCTTCCTTCCTTTCTTTCTTTTTTCTTTTACTGTATTTTTCTTTGTTTCTCTCTTTCTTTTTCTTTTATTACTCTGAATTGCTTTCACTTTCCTTTTTTTTTTAATTAATTTCCTTCGTTTTCTCTTCCTTCCTTTTTACCTTCCTTCATTCCTTTATTTGTTTCCTTCCTTTCTTTCTTTCTTTCTTGCTTTCTTTCTTTCTTTTCCTTTTCTGTGTTTTCTTTTCTTTATCTTCCTTGCTTTCATTATCGTTCGTTGCCTGACATCGGTTTCAATTTCCTTTTTTTTATTAATTTTCCTCTTCCTTCCTTTTTACTTTCCTTCCTTTATTTTTTCTTTGTTTCTTCCATCCTTTCTTTTTTTCTTTCTTTCTCTCTTTCTTTCTGTCTTTCTTTTTCTTTTCTTTTCGCTTTCTGTGTTTTCTTTGTCTTCCTTGCTATCTTTTTCTTTCGTTGCCTAACATTGGTTTCAATTTTCTTTTTTTTCCTTAATTTTTCTCTTCCTTCCTTTTTACCTTCCTCTCTTCCTTTATTTGTTTTCTTTCTTTCTCTCTTTTATCTTTCTTCCATTCTTCTTTTCTTGTTTTCTTTCTTTCTTTTCTTCTCGTTTTCTGTCTTTTCTTTTCTTTGTCTTCCTTGCTTTCTTTATCTTTCGTTGCCTGACATTGGTTTCAATTCCCTTCTTTCTTTATTATTTTTTCTCTTCCTTTCCTTTTTCTTTCTTCCTTTCTCTTTCATTCTTTCTTTCTGTAGTTTCTTTTCTCTTTCTTTCTGAAGTTTGAATTATTTTAAATCATCACTTTGCCCCCTTTATTCCATTCTTTTCCTATACTCTCTGTTGTATTCATTCATATATTTATCATCTGACATCTTCCATTCCTTCTTATCGTCTTCTGTTTTCTGACATCCATTTCTCTTCATCTTTTTCTATTTCCTTCTTTTAATTGCTTTCCTTTATTCTTTGTTTTAATGACGTTACCGGTTAACATTGCTTCAAACAAAAGATTACAAACGAGGCCCCTATTATTACTGTAGAGAGCAATATCTGGCAATGCGTTTGAGAAACCTATTTTCCTGAAAAGTAATTTAAGAGAATTATTTTATAAATTTCAACTGAATGTTGATTGAGTGATTTAAAAAAAAGAAAATTTAAAGCTTTTCACCCCAGGCAAGGCTGAAAGCCACTAGCACGCAAGGGATTACAGAGGATTTGGAGCAAGAGCAGATAGGAGTGATAGAGGAAAGGATTTGGAGAAGGATAGTAGATAGATCAATGCAACTGGAGATGTCGATTGACGTTACATTTGAATAGTTGGAGATTATAGTTCTAAGGGAAACAGGAATAGGGAAGGGAGTTCCACAGGTGTGAGGTGCGAGATATGAAGCTATTGGGATAGAAGAGACGTCTACATTTAACAGTTTCAACGGTGAAAAGGTGGGAACGGGATGCCAGCCTCGTATGACGCTTGAATTCATGGAGCCTGGGAACCAGCGATAGCAGCTCATCGGAGCAATTACGATGGAAGTATTTGTAAAAGAGACAGAGAAAGGCGACGGCGCGTCTGTGAGAGAGAGACTTCAGATGAGAAGCCAGATCAGGGCCAAATACATTGCATACCCGTCTCTGGATCTTCTCAAGAACCCCGAGGCAGACAGAAGGGGCTCCAGACCATATATGGCAGCAATACTCTATGCAAGGGCGGATGGTTGATTTGTAAATTTGGAGGATCGATTCCGGGGAGAAAAATTTCCTGGACCGGCACAGGGAGCCAACTTTCCTTGCGGTGGATGAAACAGCACATCGACTCCTTATGGGTCATTTAATGCCGAAATTTAATTTCCTTGGGAGCTTTGATGTAATAAAAATATGATATGTGTCATTCTGCTTTCACAGTTGAATACATCAAATTTTGTGCATAGGCTTGTTTCTCCGGACATAATTACCAGAGGCGGTGATATGTGCGTTTTATGTTGTAGTTTTGTTGAAGTTATATTTTGATATACATTTTGATTTATTTAAGAAATTATCGGATATATGGAGTAATGAAATGAAAGATTTCTTTCCTGTTGGTTGTTTGGCTGATTTTGTTTGGCGGCATATCAACACCTTTATGAGTTATTCAATACCGAAATCTAAATATTTTTACGTAATTATGTTTTAAAGTACAGGTGTTTTATACATAATTTTATACTTTCAGAGTAAATATATGATTTTAGGTATATATTTTGCAGATCATAAAATGTATTGTTGGTAATTTTAATATAAATATATATTTTTTATATATTTTTAAAATTTCATTGGTTGTCATTTGGCTATAAAAATGTATTGCTGGTCATTTTATTATAAAAATATACTGTTGATTTTTTATTAGGGTTCATTATTTGCTCATAGCTGGGACCCTAACAAGTGCTACCACTCCGGTCAGGGTTGACCTGAGAATGACTGCAGTTAAAAAGTGTTTCCACGCTCCTCAAGATTCTCCCGGTCAGAGTCCTTGCTGCCAGATGTAGTTTATCGTTATACCCAGGGCGATCAACCTAAAGTAGCACTGGCTGACCAATCAAGGAATTCTGAATGTTTCCTTATAAGGAAACGGCTAATAGACGTAGTTTCGGCCAACACGGCAAATTGCGACAAGGCGAAAACATTAACGTGAAAATTTGTGTCTTTCATATGGATGTCATCCATATCGACAAACCAGTTCAGAATTATCTAAGCTTCGAGCGAGTAAGTTTCAGGGTATTGGCAAAGACCATACTTCTTTGAACACTGTGGACTGGCGCTACAGACTCGATAACCAAAAGCTCTACCGAATAACAGAAACCACATTACTTGAGGATAATTGACAGTAGTCACAACTAAAATGGATATCACTTGTAACTCGAAGAGAAAATATATCAAGATGTTGATATTCCACGCTACTTCAAACAAAAGGTTAGGAGGGAAACTTCCCTCGATACTGGAAAGATAGATAACAGCTAAATTGTTTTAAGAGAAAGATGTTATAAATTGCAACCGGAAACAATACTAGTTGCTCGGACAATGAATGCGAAACAGTTACTTGTAGAAAAATGTCTAATTATTAAATAATAGTTTAGTAGACTAATATTTTTAGGGGAAGTATAGCTCTGCGCTGACTTCCTGGGGTTGACCTACGAGGTCAGATAGAAGACAAAATATAGGAAGTCGATTTTTATTAGCTGAGCTAACGTGGGAGTGATAGATAAAAAACGTTTTTTAGTAAGTCGAGTCTTAAACGTCAAACATTGTAGACGTGTTGACTTTCGTGCCTGAAACGGCTCCCCAGGTGGGAGAACTACACTCACTGGATATTTAGAAAATGTAGACGTCGACATTAATAAAACTAGTTAAGTTAAAATTCCTTGTGTTGTGTCTTTCTCGGGGCCAGCAAAGAAAAGACGAGAATGGGCCACCTCCATAAGAGGGCTATGCAACATAGGCAGAATTTGGCGACGATGACGATTGGTCTATGCAACATAATATTACCAGCACCATTAGCATTAGAGCTAAGGAGAAGAGATACTACACTTTGAGCTTAATCTGATGACGTGGGTTTGAAGAAGTGTACACCAAATCCTCGTCATCAGATTAGGATCAAAGTGTAGTATCGTTTAGCTGTGGCTGCTCGGTCAGTGAATGCCGAATATTTCTTTATGAGGGAACGGCTATTATCACCCTTGCCATTCTAATTTCTTTCTTTCTTTGTTCATTTTTCCTTTTGCATTATTCTTTCTTTGTTTCTTTTCTTATGTCACTCTTTTTCTTGTCGTCTTTTTTATTTTTATTTATTTTGATGCCTTTCGACTTCTGACCAATTTTTCTCTTTGTAGTTAATACGCAGAAAGCTGGCTCGTGAATTCTTAGCTCAGGCTTACACAGCAGGAAGAAAGAGAAATAAAACTCATAAAACATGTCCCCTCTTTAAATTTGCATTTATCCTGAGCTCCAGATCGACAACTGGGCGGAAGGTTAGCGTGAGGTGCCGGGGAAAGGCCCATTTTTCCTTCAAAAGACGCATGTCAATTCGGTTCACCTTGCAAATATTTCATTCCTATTTCATCGTTTGAACAAAGAAAGTCTTCTTTCTTTTTAGTCATGTTTTTTTTTGTTTCATCCACAAAACGGTTGATTTCTCCATATATGCGCTTTTCTTTCGTTTTGTCCGACTTTTGTAGCAACAAATCAAGCCTGAATTATTAGAAATTAATCGATGCGCTTAATGTGCGTGCTGTTAGCACTTGCTACACTTGCTAAAGCTGGGACCGTCGACTTTGTGGTTCAGATCCCGTCACGGCGACCGTCACCGTAGTACACCATAGCTGAATCTTTTAGATCAGTGTTTTTTCCAAAGTGAACGATAGCGCCCGCCTAGTGGGCTGTTATGTTGAAAGGGGGCACTGGGAGTTTTTTTTTTTATTTCATTTGGGGGAGCGGTGAACATGTATCCATTTTTTTTTCAGATTTTCAAAAATTATTCAGTACTGGCTACAAAAGGAAATTTCTGAAAGTGCTATTGAAAGCTATCAAACTTTTCTTCATTGCTTTTTCAACTTTCTATATGGCTAAATGTGGTTTCAACGCAGTTAAACAGCTTCTTCCTAAAAAAAAAGAAACCGCCTGAAAATTACAAAACAAGGTGATTTACGATTACTTCCAAGAAGCATGGAACCTAGAGTAAGAGCCTTAGCCAGTAAGCACCAAAGTCAACCATCACATTGAAAACATGGAGAGAAGCTATCAAATGAACCTAGAGTAAGAGCCTTAACCAGTAAGCACCAAAGTCAACCATCGCATTGAAAACATGGAGATAAGCTATCAAATGAACCTAGTGAAAGAGCCTTAGCCAGTAAGCACCAAAGTCAACCATCACATTGAAAACATGGAGAGAAGCTATCAAATGAACCTAGAGTAAGAGCCTTAAGCAGTAAGCGCCAAAGTCAACCATCGCATTGAAAACATGGAGATAAGCTATCAAATGAACCTAGAGAAAGAGCCTTAGCCAGTAAGCACCAAAGTCAACCATCACATTGAAAACATGGAGATAAGCTATCAAATAAAAGCTTTTAGGATTTTAATCATTGGCATTTCTAATAGAAATAAAAACAGTATTAACATTATTTTTTTAAGTAATACCTAAGTGTAATCTTGCTATGACAGATGAAGTCAGTATAATATTCGAAATTTAATTTGACAGTAGTCGTTGACAAAAGTTTGTTCCCAAAGGTAGCGCTCTTTGAGAAAAGGTTTGGTTTGGTTTATTTTGTTTTACGGCATATCAACCTCAATGGGTTATTTAATGACGACAACATTTTAGGATAGATTCGTATGAATAGAATATGTTTTCTTTGGTTTAGATTGGTTTGGTTTATTTTGGTTTACGACGTATCAACTTCATTAGGTTATTTAATGCCGACAAAAGTTTTAGGATATATTCGTATGAATAAAATATGTATTCTTTATTTTAGATTAGTTTGGTTTATTTTGTTTTTCAGCATATCAACCTCAATGGCTTAATTAATGCCGACAAAATTTTTTATTGCTGGTAATATTTTGTTTTGTTAAAAATCTGTTTCTGGAAATATTTATCCCTCAAAATTGTATTGTTGGTAATAATTTTTTTTTTCCAAAAAGTATTGCTTGTAATAGTTAACTATTTGCCCATAGATGTGGACCTGGGAACATCAGCAATTAAGAGGTGGTTCCATGCTCCTCAAAACTTCTTGATCAGAGGCCTTGCTGCTGGCCGTAGTTTATCTTCTTACCAAGGACGTGTATGTAGTTTAATGTCTTACCCAGAACGATGTTGAGAAAAGGTTGGGAAACGTTGCTTTAGATAAAGAATGTCGCGCGTAATGATAAACTACACCGGGTAACAAGGCTTCTGATTGGGTAGTTTTGAGGAGCGTGAAACCACCTCTTAATTGATGCGGTTCACAGGTCCAACCTGAAACCGGGGTGTTAGGATCGCAGCTAAGGGCAAATGTTCAACCCCTAAATTGAGGGAAAACCCTACGAAATTATAGAAATAGATTTCATGTCGTAAAATACTAAAACAAAATATTATCAGCAATACATTTATCAAAAAATAATTTTACCAGAAATACATGTTTGAAAAAAATATTACCAACAATACATCTTTGAAAAAATATTACCAGCAATACATTTTTGAAAAAAAATATTACCAGCAATATATTTTTGAAAAAAATACTACCTGCAATACATCTTTGAAAAAAATATTACCAGCAATACATTTTTGAAGAAAAAATATTACCAGCAATATATTTTTGAAAAAAATATTACCAGCAATACATTTTTGAAGAAAAAATATTACCAGCAATATATATTTGAAAAAAAATATTACCAGCAATACATTTGCGAAAAAATATTTTACCAGCAATACATTTTTGAAGAAAAAATATTACCAGCAATATATATTTTTTTTAAATATTACCAGCAATACATTTGCGAAAAAATATTTTACCAGCAATATATTTTTGAAAAAAATATTACCAGTAACAGATATTTGAAAAAAATATTACCAGCAATACATTTTTGAAAAAAATATTACCAGCAATATATTTTTGAAAAAGTAATTACTAATTGGCTGTACGCAAAGAGTATAGCGTTACTAACGATACTTTTATCATTCTCTTTTACTTTTTTACTTTTTGAAATTAGAAAACTGGATAAAGAGATAAAGGAGAAGAGGTTCGGCTGTTGTAATTTGGTCTCTCGAAAAAGGAATTGGCATGATACACGAGATACATAATGAAATCATTGTTTATAAGTGAAAATGGAGGGGGGTCGCATGATACGCGAGATCGCTCGTTTCACGAGTATATACGGGATTTATTTCCGTCTTTCGTCTATAGTTGAGAAACTGTAATAAGGAAAAAGGCGTCCCCCTGAAGGATGGGAAACTACGCCCCCCTCCCTTACAATCTTCTAGAGTCTGAAAGATGAGTCGGGTTTAAATAGTGCACAGAGGATTGATGTTCCCGAAAAACACAAATCAATCTATCAAAAAGTCTTCTTCTACTTGATATCCTTATACAGTAGAATCCCTGACACCACGACTAAGTAGGCCTTTCGGATATGAGGGATTCCGCATATGAGGGATTCCGGATATGAGGGATTCCGGATATGAGGAACACTAAAACTAAGAGGCTGATCGCTGATATTTCTTTATATAGTAGAATCCCTGACACCTGGATTAAGAAGGCCTTCCGAATATGAGGAATTGGTTACAAAGTCCAGATATGAGGCATTCCGGATATGAGGGATTCCGGATATGAGGGATTCCGGATATGAGGGATTCCGGATATGAGAAACACTAAAACTAAGAAGCTGATCGCTGATATTTCTTTATATAGTAGAATCCCTGACACCTGTACAAAGAAGGCCTTCCGGATATAGGGAATTGGTTACAAAGTTTAGATATGAGGGGTTTTATTTAGATTATGATATGTCCCGGAAAGGGATATATATTGTTCGAAGTAGCTAAGTGGTTTTGGCTACTGTAACCGGGTAGGACAATCTAGCAGGTAGCCGTAATGGACTGGTACTCGTCGTAGTCGTAGGCAATATGCTTAGGCTTAGGCTTATGCAATAGGCGTAGGCGATGTACCTCCACATCAGTCTGTATTTATGGTTGACACCAGCCAATCTTATTACTGTGAGGGGGAACCCAGGTGTATGCATATTCATTACACCAGATTAAAATAAAAGAATTGAAATCAGTTTTAACATTTATTTTCAATGTTTTATATGAAACAAAAGAAGCTAATGGTGAGTGAAATATAACGGATTTGATTTTAAGGAAAAAGAAATAATTTATGTAATGTTAATGAAAATTCATTAAATTAAGTATGCCACGTATGCAAAACAAATAATGTAACGAGGATTTTTTTAATCGCTGTTGAATGATGATTCTTTCTATTTTAATGTCATTCTCAAGTATTTCTGCATTTCGTTTTGATTTTGTTCTTGAAATCTTTTAAACGAAAATCACGTTTTAATTTTGCGTGCGTTATCGCAATCATCACAGCTGAATGCTGGCTTTCTTTCCATAAAACTGACAACCTTTTCAATAGCTTTTTCAATTTCAGTCCAGGTTTCGTCACACTCATGCATCTCGTCGCTATCTCGTTGTCATCCTTTCCTCCTATTCCCATCATCCTTTGCAGCAATAGAAGCCATTAGGGTGAAATCAGCATAAGCAATTATCCAAAGTAAATTTCCTGAAAAACAGGAATTTCAAATCAATTACATATCACCTAAATAGTTCAAATATACACATCAAAATCATGTCCGGATATGCGGGATTCCGAATATGAGGCACCCCGGATATGAGGGATTCTACTGTATTTTTTATTGTTTTCTTTCCCGACTTTCTTTCTCTTTTTTTTTTTTTTTTTTTTTTTGCCTTACAGCCACATCACGTTGAAACACCGATTCCCGTACTATTACCGAAGTTAAGTAGCATTGAAACTGGTCAGTACTTAGATGGGTAACTTCTTGGGAATACCAGGTTCTGTAAGCTGGGATTTGAGGTGGTTTGGTGGATAATGGATCGGAACTGTTAATCTGAGGCCCGAGTTCAATTCCAATTGAGTTCGTTATATTCCCTTACACACAAATACCCTTTGGAAAAGTATGAATCCACATATTTCTCCGTCCAGCTATGGGTCAATTAGTAAGTCTTGTATCACTAAATTATTATTATCTCCCCCACCAAAAAAAAATTCTTAGAATCTAAAAATATTTTCTGACTATAAATAACCAACAAAGGGGTTGATAAACCGTAGAAAATAGATCAATTAATCGAATATTTTCTTAGGTCTTCTTTCATATATTTACCGTATTTTCCGGCTTACAAAACGCACTTTTTTCCTACAAAATATCCTGAAAAATACATGTAAGTCTTCCGAGATGAATGTAAAGCAACGCTCAAGCTCAAGTGAGCTTGGACGGTCACCTAATTGGCTTGACTGATAGGGACGTGGATTTATATGTTGAGTCATTACACTATAATGTTAGCCATCTATCTAATTCAGCCTTTTATATGATGTAACCTCACTACCAAAGCTGTTACAAGTATTTCCAAGACTATAAACCTTCCTGGAGCCGAGCCACAAGCTTAAACATGCTCTGTTTACTAGCAGCTGCAGGAGCCTATCTGCTCTTGACTAGTCTGGCATTGTCATACAAACAAAATCGGACGAGTGATTAATGTAAACAATACGTGGCGCCATGGTATGAGAATGATTTTTTTTTCTTCGAAATTTCATTTCAATATTAGGGTGCGTCTTCCAAACCGTAGAATCTTGTAAGATGAAACATACGGTACTTCTTTTTGTAATAGGCAATTACTTCCTTCATTAATTTGCTTTTTATTGAATTTTCTGATTGATTTTCATTTCGCTTTTTTTGTATAACATTTCTTCACAACTTTACTGTCTATCTTTCTATTTGCTTCTTCTTCTTATTTTTCTCCTTCGTCTTCTTCCTCTTCTCCTCCTTCTTCCTCTTCTTATTCTTCTTCCTGTTCTTCTGCTTCCTCCTTTTTTTCTTCTTCTTCTTCTTCTTCTTCTTCTTCTTCTTCTTCTTCTTCTTCTTCTTCTTCCTCTTCTTCTTCTTCTTCTTCTTCTTCTTCTTCTTCTTCCACTTCTTCTTCTTCTTCTTCTTCTTCTTCTTCTTCTTCTTCCACTTTTTCTACTTCTTCTTCTTCTTCTTCTTCTTCTTCTTCTTCTTCTTCTTTACTGTTGGTTCATTCAGACTCAATTGAGATAGATAGATAGATAGATAGATAGATATGAACAGAATGAAATAGTAACAGATTGAGATAGATGAATGAATGCCCATGCGCATGACAAATATTGAGCATCGAGAAAGAATACTAAAGAGGGAGACTTATTTTTAAGGAAATCATTTCATTCTTATCTATCTAAACGGACATATTTCAGAAGATAAGAGCAGGAAATTAAAATCGAATGATGTGTGGAAATCAGCCAAAAAAATGTCTCCATGAATTAAATAACGAACAAATTAATTTGGTTTTCCGTTCCTCCTTTCAAAGAAAACTACATGAATAAATAAACACACACATGTCTGTGGGTGTATTTATGTACACATATATAAACATATAGTTACATACGTCAATATCTATATTATATTGAATCAATAGCTAGGTTTGCTGCTCGTAGAGTTGGTTCACTGTGTTTGTTCCCAGCAGTTTTTTTTTCTCGTCAGAATCTTTCTTACACATTTAGGAACTTTATTATGTTTAAACGTTATTTTTATCGATACTCATATTCGAGTAGAAGACACTGTTTTCCAGTTAAACAGTATTTTTTTTATCTCACAACATCTACTGGCCTGAATATTCGAGAAATCTCGTCAGAAAAATGTGCGTCCTCCGGCAGGATCTGAAACTGTGTCACCTATGAAAAACCGGCATTGAATTTGACGTGCCTAACCGTTCAGCCACGTAGGACTTTCAATGAAGCAAGGTCTGGTAATCTGCTCTGTGTTTTTAGGAAACGGATTAAATCCGACGTCTTGTTATCTTTCATTTATTTTGTGTAAACGATATTTTTGATTGATACTCATATTCGGGTAGAATCTCCGTTATTTTAATTAAACAGTTATTTTCATCCATCATTTTATCGGTTCATCAGAAAAATATGCCGGAAGACGCATATTTTTTTTTTGACAAAGAACCTTCAGATATTGGAGGTCATCTACATTAAAACAAAGCAAGCGACACTCAACAAACAGACAAACCTACCAAGGTTTCACCTTGTCTGGCTCTCTAGGGTTAACTAGATAGATAGATAGATAGATAGATAGATAGATAGATAGATAGATAGATAGATTCAGGCAGATAGAAATATAATGAGTATATTGATGCAGATAGATAGATAGATAGATAGATAGAGTATGTATTTATTTACATATCTTAATAAAAAGAAATAATAAGAGAAAAAATTGCTTTTGGAACGCGTTAGCCTGGGAAAATTCATTAAAGGCATAATGTAGAAAATTTATTCACGAAAACTGTATTTATACCCAGAAAAAACAATTGTAGATGAAAAACAAAAAAATATTCCAGAATATTCTCGGCGTTATTAAAATGAAAGCGAATTATGCAGAACGCGAAATGATATAATTCAGGACATGTTAAAAATTGTATTAATGTTGATGATGATGATGTGTGTGTGTGTGCGTGCGTGTGTGTATGTATATGTGTAGGTGCATATATATGTATGTGTATATAGATATGCCTATATAGATATATAGATATATATGTGTATATATGCTATATATATGTATATATATATATGTGTATATCTTTATATTTATATATATATATATGCATAAATATATGTGCGCATGTATATTTGTGCATAAATATGTATGTATATATGTATATATATGTGTATATATATGTATACATAG
>OZ038499.1:48788927-48791427 GCA_964036315.1 Acanthosepion esculentum | reverse complement strand
CCCTGAGCCATATCCGACCCGCGAAAATTTTTTCCGTCTCGCCAAATTAACCGTCGTAAGATATTTCCATTTTTTTGTTGTGTTGATTGTTATTCTGTTATTCCTGCAGTAAAATAAGGAAGTTTGTTTCAATAATATAATATTAACTTCGTTGTTTTTTTCTTTATTCCTCCAAAGCAAGGCAGCCTTCTGGACGGAGCGGTCTGATGCCGTAACTAATTATTACAGTTCATTTGATATCATGGCTCTTATTCGAGACATTGCATAGCTGTCTGGGCCTCTCTCTGCAAAATATTGCCGACCCCTGGTTTAAAGTTTTCGTTTTTTTTTTATATTACATCGGAAGTGTGATCCGCCTTTCGTCCTGCTCACATTCCACCCCCAGTTGTTTTGAACAGGAGTAGTGGTTTATCCATTGTTTCCTGCTTACAATTGGGTTCCCAGTTCCTTCTAAAGTAGTGGTTGGTAACCCCCATGCCACACCTGGTTCGTGAAGGAATTTTGTCCGTCCCACCAACTTAACCGTTGTAGAGAATTTGCATTTTTTTGTTGACTGTTTTAATTGTTATCCGGGTCATTTCGGTAGTAAAATAATATAACGTTTACTTCGTTGTTTTTTTTTTTTTTCTTTTTTTTGACTACTACTTCTACGCGCCGCTGGCGAATCTTGTATGCGTTGTTTTTGTCCTCAGTATTATCGTTCACCCTTCGTGTTATTATTCTGTTCAGTAACCTTCCCTAGCTTGCAACACACTGGCTGTTCAGTCAACGAATGCGGAATATTTCCTTATAAGGAAACAACTTCTATTACCATTACCATCCCCCGTAACACAATATCTCTTAAACCACCCAGAGATTGTTTGATTAAATAGTTTAATAATTCTATTAGTTCGATGTTAAACAGCCTACCAGGGATATCAAGTTTCTCTACGGCGTCTTCACGATCATGATCACGGACTACGTAACCCATTATGGTTGTAGAGACAACACACGTCTACTGCGGCCATATCTGCTGTCGTGTTTCAAGGGCAAGACAGCGTGAGAGAGCCGAACCCTCTCCAGGATCGTTTGAATTAGAGACATACCAGTGAGCAATACCATGGCATACAGAGGAAAGAGAGTTCACACAAGTAACTTTGCTTTTGTTATTCCACACAACTTCGAACAAAAAGTTAGGAAGGAAACACCCTTGAATGAATGATGACAGAGATATTTTAAAAGAAGAGATTTCATCAATTTTAACTGGCAACACTCAGTTAATGAATGCTGAATTGTAATTGACGCACACACCCAAGAAAAATATGAAACACACGGTTGGATACCAAAAGTGAGAGGTGCGCCGGTTGAAACGCTATCACCTCACTTTGACCCTTTTTGTCTGAAAATTGATAAGAAAAAAATAATGCCGATTTGTTTATTACCTTTTTAAAAGATGTACAGTCGGTTTACAAAATCTAATATTTTAAATGTCTTTTACTTATTTTTAAAAGATCTACAGTCGGTTTACAAAATCTAATATTTTTAATTTCTTTTACTTTTTTTTAAAAGATGTACAGTCGGTTTACAAAATCTAATATTTTAAATGTCTTTTACTTATTTTTAAAAGATCTACAGTCGGTTTACAAAATCTAATATTTTTAATTTCTTTTACTTATTTTTAAAAGATCTACAGTCGGTTTACAAAATCTAATATTTTTAATTTCTTTTACTTTTTTTTTAAAAGATCTACAGTCGGTTTACAAAATCTAATATTTTAAATATCTTTTACTTATTTTTAAAAGATCTACAGTCGGTTTACAAAATCTAATATTTTAAATGTCTTTTACTTATTTTTAAAAGATCTACAGATCTTTTACTTATTTTAAATGATCTCATAATTATTTGCAAAGTAGAAATAAATGTCTAATAAGAGTTTTACGTTGTAGTAAATTTTCATTCTTCGAATGAAGAAGTCCTTGTCCACATCCTGGTCAGCGATATCGACCAGCCAACTCAACTGTGTAAGGGTAGACGGAAGAGTTTCCGGTGTAGAGTCAGTTTATTTGACTTACCATTTTTAGTTAAGAATGTGCTTTTTTGAAATAGTTCAACGTCATTTAATACTGCACAAGAACCAGAATTATACCATAAATGCAGTTCTATTTACACAATTTACATTATTCGGACTGTTCTCCTCATTTTTATTGTCATATTCACAACGTTTCGGCCATTGTACGCTCTTGCCTTCTTCAGGGTCCGTCTATATTTCTGAAATGTAACAATGTAAATTATGTAAATAGTTACAATATGTGTAACTATTTACATAATTTACATTGTTCGCATTATTGTGGTCACATTTATTGTCATATTCAGGACGTTTCGGCCGTTGTACTTTCCGGCCATCTTCAGGATCTGTCTATATTTCCGAGAGGAGATATTGTCCTTATTTATACTATTTATATTGTTCGAACTGTTGTCCTCATCTTTATTGACATATTCGCGACGTTTCGGCCGTTGTCCA
>OZ038499.1:48776427-48783927 GCA_964036315.1 Acanthosepion esculentum | reverse complement strand
AGAAAGAGGAATGGGAAATACTGATGTAAAATAAGAAAGAAAGAAAAAGAAAAACTGAGATAAGCCATGAAAAAGAAAACGGGGTGTAAAGAAAGAAGGAAAGAAAGAAAGAATGTTGAAAGATAGAAATATTGAAAAAATAAGAAAAAATAATGAAATTCTTAAGAAAGAAAAGCTGAAATAAAAAATGTAAATAAATCTAACTTCAAAAGAAAAAGATTAAAGAAAAAAAACCTGAAAAGAGAATTAAAAAGAATAAACAAAAAGTCGAAAGAAAGAAAGAATGAAAATCGCAGCGACAGAAAAATTGAAAACAAAAAAGAAAGAAAGAAAGAAAGAAAGTGCCAATAAATAGAATCCTAAAAATAAGAAGGAACAAGAAAAACCATAAAGGATTAAAGAAAATGTTTTAAAAGCAAAGATTTAAAAAAGACAAATAACGTAAAATTTTAAAAGAAAGAAAGAACGAGAATCCTACAGATAGAAAAAATAAAGAAACAAAGAAAAAAAAAGAAAAAAAGAATGAAAAGGACGTACGTACAACAAAACTGCAAAAAATACATAAACAATGAAAGACTTAAAAGGAAAAAGACTAAAAACATGAATGAACGTAAGAAAAAAGAAACAGTGAAAAAAGAAAGATAGATAGAAAAAAGAAAGAAAGAAAGAACGAAAGAAAGAAAGAACGAAAGAAAGAAAGAATCAGTGAAAAAGGAAAGAATAAAAGAATGAGGTAAAGAAAAAGAAAGAGAGAAAGAAAGAAAGTAAGAAAGAAACAGAAACGAAAGAAAGAAAAAGAAAGAAAGAAAGAAAGACGTACGTATAACAACTGAAAAAAAGAAATAAACAACGAAAGACTTAAAAGGAAAAAGCCTGTAACCATGAATGAATGAAAGAAAAAAGAAACCGTGACAGAAAGAAAGAAAGAAAGAAAGAAAGAAAGAAAGAAAGAAAGAAAGAAAGGAAGGAAGGATGAAAGAATCCGGGAAAGAAAGAAAGGAAGGAAGGATGAAAGAATCCGGGAAAGAAAGAAAGAAATAAAGGAAGGATGAAAGAATCCGGGAAAGAAAGAAAGAAAGAAAGAAAGAAAGAAAGAAAGAAAGAAAGAAAGGAAGGAAGGATGAAAGAATCCGGGAAAGAAAGAAAGGAAGGAAGGATGAAAGAATCCGGGAAAGAAAGAAAGAAATAAAGGAAGGATGAAAGAATCCGGGAAAGAAAGAAAGAAAGAAAGAAAGAAAGAAAGAAAGAAAGAAAGAAAGAAAGAAAGAAAGGAAGGAAGGATGAAAGAATCCGGGAAAGAAAGAAAGGAAGGAAGGATGAAAGAATCCGGGAAAGAAAGAAAGAAATAAAGGAAGGATGAAAGAATCCGGGAAAGAAAGAAAGAAAGAAAGAAAGAAAGAAAGAAAGAAAGAAAGGAAGGAAGGATGAAAGAATCCGGGAAAGAAAGAAAGGAAGGAAGGATGAAAGAATCCGGGAAAGAAAGAAAGAAATAAAGGAAGGATGAAAGAATCCGGGAAAGAAAGAAAGAAAGAAAGAAAGAAAGAAAGAAAGAAAGAAAGAAAGAAAGGATGAAAGAATCCGGGAAAGAAAGAAAGGAAGGAAGGATGAAAGAATCCGGGAAAGAAAGAAAGAAATAAAGGAAGGATGAAAGAATCCGGGAAAGAAAGAAAGAAAGAAAGAAAGAAAGAAAGAAAGAAAGGAAGGAAGGATGAAAGAATCCGGGAAAGAAAGAAAGGAAGGAAGGATGAAAGAATCCGGGAAAGAAAGAAAGAAATAAAGGAAGGATGAAAGAATCCGGGAAAGAAAGAAAGAAAGAAAGAAAGAAAGAAAGAAAGAAAGAAAGAAAGAAAGAAAGAAAGAAAGGAAGGAAGGATGAAAGAATCCGGGAAAGAAAGAAAGGAAGGAAGGATGAAAGAATCCGGGAAAGAAAGAAAGAAATAAAGGAAGGATGAAAGAATCCGGGAAAGAAAGAAAGAAAGAAAGAAAGAAAGAAAGAAAGAAAGAAAGGAAGGAAGGATGAAAGAATCCGGGAAAGAAAGAAAGGAAGGAAGGATGAAAGAATCCGGGAAAGAAAGAAAGAAATAAAGGAAGGATGAAAGAATCCGGGAAAGAAAGAAAGAAACAAACAAACAAACAAACAAACAAACAGTGAAAGATTGAAAGAAAAATATGTAAGGATAGCAAAACCAATAAAGAAATAACAAAATGAACGACTCAAGAAAGAAAGAATATCTTAAGGAAGAAAAGCGTAAGAATATGAAGATGCGATGAAAAAAGAAAGAAAAAGTCTAAAAAGAAAAGGTTAAAGAACGGCAAACAACTAAAACGGTTAAAAGAAAGAAAGAACGAGAAGCCTACAGAGAGAAAGAAAGAAAGAAAGAAAGAATGAAATGCGTGAGGATAACAAAATTGAAAAAAGAAATAAAGAATAGAAGAAAGACTTAAGAAAGAAAGAGAGAAAGAAAGGAAAGAATACAAATTAAGAATGTCAAACAGAAATAATCATGTTCACATAAATAAATTTTAAAAGTTTGATATACAATGATAGATGTGGCATATATATATATATATATATATATATATATATATATATATATATATATATGACCTTGGAAGCATCAGATATAAAAATATAGAAGAAAATCGATAAAATGCTAACAGCTGTTCCTTGTTTGTCTGCATTTTATAGAAATCAAAGTTGCTAATCATTCTGATTGATAGATATTTCAGCGCTCTTTCACCCAACTCCACACCTGTTGCTCGTCTCCATTAGTCTTGCCTATTATGCTGAGTTATCAACCTGCTTGCCTTCAAAGGGTGCTCGGCTACTTACCTTCAAAGGGTGCTCGGCTACGTGCCTTCAAAGGGGGTTTGGCTGCTTGCCTTCAAAGGGTGCTCTGATGCTTGCCTTCAAAGGGTGCTCGGCTACTTACCTTCAAAGGGTGCTCGGCTACTTGCCTTCAAAGGGTGCTCGGCTACTTACCTTCAAAGGGTGCTCGGCTACTTGCCTTCAAAGGGGGGTTGGCTGCTTGCCTTCAAAGGGTGCTCTGATGCTTGCCTTCAAAGTGTGCTCGGTTGCTTGCCTTCAAAGAATTCTCGGCTGCTTACTTTCAAAGGGTGCTCGGTTACTTCCCTCCAAAGGGTGCTTGACTGCTTGCCTTCAAAGGGTGCTCGGATGCTTGCCTTCAAAGGGTGCTTGGCTGCTTGCCTTCAAAGGTGCTGTGATGCTTGCCTTCAAAGGGTGCTCGGCTGCTTGCCTTCAAAGTGTGCTCGGCTGCTTGCTTTCAAAGGGTTCTTGGCTGCTTGCCTTCAAAGGGTGCTCGGCGACTTGCCTTCAAAGGGTGCTCTGATGCTTGCCTTCAAAGGGTGCTCCGCTACTTGCCTTCAAAGAGTGCTCGGCTGCTTGCCTTCAAAGGGTGCCCGGCTGCTTGCCTTCAAAGAATACTCGGCTGCTTGCTTTCAAAGGGTGCTCGGTTACTTGCCTCCAAAGGGTGCTTGGCTGCTTGCCTTCAAAGGGTGCTCGCCTTCTTGCCTTCAAAGGGTGCTTGGCTGCTTGCCTTCAAAGGGTGCTCTGATGCTAATCATTCTGATTGATAGATATTTCAGCGCTCTTTCACCCAACTCCACACCTGTTGCTCGTCTCCATTAGTCTTGCCTATTATGCTGAGTTATCAACCTGCTTGCCTTCAAAGGGTGCTTGGCTGCTTGCCTTCAAAGTGTACTCGGTTGCTTACCCTCAAAGGCTGCTTGGCTGCTTGCCATCAAAAGGTTCTCGGCTGCTTGCCTTCAAAGGGTGCTCGGCTGCTTGCCTTCAAAGGGTGCTCGGCAGCCGAAATACGCCATGCGAATCAGTCTCAAACAAAATGTCCTGAAAATGCTCGGAGATTTTCTCAGTCCAATAATATCTATTCATTTTCAGCTTGACTTATAAAAGTAGGGAAAAAGGTCTTATATTTTTTTCTTCTTTTTTTTTCATCAGTGAGATGTACAGGGAGTTAAAGCGAAATAAAAGATATATAAAGAGGGTTCAGTAAAGGACAAAAAATGAACCGGAATTCAAGAAGCCAGAAGATAACGAATGACTTTGCATTTAAAGCTATGAAGATTATATTCCTCAGGTAAACAAGTAATCGGAAGGGAGTTACACAGACGGGAAGTGCTGGAAAAGATACTGTTGAAATAGAAGTGGCGGTTACATTTAGCTATTTCAACGGAAAACGAGTAGGACCTAGCTGCCAGTCGAATAGCACGCTTAAATTCATGTAGTCAGGGCACCAGGAAAAAAATCTCGTCAGAGCAGATGCAATGAAAATGTTTGCAGAAAAAGACAGAGGGAAGCCACGTCACGTCGGTGAGAAAGTGACTGAAGACAAGATGCCAAGTCAGGTTCTATTGCATTACAGATCATTCTTTGGATTTTGTCAAGAACCTCAATATGAATAGCAGGAGCACCACACTAGATATGGCAGCAGTATTAAATGCACGGACGAATGCAAGATGGACTCTAACGAGAAAAAATTCTGCCTCAACACAGTGGCTCAAGTTTCCTTGAAGTCGATGCAGATATTGATTCGATAGAGCAGCTCCATTTCTAACCAGTTGGAAGCGTGAGACAAAGAAGGCGCAGTGTGTTGCATTTTGAGGAGGCCACGCTGATGGCAGGCAGAAAATTTGGTTAAATGAAAGCAGTTTTGTTTTAGAGGCGTTAAAATTTACAAGCCATTTGCTGAACCAGTTAGATGTCCTTTTCAAGGGCAGCGGCCATATTTACTTTGTCAGCTCAGACGGATTTACTACTGAGACAGAATTAAATGGCGGTGTCCTTTGCGTACATACTGTTACATACCGTACCTATGAACACTAATGGTTATGTCCGAATCCTCATAAATACGTTGGACACTATTGTAAACGGGGGGGGGTAATATGCTGTATAAGTAGTCCACCACTAGCAGTGGTTTGCCTACTTTATGCCGCTGGCGAGTATTGTATTTTGTTGAAGATTATATTGATTACCATTTCATTTCCAACCTTCGTTTTGGTTATTCCTCATTCAGTAACCCTTTCTAGATTACAACACATATGTAACAGGGGACTGATTGCATCAGGGAGATCATTGGTAAAGTTTAAAGAGAGCGCAGGATCCAGGGTAGTGCCCTGGGTGGATATCAGTGTTCGTGTGAAAGAATCTGGAAGTGAGGTTTGCAAAAAACAAAAAAAACAAGAGGTTACAGATACAGAATCATAGACTTGGCTTAGAAACTGGTTATTGGCAAAGAAAACAGAAGGGTTCGATCTGTGCTGTGCAGTAGTCATCGTTAAGAATAAATTCCATCAAATTATCTATCTTACATATTTATAAGTCTACCATTCGTACATTCTTTGAATATTGCTGCTACATGTGGTTTGGTGCTCCTGCAATATATGTAGAGATTCTTGATAAAATTGAAAGAAGAATCTGCAATGTTATTGATCCAGACTTGGCATCTCGGCTCCAATCCTTTTCCCACCGCCGTAACGTAGCTTCCGTGTGTCTTTTCTATAAATACTTTCATGGTAATTGTTTTGAGGAACTTTCTTCTATTTTTTTTTTTTATATATAAATTTGTATTCATTGTAAATATTCATTGGGGTTTCATTTTTAAATGTTGTTATTTTTTAAGCCCAGAAAAAAAATTACATACAGTAACTAATTATGACTACTTAGAGACCTTGTGGCATTATTGTGACTGTTGTAAAAATTGTAAGATTGTGTTACTTTGGTATAAGAAATACTGCAGTATGTTTGCGTCAGTAATTGTAGCTAGCGAGGTTTAATTATAAGATACAAGAGGACCAGCTTTCCCCTATCTCACCTTTTGGCCTTGTGCCACTTTTTTTTTCACAGAATAAATATCACTTTCTTTTATGCAACCTAGATTTCGGAACGTTAAGCGCAATACCAGATTGACATCAAGGACTTTTCATTTTATAGCAGATATGGCTAGATGTAACCGTAGGTTCTATGCTAACATTTTCTCCTCACTTGTGGAACTCTCTTCATGTTTCTTGCTTCCCAGTCAACTTTGATTTCAAAAATTTTAATTCAGTGTCAATCGTTATCTTCTCTCTTCTTCATGCCTGTACCCTTTCTTTGATAGTAGTTTTTTCTCATATTCTCTAACACTCAGTAACCCCCTTGCATCCTTGTGGCTTTATTGCCTTTGATCTTCAAAGATTTAAATACAATGTCAATCGTTATCTTCTGTCTTCTTATGGTTTTATTGTCCTCTCTCCTTAATAGTAGTTTTTCTCATATTCTTTAACACTCAGGATTTGAGCCAACACCTCCCACCCAACCCCACAAAGCGCCATGGCAGACAAAAAAACCATCGTTACATACGAAATTGTTTAGATTGTCTCAACTACGGAGTACGTTGACGATCAAGCGAAATTTAACAGTGCCTTATAAGTAATAAAATCTGTCAGATTAATAAAAGTCCATCACCTCTTATATATATATATATATATATATATATATATATATATATATATATACATATATATATAAATGGTGGTACTCGTTTGGAAAAACCTCGGATAGCTCAACTTGCAGTAGAACAAATCGGTACCCGAGGAAAAATGAGGAATTAAAAAAGAAAGAACCAAGAACATTAAACCAACGCGAAAACAATCGTCCAGTTTTCAAGCTCCAAGTCCAAAGAAAAAAAAACAAAACGAGTAAAAAGACAACTACGTAAAGTACTCACTACACTAAGTAGAGCAAAACCTAAAATAATCCTAAGGAGGCAGGCAAAACTACCTAGGTTTCACCTAAACGGATCCCCAGGGTAATGCCGGCCTGCATTACCTTCTAAATTCGTTTAGGTGCAACCTAGGTAGGTTTGTCTGGCTCCTTAGGATTATCTTATATATATATATATATATATATATATATATATATATATATATATATATATATATATATATGTGTGTGTGTGTGTGTGTGTGTGTGTGTATGTGTGTGTGTGCGCGCGCACGCGTGTGTGCGCGCGCACGCGTGTGTGCGCGTGTTACTAATACAAATAATATTTATCACTTAGCTGATTTATGTTATATTCAGCACCTCGATTCCAGTTTTTCGCAGACTAAACTTTGTAATTGTTCGGTTCACTCGTCAGGAGATTTCAGAAATTGTGAGCAGTTTTGTCAAGTTTTTCTTTATCTTCATACACACACACACACACATATATATATATATATATATATATATATATATATATATATATATATATATATATATATATATATATATATATGTATGTGTGTGTGTGTTTTTCTCTCTCTTTGTCTGTGTGCCTCACCTTGAAAGTCATGGTTCCAATAGTGACTTTCCATCTGTCGAAAGGATCATCTCTATTTGAACTCTGGCTAAAATAGATTTTTACTTTTGAAAAATCCATGTTCTTCGTTATAATCTTTCGATTTCTTATGACATTTATATATTTTTTTACTGTTTATCAA
>OZ038499.1:48751427-48771427 GCA_964036315.1 Acanthosepion esculentum | reverse complement strand
ATCATTTCTAAGTTACAATGGTTCAAATGTTAATCTAACAATTGGACAATTTTGCTGTTACACAATTTGGACAATTTTCCTGTTACATCTGGCGTATACATTTACACACATAGACATGCATATTTAACCCCTTATGCACACCTATGCATACATGCACACGCATATGCATGCATACGTATATAATAATATACTATGAACCATAAGCCATATTCTTTTGTTTGTACTGCTTATTATATAGAACAATTTAAACGATTCTGGGGTGAATAACTGTTTTATAAATAACTTTTTTTTTGTTCATAAATTCTTTCGTCCATGGCTTTATGGCTTTATTTTACTTTGTGTCCTTCCATTTGTGGCTCATATATGACCTTGCTTATCGTGAAAATCCTTGCGCCATTCTCAACCAGAAATCTCAAATCACAGACAGTATACACACATTGATATACCACTCAGCGAACGGGTGTGCCACTCTGTTCCTGTCCGGCTTCAATTACGGGTAAGTTATGAAGGAAGGCACTTTGCTACGTTTCCTTAATAACTTGCCTCGGAAAAAAATGGTTGCATAAACATGTCTTTATGAGTTATAGAATTGCTGTGGTGAATGTCCTTATTACTCTTTGCAAGTCACATCTGTAGGTTTTTAACTGCGTATACACCATCCGTCTGACAGTTTTTGTTCTTCGTGGACGTTTTTGATTGCTTTTAAAGGTCAATGGCGATTTAGAGATATCGAAACGTTGACGGGTTGGGGACACTTATCTGATGGTCTTCATATTCGAGGCTTGTTTCTAAATATAATGTCGTTTCCCAGTTGAATCGGGAAAACGTAGAATTGGGTTGATCAACAAGTGTCAGAGAAGCCCAATGTAGGAATGGCACTTTCTCAAGTAAAGGACGTGGAAAGATTCTGGAAAAAGAGGTAAACTAAACGCTAAACTCAGAGTATAGATAAGCGAACACTTAATTTTATTTATTTACTACTATTAAAGATCTCTCTCTAGATATCGAGCAATTTAATTACAAAGACAGCTTGTTTTACAACTGCCATCTTCCTAGCCGAAACTTTTTTATGAGTTTACACAGACACAGACATACAAACATTTTTTTAATAAGCATTCAACCCCAAGCAAGGTGAGAAGCCACTAGCATGCAAGGGGTTACAGAGAATTGGAGCGAGAGCAAAGAGGATTTATGGAGGAAAGGATGAAGAGAAGGATAGGGGATAGATTAAGGCATCTGGAGACGTCGATTGACATTACATTTGAATAGTTGGAGATTATAGCTATCAGGAAAACAAGAAGTTTCACAGGCGAGAAGTGCGAGACATGAAGCTATTGGAGTACAAGAGACGGCTACATTTAACAGTTTCGATAGTGAAAGGGTGAACGCTTGAATTCATGAAGTCTGGGAACCAGTGAAAGCAGCTCATCGGAGCAGTTACCGTGAAAGTATTTGTAAAAAAAAGACAGAGGGAGGCAACGGCATGTCTGTGTGAGAACGGCTGCAGACCAGATGTCAGATCAAGCCAATTACATTGCATATCCGTCTTTGGATTTTATCTAGGACCTTGAGACAAACAGAAGTGATTCCAGACCATATATGGAAGCAATACTCCATGCAAGGGCGAATGGTTGATTTGTAGATTTGAAGGATTGACTCCGACAAGAAACATTTCCTGGAGCGGCACATGGAGCCGACTTCCCTTGTAGTGGACGAAGCTATTGACTCAATGTATTCGTTCCATCTCAGGTCAGTGGACAATGTGAGACAGAACAGTCACAAAGTGGTGCTCTCGTGGAGTTGAGCGTCAGATATTCTAATGGGAGGGGGGCAGGGATGGTTCTCTCTGGTGAGTAATAGAGAGTAGTTTTGTTTTTGAGGCATTAAAATTAACCAGCCAATTCCTGCCCCAGTTCCCAACCGATTGGAGGTCCTTTTCTAGACAAACGGCCAGGTTAGTTTTGTCGGCGACACTAGATTTGTTTTTGAGGCAGGAATAAATGGTAGTGTCTTCAGCATAGATGCCTACTTAGGAACCTATGACATCGGGAAGATCGTTAATGAAGATAAGGAACAGAATAGGGCCTAGGATAGGGCCTTGGGGAACACCTGCGTTCGTGGGATAAGAGCTGGAGGACAATCCGTTGAGAACGACCTTCAGTGCACGGTTTGACAGGAATTATTGTATTAAGTCGAACAATTGACCTGTAATTTCATAACCCTGAAGCTTGCAAAGAAGGCCGGCATGCCAAACACTATCAAATGCTTTGGAGATATCTAGAGCTACGGCACGAGCTTCTCCGTTATTATGAAGTGTTTGGTAAACAATTTCAGTTATGGCCGTAAGCACATCAGCTGTAGAACCATATTGCTTGTCGGAGAGCACCTCATGGGATGTAAGGTGCATAACTACTTCGGCGTTGATTATAGCTTCAAAGACTTTGCTGTTGAGTGGTAGGAGACTGATAGGACGGTAATTGGAAGGGTTAGAAGGGTCTCAAGAGTTCTTAAAGACAGGAACAACGGACGAGGACTTTCAACAGGGTGGAAAACAAGATTCATTGAGGCAGTAGTTATATAATTTGAGAGGGCAGAGGCCAGTTTAGGTGCACATTTCTTCAGGACAATGGCTAGTATCCCGTCTCCACCACTAGCCTTGTGGTGGGGTCTAATTTATAGATGATTCCCAGAATCGATGACGGGGTTATGTGCAAGTCGCTCAATTGAGTTTCAGTTCTAAGGAAGAAATCTGGTGTGGGTACACCGGAAGTGTCGAGCGTTGAATTCATTGAGAATTTCCGAGCAAAGCATTCAGCTTTGTTGGCAAAAGAGGTCAGAACCTCAAACTGGTTGAACAAAGGCGGTATAGAGGGTTTGCTATTGTTTAGTGCGCTCTTGCAGAGACGCCAATAATCCTTGGAGCCGAATTTGCGAGATGCAATTCGTTCTTTCATTCGAGCAGCAAATAGTGACTTTCCTTCATTGAGGACACGCATACGCTCGTTACGGGCAGAGACGTCTATTGCAATGAGACATATAGGTGGAAGAAGTGATTCATATGAACAATGGCAGCTGAGCGAGCAGCGGAGAACGTTGGGAGGAGCGCGAGTTGACCTTATATTTCCTTGAGGGGATGAAAGCCTCGATTCCAGCTTTGACACAGGAGAAGACCTCAGAAGCACATTCTTGAACGGGAAGCGTGAAGACGTTGCCGGAACGAGTTCCAGTCTGCTCGTTGATAGCAGAACGATGTTCTAGTGGTAGGAGGTTCTTTGCAGGGGGTAGAGTTGAAAGAGGTGTTGCCAAATACTGCAGCATGAGCGGAGTTGCCAAGAGGGCAAAGCTGCGGGGCGCTACAGGACTCGGGGTAAAAAATAGATCAAGAAGAGAAGCCTTACCGTCCAGGTTGTAGGAAAAACGTGTGGGGAAGTCAACTATTTGCGTGAAGGATTGAGAAATTGAAAAATTAAGAGTTTGAATGCCTGCAAGGTCAGTGGTAGCGTTTTTAAGCCATTTGGTATGATGAACGTTAAAATCACCAAATACGAATATGCGGGCAAACACAGAGAGAGAGAGAGAGAGAGAGAGAGAGAGAGAGAACCTTGTCAATGCTGTCAGAAATACATTCGAATACACCGCACACTTGGGAGGATGGAGAGTGATAAAGGAAGAAGAGGTAGCTTACAGCTTTGAGAAGAGATAGCCGGGGACACATATACGAATGGACATTCAAGAGACAGCTCTCTAGCCAGCGGCAGATGGTCCTTGACGTAAACACCAAGGCCATTCATATGGGTTTGATAGTCTTTTCTAAGGAGAGGAAGATAGCCTGGGATCGAGTGGTCAGAGGACGGGATAGACGATTCAAGACTGGTCTCACAGAGAGCCAGTACATCCGGGCAGTTCGCAACAAGGAAAGATTCCAAACTGCAGAAGTTGGTTCTAATGCCCCGGATGCTAGAAAATGATGTGTTAAAGGGTGATTTTTTTAAAGGCTGGTTTAGGAATTCTTTTTAAATCGTTGTTAGTTTTCATGGTGTTTAATTGCGATAGTAAACAAAAAAAGAAAAAAAGAGAAAGCCTGAAGTAGAAGAAGCAGACGGTTATCGACCGTGACGTTGGCAGAGGGAAATTGGCGCTGCTTGCAACATAATGTGGCCTCAGGGTTGCCCACCGGAGGTTAGTGCAGAGACACCTTTCCATGAGCGACATGGCACTACAGACACCCCGGTATTATACAAATGTTGATCAGAGCGGCCGCTCAAGACGCTACGCAAGAGTTAGGGCTCCTAACTACCAGTCGGAAATAGCAACCAGAAAACTGTCAACCGTGTACCCTCAGAATGAAGAGGCATAGCCATAGGCTACACACATCACGGGAGAAACACGGCAGCTCCAGTACAGTGGCCAGAGAGATAGGAAGGCAGAGTTCCGGGAACCACTTCCTAAACAAGAAACAAGGCGTGAGCCTCTACACTTGTCCAAAAGTAGGGGGTGAGTATTGACCGGACGGCAGGAAAGCTTACCTACTCCTATTACACACACACACACACACACACACACACACACACACACACACACACACACGCCGCAGCTGACAAGTCCGAGTTGACAGCTTACCAAGTGATGGGAATGGGATTTTATTTTTATGCCTTCCATTACATTAAAATGTCCCATTGTCCTATCCTAAAAAGAAATTTGGTTATTGTGGATGCGGCATATAATTCTACTTACAAATGGCAGCTAGCGTTCACTATTGCCGTCTTCCATTCTCATGATCAGTTAGTGGATTGTCGAGGCTGACTTTATATCGCCAAACCTATTCAGTTTCAAGGAACGCAGAGCTGGAGGGGGGTCCCCTTCCGCCAACAATGGGCTTGGGGGTCTTCGCTTTCAGAAACATAGACAACGGGTAGACAGATACGGTAGAACATTTCCACGCTAGTATCTATTTCATCTAGCGGAAATAGCGTCCGACTACTACAGAAGAATGCAGACAGCTTAGGTTCACGTGCTGTCTAAGACGATGTTTTTTCTTTTTTTTTTTTTTTCAATTAACTAAGCAACTGCAGGGTTACAAATTAGGTTAAAATTTTAGAACACGAGAAAAAATAAGTAAATAATTAAATTAATAAGAATAAAGTAGTGTTAGCGTGATTAGCAAATACAAAGAGAGAGAGAGAGAGAGAGAGAGAGAGAGAGAGACAGCGAGACAGAGAGAGAGAGAAGGGAAAGAAACCGTTGGGAAAATGTGGGTAAAGCGTATTCTACTTACAAATGGTAGCTAGTGTTCACTATTGCCGTATACACCGACTTACAAGAAAAAGTAGTTATAACTGTCCTAGATTATTATAATTTTAGTATATGTAATTTTAGTATATGCATGTTTAGTATATATAATTTTAGTATATGTAATTTTAGTATATGTAATTTTAATATATGTAATTTTAGTATATGTACTTGTAGTATATGTAATTTTAGTATATGTATTTTTAGTTTATGTACTTTTAGTATATGTAATTTTCGTATATGTAATAGTTGTATATCATTACTACAGATTGAAGGAGATGACTATAAGAGTTCTTTGAAAACGCCCTAGTAAAAACTCTGTCACAGCTGACTAGTTTCAAGAATGCAGTCGGAACGTGAAGACGAATTGAAGCTCGCTAGGCAATAAAGTTTTTCGCGACGAAGATGAGTATCGAAACTGTCCCTCACCCTCCCGAGAGTCCATACCTTGCGTCCTGTGAGTTTTGGTCGTTCTCCAAGCTTATGGCGAACCTCGGTGACAATCGTTTTTAAGACGTTGAAAAGATGAAGACTACTGTGGCAAGGGTCCTGGATACATTCACTTTCTACGTCTTTCCATGGGTCCTTCACGAAGGCGCTGGGACGCTACAACAAAGACATTGAAGTCCGAGGGTCCTAATTCGAAGGGCATTAGAAGAGGATTAGAGATTTGGGCGTCTTTGTTGGTGTGCCCGGGGGGTGGAAAACGGCTCTGACATCTCTTTGACCACACCCTACTAAACACTGCTTATCATAGTCAGGATATGAAATAAATTTGGAAGCTGGCTATACAATAAAATTTTATATTAAACTGGGAAAAATTCTACTTAGCACTGAGCATGTATAAAATTGTACTTCCATATAAAAATATTTCTTCTACAGATGTTATAAAATAGAGTACTCAGTGTTATGAGACAGAGCTATAAATATATATCTTCGTGAAAATACATAATATCTAAGCTCGATAGCACGACTCGGAGTTTCATGCAATTGCATTTGCGCCCGAAGATCGCAGCAGCTGCATGAAACTCCGAGTCGTCCTATCGACGTTGGATATTATGTATATTCACGTATATATATACATACATACATACATATATATATATATATATATATATATATATATATATATATATATATATATATATATATAATTGTGTATTTGGGCAGACATTCCGCTTTTATTGAGAGTTGGCCTTCTCTTTTTATTATATATATATATATATATATATATATATATATATATATATATATATATATATATGATAAACATTTTCTTTTAAAAAATATGATTCCATCGCAATACAGAATATTTGCATGTTTCAAAACTGAAACTAAATTTATAAATTTACTTATAAAAATTAATCTTAAAATCTATAGTCTCGTTCCATTGTCAAGCGATGATAAGAATTAATTAAATTATTCCACTTCAGAAGAGGGCACGCAGCCTTGTAAGATGACCTTTCTATCTCCCTAACACATCTTTTCCCCAGATGCAACATCGTAAGCCTACCTCTCTGTACGCTATTTCCATGATAAATGTTCTGACGAGCTGCATTCTTTAATGTCACTACCTCATATCTTTACACCCAAGACCTGCCTTACTGCATCCACAGAGTTTAATCACCTTCGTTGCCTCGATAGAAGACCGTTCAACTACGAAAATTTCCTTTTGTGTTTCCCCGAATGCTTCAATTTGAAAATCTTCATGTATAGGTTTAATCGTTATCTATACGCCATATCTTCGCACCTTCACTTCCTACTCATTCCACTGAGATTCAAGCCCGTCTGGGTAAGACGATAAACTACATCCGCGTCCTGGGTAAGACGATAAACTACATCCGGCAGCAAGGCGGTTTTGAGAAGTACGAAACCACATCTTAATTGCTGGTGTTTCCAGGTCCACATCACCCGGATTGTAGCAGCTGTTAGAGTCCCAACTATGGATAAATGGTTAACTCCAAACTAGGGTCAAAACATCATGAAAGGGTAAAAATAGGTTTTAATACCAGCAATACATTTTTGTAAAAAAAATTATTACCGGCAATAAATTTTTGAAGAAAAAAATTATTACTAGCAATAGATTATTAACCAGCAATAGATTTTTGATAAAATATTACCATCAATACATTTTTGAAAAAAAGAAAAAAAAAACATTAACAGCAATACATTTTCGTAACAAAATTTTACCAGCAATTAATTTTGGAAGAAAAAAAAATATTACCAGCAATTAATTTTGGAAGAAAAAAAAATATTACCAGCAATTAATTTTGGAAGGAAAAAAATATTACCAGCAATTAATTTTGAAAGAAAAAAAAATATTACCAGCAATTAATTTTGGAAGAAAAAAATATATTACCAGCAATTAATTTTGGAAGAAAAAAAAATATTACCAGCAATTAATTTTGAATGAAAAAAAAATATTACCAGCAATTAAGTTTGGAAGAAAAATTATTACTAGCAATGCATTATTACCAGCAATACATTGTTGAAAAAAATATTACTAGCAATACATTTTCGAAAAAGATATTGCAATAAAACTCAGACAAAATTAGAACGCGGCTCGTCTGTTTAGATTTTGGGTGGCTAACCGTTACAATACCAGGAAGTCTAGTAACAACCGGATAACTTTTGTAAATTACAGGAGAGTAATTGACGTCGATAAAAGTTTGGGCAAAAATCCTATCGAAATCGGACACCCCGGCGAGTCACACACGTTTTGAAAAAGCATCATCTTTCCCGTTGAAAGACGATATTTTCAGTTAGGTCAGACTTGAAGGAATAACAGTGGGTTTATTTGAGCGTCATTTGGCCTTGAACATTAAAAAGCCAAGTTAAATACGATTCTAAGAAGTGTATAGATGCATATCTATAAATGTCTTTACTTTTCTCTATGTCTGTCTTTAATCTATCTCAGTCGGTTCGTTTCTTTGTTCGTTCCTACCTACCTACACAACTAATCTAGCTATCTATCTATCTATCAATATGACGGTGTCACACGTACCACATAACCGATATATATATATATATATATATATATATATATATAACAGATTCGTTAGGGTCATTCTATTTTTATATGTAATTTTTATGTACATTAAAGAACAATAAATCAATTTGTTTGCGCCAATGTTAATTCAATTTCTCTGTGTGCGTGATCTAAAATTTGCACAGATTCATCAACTTTTTTTAAAGGAAAATTGCGGAAACATGTGAAAAAGAATTTGCATAAATGAAAACATTTTTTACACGCTGATACAAAAAAGCAAATTTGAAAGCCTTTCTCATCCGATTTATAACATATATTTAAAAACAAAAACGATTTTTTTCCCTTCAGAAGCTTTGCTTCTTTTGTTTTTCCATCTCGTGATTTACTGAAATCTTTGAAAGAAAAAAAAAACAGCATTAAATTAAAAAAAAATTACAATGAACAGAATTTGAATGCAACAGATGATGCCATGGTAGTTGACAACCGTGCAATCAGTCATTTTACCCGACTCCATTAAAAAGACTTCCGAATGAATTTCCGACTTAATACAATTTGTGCAACATCAGCAGGAATATGCATCGAAAAAGTGGTTAAAAAATTTAGAAATTTTGTTGAAAACTAATCTAATATCCCCTTGAAGACGCATTCAAGCGTTTAGTTCTGTGGCAGCAACTCCACTCCGTATGTATATTCTGTCAATAACGATCGGAGCAACTTCTGACCACGAACAATTCGTTTCTTCCTGATCATTCTCTGCATTCTAATAGTAAAATCGTTAGAAATACACTAAGACGATTAATACATTAGCACGATTTTCTGAATGAATCTTTCATAAATTCCTGGGCTCTATCATTTTCTTTCTGATTTGAAATGCATTTCTATCGGAAAAATCATTGAAAAATAAATTTACATTATACATATATTTTGTTTTCGGTGGGCGCAACTCGACGTTGTCCGATAGTTAGCTAACTTCTGTCTATATCTCTGAAATGAGGTATTATGGTTATTACTTGCATTATTTAAATTATTTGGACTGTTATTTTCATATTCATTACCATATTCACAACGTTTCGGCCGTTGTACGCTCCGGCCTTCTTCAGGTGATTGAATCTCTTAGATGAGGTATTATCATTACTTGCATTATTTACATTATTCCAACTGTTATCCTCTTCTTTATTGCTATATTCACAACGATTCGGCCGTTATACGCTCCGGCCTTCTTCAGGTGACTGGATCTCTGAGATGAGGTATCACGATTGCTTACATTATTTACATTATTCGGACTGTTATCCTCATCTTCATTGCCAGATTCACAACGTTTCGGCCGTCGTACGCTACGGACTTCTTCAGGTTATTGGAATTTCGAACCGAACTCTTTATTTCGTCCACCGCGGTAGATTGTTTTAGTTCCACGTGCCATGCCTCTTCCGGTTGTGTCTGTTTTTTTTTTTCTCCCTTTAACTCAACTCTCCAAGTCTCGGTTCACCACTGCTGTGGCCTGGTATTGAACTCACAACTCTTTGGGTCTAGTCACTAGATCTATCCAATATCTTTATCAACTAGGCAGTTACGACTGATTAGTGATGTCGATCCTCCCTGAATCTACCCTAAGTTTAGAAAATCAGCATATAATTTCTTTGATTAATATTTATGGCTTATCTCGGCTTTACAGGTTATTCAAAAACAAAATATTTTTTCAGACTATAAGAATTTGTGGAGTATATTGTGGAGGAATGTTTTTCTTTACTGATTCAAGAATATAACGAACCCGAATGAAATTGGAACTTGGCTCTCTGATTTCCAATTCCGAGCCGTTACACTACTAGCACATTCAAGCTTACACCACCCGGGATTCCCAAACGGTCACCCACCTAGGTACTGACCAGTTGGACGTTGCTTAACTTCGGTGATCGGACGCGCACTGATGTTTCAATGTGACATGGCCGTAGGTTTTAAAAAAGGCTGGGATATTAAATCACTGAAAGCGACAATGACATTCTGTCAGAGGTATTATTATTATTATTTTATTTCCTTTAGTTTCTGGTGTGTACTCATTTCTTTCCGGGTCCCAACTAGAGACCTAAGCTCAGAAATGGCATCATGACATTTTCCACTGAGCAGTTTTGTCAAAAAATCCGTAATGTGTGGGCTGTACTTGTGAGTACAACTTTTTGTATTCCTTTATGGTATAGGCTACCAGGGCTTCCTTCAATGAGCCAATTAGAATTTTTTCCAATCAATCCGAGGGCTACAACTACAACTGTAATTGTTAATGTCCTCATCCGACACTTTTTTTGAGATTTCGATTTCAAGGCCTTTGACTGCCATGTAAATATGGAGGCACATTTTGTCTTTGCGGTCTCTAATCACGATGTCAGGGCGATTAGATATGATTGTTCTGTGTGTATTGTAAAGTCTCATAATATTGTTACAGCTCCTATCTCTGTAACCTGGTCTGGCTGGTGTTCATACCAGTTTTTTTGCAATTTCCTTTCCGTAAGTTTTGCAGATTTTCCAGTGCAGATATTATTATTATTATTATTATTATATTTCGATTTCTACTTGGTTGACGCTACCTACCAAGTCTGCGGGAAGACCTAAGGCAGGTAGTGGTGTGTCTTTATGTCTACATTTCATGATTCATTTTTCTTACTCACATAATATCACTAGCGTTGCACGGACAAAGTTCTTCTTAATGTGTGGGCTGTTCTTATCAAGACAATTTTTGTTTCTCCTAAGTTGAGATTTCCAGGGATTTTTTCAGTGTGTTGTTGTGTTCCTTTTTTATCATTCCAAGCGCACCTACTATGACTAGTATTATTCTTGTTTTCAATTTCCACATCTTTTCTTCTCTTTATTATTATTATTATTATTATTATTATTATTATTTGCTTTTAATTCTGTTGTATAATCATTTCTTTCCGTGTCTCAGCTAGAGGTAAAATGTCACATCATAAGATTTCCGACTGAAGACTTTTGCAACCCCTCTCCCTAAAAACAAACAGTTAACTTAATTCCACACACATTTTATATTGATAATGTCCTACGTCAGGCATGAGCTCTACTTGTGAGTATAATTTTTGTGTGCCTTTAAGGCGTGGGTTACCAGAAATCCCCTCAATGAGTCTGTCAGATCCTTTTACAATCAATCCGAGTGCTCCAACTACAACTGGAATTATTGATGTCCTCATGTGCCACATCTTTGAAATTTACACTCCAAGATCTTTGCATTTTGATAGTTTTGGAAGATCTTCAAAGACCTTCAAAGTTTCTTACAGTTTTCTTCCCGTAAAATTTGCATATTTTGGCCCACTCTATGATGTCGAGTTTCATATTCCGTGGGTGCTAATATCGTGCGACCTGAGACAAGATGGTCGATTGTTTCTAGGTATTTGTTACACTATCTGTATTTCGGGTTAACGAAATTTTTCAGTATGTGTGTTTTGCAATTTCTAGTTAGCAAGCATTGGCTCTGTACAGCAAGATTAAAAATTTTCGCTTTCAGCATTTAACCTTGCACTATGTAACTCCTGATGGGTACGCGGTTCGTCTACACCAGCTTGTTTTGTACGGGCAGAGTATTGACCATGAAGAGACTTACCTTGCCATCGTTACTGCATTTGTCCCGTTGTATTTGCTGTACTTTTTTTTGGCTATTTGCTGCTGCCGTAGATGTAATATGGATTATTTGCACATTTCCCTACAGTATTATTATTATTAGTAGTAGTAGTAATAGTATTATTATTATTATTATTATTATTATTATTATTATTATTATTGTGTAGTATCTTTGCATTGTCTCATACGATTAATCACCAACTCACAATCAAAGACTTCAAGAGACAGAAAATTCCAAATCCAGTTGGGTTCGTTATATTCCCTTTTGAACTCATATCCTTGGGAAAGGTACCAATCCATTTCTTCCCACCGCAGCTATGGGTTAAAGAGTAAGACTTGTATCAGTATATAATCACTATCTTCAAGAAATTATTACAATCTGAAAAATCTTTGTCTGGTATTAAATAACTTGCAGAGGATTGATAAGCCGTAAAAACAAATTAATCCTGTAAGCTTCTTTAATGTTTTCTTACGCAGATTAAAGATTTATACTATCTCTCTCTTTTTCTTTCTCTCTCTCTCTCTCTCTCTTTCTCTTTCTCTTTTTTCTCTCTCTCTCTTTCTCTTTCTCTCTTTCTCTCTTTCTCTTTCTCTTTCTCTCTCTCTCTTTCTCTTTCTCTTTCTCTTTCTCACTCCCTCTTTCTCTTTCTCTCTCTCTCTTTCTTTCTTTCTTTCTTTCTCTCTCTCTCTTTTTCTTTCTTTCTCTCTCTCTTTCTCTTTCTCTTTCTCTCTCTCTCTCTTTCTCTTTATCTCTCTCTTTCTCTTTCTTTCTTTCTCTCTCTCTCTTTCTCTCTCTCTCTTTCTCTTTCTCTCTCACTCTTTTTCTTTCTCTCTCTCTTTCTCTCTCTCTTTCTCTTTCTCTCTCTTTCTCTTTCTCTTTTTCTTTCTCTTTCTCTCTCTCTTTCTCTCTCTCTCTCACTCTTTCTCTCTCTCTCTTTTTGAAGATATAGAAGGCAGAAAAAAGCGATCTTTCCTTGATAGCTGAAACTCGATTACATTCCATCGAAAGCAGGAATCTTATTTTCTTATTCTTTTTGCAATTGAGTCAAATCTCCCCCACCCAAATGTATTCACAATAAGGCACCTGCTACAATCTGCACTCCAACCACGCCCAGTGCCATCCCTTTCCCTCTGTAACAATATGAGGCGCCTACTGTAATTCACTGGCTATCGACGTAGTCGAGTAAACCACGCATAGTGAAGGTGTGACATTATTCTCTCCTTCTTCTTCTCCTTCTTTTTCTTGTATGTACCGGGGTCATTCAGAACATGGGTAATCATTTCTCTCTACAAGATCCCACACTTTGTAGGTCTTAGCAAGATTTGACTTTTCACTATACTACTCATTCGGGTCTACACTCCTCCCCGCTCTATTGGACACGTTTAGAGGCCCAAACCTTGTTTCGTGTCTAGGAAGGGGTCCCCGGATTTCTCTCTCTGTGTCTCTTTCCCTTCTCCACATCCTTTCATTTCTCATTCCTATCTGCTCTCGCTCCGGATCTTTTTTGGCCCCCTTGCCTTGATCGACCCACTGTCTTTCTCTTTCTCTACATCCCCTCCCTTGCCACTCCTATCTGCTCTTCCTCCAACCCCCTCTTTAAACTCTTGCGTGATAGTGGCCTCCGGCCTTGCTTGGGGTGATATGATTAAAAAAAAAAAAAAAAGGTAGGTTACTCCTTGTTTCAGCAGGTCACCCTCGTATTCATTATGTCTCGTAAGGTTCTATATTTCCAAGCCTTCTATCCTCATATCTCTTTCTGATGATTTTTTTCTAAATCCAACAAAGACTTTTCAATTGAGCATAACAACATTCCAACCAAATAGTATTTTCGTCACTCTCGTCCGTCTCCAAACTGAATTAACTCCGATATTCCAGAACAGAATATAGTAAAGATAAGAAATTTGCGGCTGAAAGATTAAAAAGCTTTAAAAAAATATTTGAATTATTCAGATCACGGACGTAACCGCGGTTAATATATATCACCATCAAGTTCATCAAAATCGGCATTTCATGATACGCTGCCTCCATCCATTCTTGCCGTTCATTGCATTTGGTAGCGCATCCAGCCTGTATCCCGTGTCTTCAATCAGATGGTCAATGTACATCTTCTTTAGTCGACCTTCTAGCATTTGATTAGTGCTGCTCGAAGCATTCGTGTGTAAGCACCATCTAACCTCTTTTCCAGTTTGGCTGTTAGTGTCCAGGTTAAGGAGCCATATACAAGGACATACTCTACTGTGGCTCTGAAAATGTTTCTTTTCGGTTTGTCCGGTAGATTTGACTTCCAGATTTCGTTCATTTCATTAAGAGCATCCCAGGTTTTTTCCTGTCTGAAGTGGAGACAATATAGCCACCCAGGCATTTGAAGTCGTTAACCTGCTTGATGTTTTCTCTGTCCAGACTTTTTAAAACCCAGTCGTTGATGGACATGAGTGAAGATTGAACTCACTACTCAGTAATAAGCT
This sequence comes from Acanthosepion esculentum, assembly GCA_964036315.1. Lineage (NCBI taxonomy): Eukaryota > Metazoa > Mollusca > Cephalopoda > Sepiida > Sepiidae > Acanthosepion > Acanthosepion esculentum. The sequence continues at coordinate 48,757,065 of OZ038499.1, read as the reverse complement.
CTACCACACTAGGGTCAATAAGAAAAAAAAAGAAAGAAAGAATGAAAAAAGATGGAAAAAGCAAAACTGAGTGAGATAAACGGACATGAATAAAAGAAAGAAAGAAAGAATTAATAAAGGAAAAAGAAAGAAAAACTAAATTAGATAAACGGACATGAATAAAAGAAAGAAAGAAAGAATTAATAAAGGAAAAAGAAAGAAAAACTGAGTGAGATAAACGGACATGAATAAAAGAAAGAAAGAAAGATTTAATAAAGGAAAAAGAAAGAAAAACTAAATTAGAAAAACGGACATGAAAAAAAGAATGAAAAAAAAACGCGAGCGAAATAAACTGACATAAGTGAAAGAAAGAAGGGAAGAAGGAAAAACTCAAGGTAAAACCGGGCCTCTATCTACCTTTTTTTATTTAATCTGCAATCCATTACGCCACCTTGCCTTCATAGGAGGGGGAGCTAATAATTATTTATTTTAAAGGAAGAGTACACGGATATGTACTTTTCGTATTTTATGTTTTTAGTTTTGTTTGTTTTGTTTTGTTTTATGGTATATCAACCTCAATGGGTTATTTGATGCAGACAAGATTTTTATTGCTGACATGGCGTGGCTTCCTTGTTTTCTTCAAAAATGTACTGCTGGTAATATTTTTTCCCTTCAAAAATGTACCGCTGGTAATATTTTTCCTTCAAAAATGTACTGCTGGTAATATTTTTCCTTCAAAAATGTACTGCTGGTAATATTTTTTCCCTTCAAAAATGTACTGCTGGTAATATTTTTTCCCTTCAAAAATGTACTGCTGGTAATATTTTTTCCCTTCAAAAATGTACTGCTGGTAATATTTTTTCCCTTCAAAAATGTACTACTGGTAATACTTTTTCCCTTCAAAAATGTACTGCTGGTAATATTTTTCCTTCAAAAATGTACTGCTGGTAATATTTTTCCTTCAAAAATGTACTGCTGGTAATATTTTTCCTTCAAAAATGTACTGCTGGTAATATTTTTTCCCTTCAAAAATGTACTGCTGGTAATATTTTTTCCCTTCAAAAATGTACTGCTGGTAATATTTTTCCCTTCAAAAATGTACTGCTGGTAATATTTTTTCCCTTCAAAAATGTACTGCTGGTAATATTTTTTCCCTTCAAAAATGTACCGCTGTTAATATTTTTCCTTCAAAAATGTACTGCTGGTAATATTTTTCCTTCAAAAATGTACTGCTGGTAATATTTTTTCCCTTCAAAAATGTACTGCTGGTAATATTTTTTCAAAAATGCATTGCTGGTAATAATGTCTTGCTGAATTATTATGAAGCCCCAGTCGACAGGACGATTTTTTTAATTAAAAATTCGAATTAATTAAACGATCAACACTATAACGAGATATCGTCACTTTTCTGTAGTAGAAGCAACACATTTACTGCATCTGTAGTGAGTCCAAGACAAGATAACCTGAGGGTGCCCACTGCTCGTCAGCGTGGTTTCTCTTAAATTGGCCAAAGAGCATATAAAACCACTAAAATACGTAGAAAAAACTTAAATGAATAGAAAACCACTTAAATGAATAGACAACGACTTAAATGCATAGAAAACTACTTAAATAAATAGAAAAAACTTAAATAGAAGATTCAAATGAATAGAAAACCACTAAAATAAACAGAAAAAACTTAAATGAATAGAAAACCACTAAAATAAATAGAAATAACTTATAAAATAGAAAAAAGATTTAAATGAATAGAAAACCACTTAAATGAATAGACAACCACTTAAATGAATAGACAACCACTTAAATGAATAGAAAACCACGTTACATGAATAGAATACCACTTAAATGAATAGAAAACTTGCATAATAACATATGACGCAGTGTAGCAGACTGGCAAAACCAGTTAGTTTAAAAACAAGTTTAAGGAAAGAAAGAATCAATAAAAATCGATGGCGCTAAAAGCAGCTCCAACATACACAATTTAACCATAAACAATTATTCCTGTCCAGAACAAAATACAACAGGCAAGCTCATGTTACTCTGAAAATAGAGAGTTCAATCCTTGTGTCAGGCAGTGCAAAAATAGTTACATCGGCTAAAAACAGAGACAATTTGGTGTTATGAAAAGAAATGATATTTTGCAGTTTTTAAATTTCCTCGCAAGGAGTTCTGACGTGACAAATACAGGAATGAGAACAGAATACCCTAGTGGATGAAATAAATAATTCTGACTGACAGTCATTTATGTCAGCTGATAAAACAGACAACCGAAGAAGACGTGAAAGTAGAGCGACCAATATATATATATATATATATATATATATATATATATATATATATATATATATATGAGGCAGGGTGTGTGTGTGTGTGTGTGTGTGTGTGTGTGTGTGTGTGTGTGTGTGTATGACGAATGCACGGCCGCAATTTTCGACGGATTTACACCAAAATTTGCATGCACATGCTCCAAGTTAGTGAAAAGGCCAAGACTGACGTTGTATTTCCCAACTCCCATCGATAGTGGAAATAATCGATTTTTTCATGCTTCTACGGCAGTTTTCATGTAGTTTGCAGCCATATTCTACTGGACAGAGTGAGAGCCTATAGCTGGCTGCCACGAATAGGCAGAAAGATTCTATTGGCCAGCGTGAGAGCCAACAGATGACTGACACGAATGTTAAATAGCATGCTAGCATGTAAAACAAAAATCCATAGCTGCATTCGTCACAAGTGGGAAAATTTAAATCTGCATGGCACTTTACTCCAATTGGCTCATTCGCTTGCTTAAACTCAACGTTGATTCTGATTCCACAGAACTGGGTTGGGTGTGAAAAAGTATTTGTTGTTAACATTGTTTTTTCATTCGGTTTTTCCAGTTACGAGTCGTTTTTTAAAGCTGATCGTTTTGTGTTCATTTTATTTAGTTCTTTTTTCGTAACAGCTAAGTTAACTGGAATGAAGAAACTAAAGATATAAAAACAACCCTAGACTAGCCTAATTTCGAAGAGCTCATCCGAGCAATTATCATGAAAGTATTTGTAGAAAAGGCACAGGGAAGCAATTTATTTGCGACGGGAAAGTGAATGAAGCCAAGATGCCAGGTCAGAACCAATAATATTGTTGTTTCTTATTTGGATTTTATCAAGAATCTCTAAATAGATAGCAGGTGCACGGGACCATATGTGGCAGCAATATCCTCAGCATAGGCGAATGGTAGACTTATAGATATGTAAGATAGATTCTTGGGAGAAAAACTGTCTAGCACAATACGGTGACCCAAATTGACCTAATAACAGTAGTCTTCCAACTTCATGTTCGCCGGGAAAGTTAACAGGAGAAGGCGAAACGAGCCACTCTCCTAGAGGTTAACATCAGAAATGCTGATGGAAGACTCGAAAGGGTCTCTCACATGATTAACAGAGAGCATATTGGTTTTTGAGGCTTTAAAATTAATAAACCATTCTTGGCCCCAGTTAACAACAGACTGTAGCAATGTTGAACGCAAGTGATCACATGGTAATTGAAATTAATAACCGGTGTGCAAAAAGCTGCAATTGACCTCCAAAAATTACGATAAAGTGTATGTGATAGGATTTGGAAGGAAGTTCCCTTAATATGAGCTCCTTAAGCGGTTGATTTGAACAAGTATATTAAAAGCGTCGAAAATTATTTTACAGAAAGGATATAATATTCTCTTAAGATAATGCTATACCATATATTTCTTTAGTGACCAAGCAAAGATTCTTTCAGTTTGGTTGAGGAGTTTTTGCTCATCAGATATTGGAATTGGAGGCTATGTTTTTTTTCCTCACGTTGAGAAATCAAATGTGACAATTTTTATGAATATTGGCATACTGAATTCGAAAATGACCCTCAGAAAAAAAAAATGTTGCTTTGAAAAATCTGTTTGATGTTCTCTTCTGTTTTATCTGGTCTGGTTCTCCTGCAATTTGTCTCGTGGTTATTGACAAAATCCTAAGAAGTATCTATTTTATAATCGATCCTGACTTAGCAGTCACTTTCATACTGACATGGCGTGGCTTCCTTGTGCCTTTTCTCCAAATATTTTCATGGCAACTGTTCTAACGAGCTTTTGGAATCTATGTCCCACCATTTTACTGTTGAAATAGTTTTAATGTTACCGCCACTTTTGCTCTAACAGTTTATTTTCTCGTACTTCATTACTTGATTCCCAGATAACTACAATCTTCAACAATTTAAATGCAACGTCAATCGCCATCTCATATGCTCTTGAATCCAGTTTATTTTTATCCTTCCCTCAATCGTCCTTATACGCAATCTTTTCTCTCAATTTCACTCCCTGTAACGCCCTGCCTAATAGTAGCATTTCCGCTTTGCTTGCGATCAAATGATTAAAAAACGTTGGCCATTTTTTGTTCATTTCATAATGTATGACGTCATTTGTTTACATTTGGATACGCCATGAGCAGATATGAATGTACATGAGAGATTCATGGAAGATTGTAGTTTAAAGACAGTAAAATCGACCTTGCTAACCGAAAGATCCTCTGTGGCCCAATCGGTTAAAGGCACGTCAGGCTATATGACGGTTCCGTACAGGATACAGGTTCGAATCCTGTCGGAGGACGAATATTTTCTATGAAAATTTCTCGGACATTCAGGCCGTTTAATGTTGTTTAATACTGTTTATTATAAAACAGAACCTTTAGTTAAATATTTGTATCTATAAAAAGAATGTATAAACATAAAAATGTCTTAAAATATATATTGCTTTTTGAGTGTGTACTCAAATGTTCTCAGCTCAACATTTCATAAATATGACCAAAAGTGGAATTTGTTTGTTCTTATTTCTTTGAGTTCCCCTTTAGTCAAACTGTGGACATATAATGGATTCACAACCACAGCATTATATAACCGCTTAACTTGGATTTATTTAAATACAAATATTAGCAGCATAAATGTATATCAAGAAGACACCTTTGTGAGACTTGAAACTGGATTTCTCGGCCATGCACCCTTATATATATATATATATATATAGCTAAACATTCCTGTATTTATATAACTGTATATATATGCATTTTTTGTTTCATTTGATAGCAATATGCGGAAAAATATTCGTGAATATGAAAGGATTATGATAAAAATAAGCAGACATAATGTTTGTAATTTATTCAATCAGACATGTCTAATACACACACATATATAAGGTAAGCATTTTATTATTGCAAGTTACTGGTTACCTGAAGATTGTGTGGCCAGTCATTGCCTACCTGCTTATTGAATTAATATTCAAATGGTCTGTCATTTTTATGGCATCGAGCAAATTTCTTTTTCTTTTTTGCCAGAAGGCTAATTTTGGGCAGACTTTATTTAGTGCTGCTTATTCAAACCTTGGAATTATATATATATATATATATATATATATATATATATATATATATATATATATATATATGTGAATTGTGACCAAATACAGATGAAATATGTAACGGAATTCGACAGAATGACAGGATAAAGTACAAATAAGGAAGGTTTATCAATCTAACATGTTTCAGTTTTTATTCAAAGCTTCATCAGAGAATGAGACTTGGAGAAAAAGAAGTTCTGATATTTTTATTTTTGTGTTGTTTGATTTTCATTTGTTCATCAGGTTTCACAAGCATTTGAACTGTTAAGC
>OZ038499.1:48738927-48746427 GCA_964036315.1 Acanthosepion esculentum | reverse complement strand
ACGAAATCCAAACAAAAACAAACTTTACACAACACCTTAATTTCCGACTTAATTAGAAAACAGATTATTTTTTCGAATTATTTGCGTCGTTTTTTTTTTTGTTTGGGTTTAATGACTAAAGATATTTTAAAGTGACCTTTTGGCTTTTCCTTGTCACTAAAATTACTCTTCTCGCTCTCCACGCACGCACACACACACACACACACACACACACACACACACACACACACACACACACACACACACACACACACACATAGTGAAAATAGTGGGAGTCAAGTAACAGCTTAATAAAAAAATATCCAAATTTTATTTTCACCCGAAATTAAAGCAACCATACGAAGTTTAGTACGACTTATGATCAAACCTATCAGACATTCATTGTCTGTTATATTTAACAATATATGTTTTAACCTTATATATATAGGTATTAGGTTTATATTTAAACATTATATATATATATATATATATATATATATATATATATATATATATATATATATATATATATATATATATATATATATATATATATATATAGGTATTAGGTATATATATATATATGAAATTGTTAGGAGGATTTGAGATAAACATAATTAAGTAATTACAATTATTTTTATTTCATGGGTGACTTTCACTTGATTTCGCAATTAATTTTGATTATTCCCAACTTATCAGGTCTACACGGTGAGCAATTTAAAAACATACCGTGTTGGACCTGGACCTGATGAATCTCTCACGTACATTCATAACTGCTCCGAGGACCAATATTTTCTATGAAAATTTCTCGGACATTCAGGCCGGTAAATGTTATTTAATACTGTTTATTATTAACAGAGCATTTGCTTAAATGTTTGTATCTATAAGAAGAATGTTAAACATAAAAATGTCTTTAAATAAATGTCGGACTTTATCCATTTCATAATGTGTGACGTCATTTGTTTACATTTGATACGCCATGAGCAGTTATGAATGTACGTGAAAGATTCATGGAAGATAGAAGTTTATAAGCAGTAAATTCGACCTTGCCAACCGAACGATCCTCAGTGGCCGAAACGGTTAAGGCACGTCTGGCCTTATGAAGGTTCCTTATAGAATACAAGTTCGAATCCTGTCGGAGGACGAATATTTTCTATGAAAGTTTCTCGGACATTCAGGCCGGTAAATGTTATTTAATACTGGTTATTATAAACAGAGCATTTACTTAAATACTTGTATCTATAAGAAGAATGTTAAACATAAAAATGTTTTAAATAATTGTGGGACTCTGTCCATTTCATAATATATATATGTGTGTGTGTGTTTTTATATATATATAATTGTTTATTTGGGCAACAATCCATCATTTATACAAGTTTCATTAAAAATGACTGACAAGATACTGCGGCTAAATTTTTTTCTTGTGTTCTTATAAATGTTTTCTTTATTGGACATAAAGCATGTAGAAATTGTCCGAATGTTCTGCATGCCTGAGAGATTTCGCTTATCCGTTTAGCAATTATCAAGGATGGTTTTATATTTACTTTTAACTGAATGTATGGATTTTTTTCTATTTCTTTTTTATATTCACCTAAAATAAAAAATATCATCTACTTAGGAGACGTATAATTTAGGTTAAATAACTTTTTTTAAAAACTTGTTTTTTCAACATGGGACATGTACTAGTTTCAGAATCACGGTCCATGTGTATTTACGATACTAAGTCCTTTAGTTTCAGTATAAATATTTCCAGTATGGTCGTAGAAGGACATTTAGTTGTTCAGGCACGTAGTAATTTCTTGAGATTATTAGGTTTGATGGATGTAGGTGGAATTCTACATCAAGTGACGCTAAAATACCTTGGTTTGGCTGTGTAGTTTTAAGCATTTGAAGAAATTCGGGCGTGGATACATATATACACAGACACAGAGAAAATATTCGTCCTCCGACAGGAATCGAACCTGTATCCTATACAGAACTGTCATATAGGCTGACGTGCCTTAATCGATTGGGCACAGAGGATCGTTTGGCTAGCAAGGCCGAGTTTACTGCTATGAAAATTTCTCGGATATTCAGGTCGGTAAATATTGTTTAATACTGTTTATTATAAACAGAGCATTTACTTAAATATTTGTATCTATAAAAAGAACGTATAATCATGAAAATGTTTTAAAATAATTGTGGGTCTTTGTCCATTTCATAATGTGTGACGTCATTTGTTTACATTTGGATACGCATTGAGCAGATATGAATCGACGAGAGAAAATCATGGAGAATTGTAGTTTAAAAACAGTAAAATCGACCTTGCTCTGTGTCCCAATCGGTTATATGACGGTTCCGTATAGGATAGAGGTTTGATTCCTGTCGGAGGATGAATATTTTCTAAGAAAATGTCTCGGGCATTCAGGCCGGTAATGTTGTTAATACTGTTTATTATAAACAGATCATTTACTTAAATGTTTCTATCTATAAAAAGAATGTATAAACATAATTGTCGGACTTTGTTCATTTCATAATATATATATAGCGCCGCTCGTTCACACAGTATATATATATATATATATATATATATATATATATATATATATATATATATATATATCAAATATCAATTGGTAATTAGTAGGGATAATTCCAAGGAGAGTATTAATTTGGAAAGAGCTCAATGTAAGAACATATTAATGAATACAGAATCCTTAAAAATCCATCTGGTTATAATTTATTTCGTGGATAAATTGAACTCCTTTTATTAACAGATATATATATATTGTATATGTAATATATATATATATATATATATATATATATATATAATTATTTATTTAAATATTATAACATAAATATGTTATAAAATCACTACAAAAATAGCCATTTTGTTTCAAAATTTTTACGTTGCTGTATGGCTCGATATATTTATACGTGCTTATATGTATGTGTATGTGCGTATGTGTGTATATGCGTATCTGTATGCGCATATATGTATATGTAGGTACATGTGTAAATCTGTATGTATATATGTGTGAATGTACGATTATATATGGAGGTAGTTATTTATTTTTTCATGTAGTGTGTGGAAAACTATATGGTTAAAAAAATATATATATTTATTTGTTTAAATTTTTTTTTTTACTAATTTTATCTATATATATTTGCCCAGATTAGTTATATTTCAAGTTAGAATTCGTTTAATAACATATTAAGCCCCGAATATGTTTTGGCTATTGCGTCTGATTGTCTAGGTCAATGTGCATGTGGATGTATGTGCCTGTGTTTATCGATGTCTATGTGCAAGGAAAGTGCATGCACGTTTGGTTGTGTGTGTGTGTGTGTGTGTGTGTGTGTGTGTGTGTGTTCGTGTTCGTTTATTTATCAAGGGTCGTGTTTCGTCACCGTTTTTTTTGTGTCTATATATCTAAATATGTCTGGGCGCTTATGTATTATAAACTGAGTGTATTTGGATTGTTTTACGTGAGAGGTGGTCATCACAGTTGAAGTAAACTGTAAAATGTATACATTTTTGTCTGGAGCTATCAACATCCTTTTTAACATAATTTCAATGAAAAAATAAATTAAATAACATATGTATTTTTTATTTTCTCCTCAGTAATTCTACAATTTTAAACTTAATAGCGATTAGATTTAGATTTCTAAATAGGTAAATTTTTACTTTTAATTTTAATTTCAAATTTTATAAATCTTTTAATATCTATGATAACCTTGCTTCGAATTTTTTGAATTCCCATATACTTGTATTTTGATTGGTCATTCTAGCTTATGTAACAGCGTTTACCCCTAGCGAAGGATCGTTAATTAATTTGAAACTTTTAAAACTATTTATTCTACATTCAACATCATCACTTCATAAGACACCAGAAGTGTTGAAACAAAATGGCTATTTTTGTAGTGATTTTATAACATATTTATGTTATAATATTTAAATGAATAATTATATATAAATAATTATATCTGCTCTACTCTGTATTGAGCACTCTTTTAAGAATAATAATTGTTGGTTATTGGAATTTATTCCGTATATACCAATCCTATACTTGGGTATATATATATATATATATATATATATATATATATATATATATATATATATATATATATATATATATATATATATATTGTATATGTATAAATGCCCTGTAATTGAAAACCTAGACTCATCTGTTGGAACATAGACACTACCACACTAGAAAATAAAGGAAGTTTATGTCAATAGACGGATACCACAATCCCCACCTTGACTTGACTGATTTAATAGCTACAATATATTCGATACATGAGTTTTCTAAATTAAAGTTAAATTTTAACACCCCTAAAATTAAAAAAAAAAGATTAAATTTTTCCTTAACTCCAACATGTCAAAATATCAAATTTCTCTGGACTTATAAATTAAGTAAATAAGCTTCAAAAATGTTATTCTTTGCATCGCTTGAAAATGGAACGGAACTTTAAATTTTAAGTTTGAGTTTTGAAACATGGGAATTTCGGATTTGCGATGATATATTTAAAAAAGCACAATATATATATATATATATATATATATATATATATATATATATATATATATATATATATAGTCAAATTATGTTATTGTCAAAATTATCTGTTCTTCGCCATTTTATCAACATTTGTTTACCTACATTTATATACATTACGAATTGCGCTAAGCACAACTGACTATTTGTTATGGAAACTTACCCATAATAATAATAATAATGGACTATTCCTGACATCATATATACTGCGCCTCAAGGGCGAGGACAGAAGATTAATTGTAAGAACATTGGAATAGTGATACTCGTCGAGGCAACATAGTTCACTCTAACCAAATCTGATAGTCATTACTAATACTTCTACTTCTTTGTATTATATTTCTGTTGTAATATATCTTTGTTATTCTATACCTGTGTTCGCGATATTTCTTCATTGTTTCTAATCTTGGACCATCACCGTGGTACAAGGAACTTGGACTATAACACTATTAAAGATGAAAACTTTTCGACGTCATTCTGGGATCATTTTTTCGTCGTCAAAATCCGTGAATTTTTTTTACTCATGCTAAGTCTCGAAAAAAAAAAAACACGATATAAAAGCCTCCAGTTTTTATACATGATGTTCAATGTGATAAAATTGTTCAATCTTTTAACAAGAAAAATCTTAAGTTGATTTTTAAAATTGCCGCAAATCATTTCTGATTTAGTTCAGATGATATCATCTATTATGACAGGTCTCCTATTTGTATTCAGATATATTGTAATTATTTTCAATTTTTCTAGTTGAATTATTCATCTATATTGCATATGATCCATTATTGTACATGTCATGAGAACACCCCAACGAATGCACAGGATCGCCGCGTCAGTGATGTTAGGATTTGGCGTCATGACAAGTTCCGGGTCTTCCAACATCATACTTGTTCGCCCAAGAGACCCTACCGAAACAATATTATTCCGGCAGGCGATCCTGCAGCAAAAAATCTGCCAATCACGCGACAAATGGTCTCATTAAGTAACTGCCACTGCTGATCTTGAAATTACAAGCGACCAATCAGTAACGACCTACGTCACTTCCTCCTCATAATTAGTTTATAACACAATTTGTATTTTATTTGAATACCACCTTATGAAAACTTAAGATGTAGTAGAGTGGGGAGGGCGTATCAAAGATTGGGGTGGGGTGGGGACCTGTATACACTGCATTCATAATTTCAATATCGACTGTAATCTACCTTCTGTGAATCACGTGCATTGGCATTGGGTGACATTTGATAAGAGAAAATTATCAGTGTATTGACGAAAATCCCTCAGTGGAACTGATCAAGCTCGCGGGTCACAGAGGTTACTTACAGCTTTTTATTTTTTCAGAAGGAAGCCGCAAAACTTCAGGATCTGTCTTCTTCTTTCTAATTCCCGCCTCTTCGGCGGCAAGGACATAATTCACGACTCAGTAGTCGACCGACCCTCAGAAATAAAATTAACAAAGACGTTAATAATGAAGCAATGTAAGTGTTTGTAGAAATTGCTTTGAGGTCTTTATATTCTAAATAGAGTAAAAAAAAACCCTCTGCCCATCAGGTTGATTTTGTTCCTCTGCTCTTACAATTAATGAACCTCTTGCTTAATTCGGATCTGTTTTTAGATGTCTTCCGCTTCAGACCGACACATTGGCAGTTCAAATTAATTGCCAAAATTCAATTATCGATTTATATCATGCATTAATTGAAAGACGCGAGCAGGCAATGTCCGAATCAGCGACTCTTTTCATCCGGAATCGAATTACGCTTCCGAAGTTGTTTAATTTGAATATTTTTAGCCCTCGTGAGGTACCATATTTAAAATTTTGGCACGTATGGGATTCCATATTGAAAATGAAAGCAAAATTTGGCAATCTCCTTTTTACTGAAGAAAAATTAATATTATTATTATTATTATTATTTGATTTCATATTCCCTCTCCGACTCTTAGTTCTTTCGGCCGGTGATGATTGTCATATCTCATCTACCCATAGATTAGAGATGCAACCTTATTAGTATCTGTCTATATTTCTGAGATGTGGTATTATGTACACTATTTACATTATTCGCTCTATTGTCCTCATCTTTGTTGCCATTATTATCACAACGTTTCGGCCGTTGAACTCTCCGGCCTTCTTCAGGTGGTAGGAATGTCGAACTGAACCCATTATTTCGCTCGCTGGGGTAGACTGTTCTAGTTCCACGTGCCATGTCTAATGGATGTCAGTTATTCGTTATCTCCTGTTAATTCATCTCTGCAATTTCTCCACTGTCCTAACCAGGTATTGAACTCACAACTCTTTGAGTCCTGTCACTGGATCTAACCAACGTCTTTATCCACTGTGCAATGCCTCCTTAACGTATCCGGAACATTGTGATAAGTATGGCAACAAAGATGAGGACAATAGTCCGAATAATGTTAATAGTGCAAAATTATTATTATTATTATTATTATTATTATTATTATTATTATTATTATTATTATTATCAAATTTGTACAAGACTGGCGGCGAGACCTCATCTATTTACAGTTGAGCTGGCTAGATGTATCCGCAAGTTCTATGTTAACAGTTTCTTTTCTCGCACTTAACGCTTGTGGAACCTTTCGTCTCCATGATTTACAGCTAACTTTAATCTTCAAAAATTTAAATGCAATGTCAATTGCTATCTACTGCCCTCATGATTACTCTTTTTCTCTTTTTGCTCATTACTGCTTGTTTTTGTTTTTAATTCCCGCACATCTTGTAACCCTTTGCGTTCTAGGGTCTGTACAACCTTGCTTGGGGGTGTTATCGATTAAAATATATAAAAAAAAAAATAATAAAATAATTATTATCTTAGTAACAAATCAACCAACGGAAAATTCCAAAATGAGCAAGAACACCATCATCTTTAAGCACCTTTAAGCTGGCGGCGTTTCATTCGTTTTGACGCATTGATTACCAGTACAGCCGTGTTTTTATTACAAGACAAGCGACATTTCTACAAAGACTTAT
>OZ038499.1:48728927-48733927 GCA_964036315.1 Acanthosepion esculentum | reverse complement strand
TCTCTCTTCTTTTTCTTGTATCTTGTCTTTCTTCCCACTCTTCTTATTTTTCTTTCTTTTTTTCTTTCTTTTCTCACTTTTCTCATCTTTCTTTCTTAGACTATGTCTTGTGTTTTTCTTTCTGATTTCTTTTAGAGGTAACGATGTCTTATGTCTTTCCTGCTTTCTTGCTTTTCTTTTTCCTTTTTTCGCGGGAAAAATTGTTGGCAATTACATCTTTAAAATTATAATAACCTTCACTTACCACCGCCTTATGAAATGCTATGATAGGCACTGAAACATGGATGCATTGATGTAGCGGCTTACATATGTTCAATTTAATACCTTATAATAAAGTGTGTATATATATATATATATATATATATATATATATATATATATTACGAAAAACTAGGTAATCCTTATGGGTAGACCCAAGGAGGATTTTTGTTTCAACCTTTGAAAGTAAAGTCTGTTGATCCGCGGTCCTTTAAAAGGGCTATGGCGAAATAATTTATTACATGGAACCTTAAAGTGGTCTGTTTTTATTTAAATTAATATATATATATATATATATATATATATATATATATATATATATATATATATATATATATATAATGAGTACAGTATCCTTACTCTGATCGGTCCCTCTTGGTCCTGTTTTTTAATCTTTCCCAGTCCTGAAAGAAAAAATTATTTCTAGGTCACACTATTGGATCATGTTTAATTCTTCCTTCTTTCCTTTCTTTCCCCCTCTCTCTTTCTCTCTCTCTTTCACTCTCTCCATCCTTCTCCCCTCGCCATCTCTCTCTTTCTCTTTTTCCCCTACCAATTTTTTTAAAACATAATATTGAAACTCTCTTACTCTTTTAATATTAAAAATTTCACTTTTTACTTTTCTTCCCTCACCCTATCCATTTCGCCTGGATAAAATAACTCCTTATCAAGAAAACGTCGGCCTGAATTAAGGATTCTGTACTCATTATTATATTGATCTGTTCTTACATTAAGCTCACTTTGGATTAATATCCTCCTTGGAATTATCCCTACTAATTATCAACTGATATTATATATATATATATATATATATATATATATATATATATATATATATATATATATATATATATATACAAATAAAAAGAAAAAACAGTAAGATATATAATCCGGTGTCATTATTGATATTTTTATTTTTACAAAATAGTGCTCAATGTAAATTTACAGAGCATCAAAGCTCATTTAGGATAAATAAATATAGAAATCAAACATCTCTCTCAAAGTACTTCTGGCACCTAATAGAATCCAATAAAACCCCTACAGTAAAATAGAAGTTAATAAGTAAAGTTAGAATATGTAGGTCATCAAATGACCCATGTCCTTTATGCATACATGAGGAACTATATATTACTAAGTTTATAAAAAATAAAAGTTTACTGAATCAGAGAAATGAATTAGCTATTTTTTGCCGTCGTTTATTAAACATTTTCCTTAAATAATAATTAAAAATAAAATTATAAAAAAAATGTGACCTGGTAATATACATACTTAAATATTTTAAAGCGTCAAAATTGGGCCAAGAAATACATGAAAATTGGCTTTTCTAAAGTAATTTTCATGGATGAATTTCGTGTGACATTTATAAAATGTCACTCGAGATTCATTGAGACCTTATGGATGGTCCAAAGGATATATTTTATCCAATTCAGACGTGCCTGTGGCTAAAAGAAGGTAACAAGAATGCAGTAGTGTTATGATACGGGCTGAAATTGTCTTTGAGCATAAAAGATTTACAGAAAGGAAATAATGGAATGGCCACCATCAAGTCCTGATCTGAATCCAATTGAAAATCTATGGTAAATTGTGAAGATGAAATTATATGAAGGTGGCAAACAATATAACAGCAAATCAGACCTTTGGGAAGCAATTAAAACTACCATGTCAGAAATTGAAGCTGCTGAAGTAAAAAACATGAAGAAAATCAATGGATAATAGATTACTGGCTGTTACTGAGAAGAAGAGTCACTATATTAAAATGTAAAGGATTCAAAGACTTATCATATGTGTTTGTTATTTGTTCTATTATAGGTGTTGATCAATTTTTCATGATTTTATTACCTTTTTATTGAAGTAAAATGTGATTATTTTGTTTTGCCTAATAACGTCAGGCGGCAGATTTTTTAAAATACATCAAATAACTTCAATAAACCATATTGATACTCCTTAACATTTTAACTCAGGCTTTGTTTTGACATCTAAATTGATTGTTTAAAATTGGCTTACTTACAACAGTTAATATTGTAGAATATGCTGAAGCTAAAAAGAAGGAATTACATAGCTGGGATAAAACAAAGTGTATTCTGTTGTATTAAACTCAGGCCAAAATACAATTACAAGATGGATTTGCACCAAAAAGAGGGAATTAAAGTAAAGGCCAGTTTGGTTGCGAAAGGATTCCAAGATGAAGACTCAGGATATATTAAAAGTGATTTGCATGCTTGCTCAAAGGAGAACCTACAAATTATTCTGACCATCATTGTGGCTTTGAGGTGAATATGTCATTCTATGGATATCAAGACAAAATTTTTTACAGGGGAAGCAATTTTATAAGACAGTCTTTCTATAACCTCCTCCAGAAGCTGAAGTTCCTGAATGCTATATATGGAAGTTAAATAAATGGACTGAATGATGCTTCTTGAGAATGGTATTTAACAGAGAAGAGCTAACAAAGCTAAGAAACTGCCTATCTAAGTATGACCAAGCTGTCTTTACATGGTACTATGATGATACAATTAAAGGAATCATATCAACTCATGTGGATGACTTCTTCTGAGAAGGCACTGAGAAATTTGAAGAAAATGTAATAAAGAAAATCAAGCAAGTCTTTACGGTCAGATCAGAGGGCACTGCAAGTTTCAAATATCTTGGTTTTGCCTAATAACGTCAGACAACAATTTTCTTTAGAATACATCAAATAACTTCAATAAAACATATTGATACTACCTAACTAATTTTTTAAAATGTGACAATTCTTTTCCAAACCAAAGTTGAATTACTGAAATTAATGATTTGCTTAATAACTTCAGACAGGACGTAGTATCTCGCTAACATTCATGTAGTCGGTTTACCTGGATAAAATCACATCAGCATAAATATTCACAAATGATCAGAGTTTTCTCTTATTTATATAAAGTAAAAAGTTATAATTGTTTCGTTTTATTATTAGATATTATTGTTAATATATTATTGTGTCCAATAAAATCCACAGAAAGGACGAATCTTCTGTGCGTAGACATAATTTGTATCTATATGTATAAAACAGAGGATGTATGTGTGATACCATTTCACTCGAGATCCATCCAACCGATTTTGACTAAACATGGCACTTACATTGTACAATGTAAGAGATAGATTCTTAGCGTAAAAATCGATAATTTAAAAAATCATTAATCGATAAAGCCATGCAAAAATCGATAAATTCAACTTTTTCCCGCGATTTCTTTCAAACTCGGTATGTAGGTTACTTACATCATGACGAGCTCAAGAATATCTCATTGTTATTTTTACGCCATTACGTTTAACGAAAAACCGCGACAAACGAAAAATCGATTTCAACACAAATCGATTTCAACACAAATTTTAAACTAAAACCTCCATCAATTTTCAAAGAATCTAATACAAACTTCACTCAATTGTAGCCAACAATAAGTTGATTGTTTAACAGTCATTTAACTTGATAATTGAGTCCACCCATATAGTAAAAGCCACGTGTAAATAGTGAAACATGGCGATTTTTACTGTTTCTTATATTTCGTTGATCTTTCAACCAATTTTCATCAAACTAAACAATTGCTTTATAAATGTATCCTCTTTTACATCTCTGGTAGCACACTGATGAATTGAATTTCAAAAACTCCAAAATAATTGTGGTCTGAAGTGAGCCTTCATGTTGGCTATTTTACCCCTTCATGTCCTCGGCTAAATTCGACTGAATAAATACAGACTACTTCTGTTATATCACTGAGAGAGAGAGAGAGAGAGAGAGAGAGAGAGAGAGAGGGAGAGAGCTCCGGGAACCCCTTCCTAGACACGAAACAAGGTTTGGGCCTCTAAACGTGTCAAATAGAGGGGGGAGGAGTGTAGACCGGGCGGTAGGAGAGCCTACCTGCTCCTATTACATATAACATAATCAACGACGACAAGACAGAACAATTGAGGACGATGTAGTTGGGATAGTCCCAGGGCTTACACTAGTTGAGAGTGCTGGGCGATAGGAATGATATACCATTGTGTATGTGTACAATACTAAGTTTTAACACTAATAGTAAGTTTTAACTTAGTTAAAGTCGCATTGACCTATATTTTAAAAAAAAATTACCACTTACGTTAGAATAGTTAGTTCCAAAATAAGAGGGGGGTAGTGCCGTTTAACAAAAAGCAAAAAACAAAAATACAAATTAATAAAAATAAAAAAAATAAAAAATAAATAAATAATTAAAAATAAAAAAATTTTCAAACACATCAACAAATTACACACACATACACAAGGAACACGGCATCAAATATGGGGTGGGTTAATACTTTAAAAAAAAAAAATTAAAAATTTTGAAATAGATTAAGAAATGACATATGCATACACAAGGAACACGGAATCAAATATGGGGTAGCTTTATACTTAAATGGACAGAGAGCATGCTCGACCTCGTGAATTTAAACGCTGCACGAGGCTGGCTTCCCGCTTCCACCCCTACACGGTAGAAAATGTTAGATGTAGACGTCTCTTCTACTCCAATAGCTTCATGTCTCGCACATCTCGCCTATGGAACTCCCTTCCCTATTACTGTTTCCCTGACAAATACAATCTCCAACGGTTTAAGTGTAGCGTCAATCGACATCTCCAGTTGCCTTGATCTATCCACTTCCCTTCTCCACATCCTTTCATTTTTCATTCCTATCTGCTCTCGCTCCAAATCTTCTGTAACCCCCTTGCCTTGATCGACCCACTGTCTTTCTCTTTCACC
>OZ038499.1:48608927-48721427 GCA_964036315.1 Acanthosepion esculentum | reverse complement strand
TCTGTATAAACACATTATCAGTTATCTCCCTTTTGTAATTGTGTCCAGGTACTGAACTCTCAACTGTTTGGGTCAAGACACTGGATGCCGAAATCAATGGACTAAATAAAGGTTCCGGTTCGAAATTCCATCCTGATGAACGCCGGTGCGAACAACAGCCAAAACGTCATGAATATAACAATAAAGATGAGGATAACAGCTCGAACAATGTAAATAGTATAAATAGTTACAATAGAAATATAGACACATTTTGAAGGTTATTTCAAGCCAGAAAATATTTTTAGACTGTAAGATTTTTTTTTTAGATAATAATTCTTTTTTACTGATACAAGTTTGGGGGAGGGGGGAGAAGTTCATTCATACTTTTCCCGCGGATATTCACACTTATAACGCACCCAACACAATTCCGAACCATTATCAACCTCTGATCGAAGGTTACAGCACCTGGTATTCCGAAGTAGTTAACCATTCAGTTAGTGACCAGGCTCGACGTTGCTTAACTTCGGTGACCCTACGAGTGCAATGACCGTAAGCCAGAAAAAGAATGGCGACATCGGATTAATTGGCGAATGATTGTGTCTTTGGTCTCTAATAATCACCCCTCGTTATGGGGTTACGGATAGGTTTTAAATTTATGATATATCCAATCTTGTTAATGGAGTTAATGTCGAAATAGTATTTTATAATATTTATGTCTAACCGTAAATGTGTCGGTTCCGTAGTTGGGTATATGTAAACGCTCTCCACCAATGACTTTTTAGAAATGGAAAAGCATTATTGAAGATTTCATTTTAACTTTAATTGAAAGCTAAATGATTAAATTTACTATTTCCAGTAAGCAAAATATTCTGGTGTATTTCAGATAGAAATTATATAGATCGGAATCTCAACTTCTTGGCCGATTTAAGAAAATTTTCTTAAAAGCGGCCATTTTCTTAATTTTTAGAAATTTGTAAACAAAACAAAATTATCGGTTTTAACAATCTTCCAGAAATAATATACATATATTTGTGACACGTTATTTGAGTAAAATTAGCAAATTTAAAGTTAAATTAATCTGATTTAAAAAAAAAAATACTTATAGCGTAAAAAGTAATATACAAACATTACTTAACGACGGGTCCTGTTTTTCTTTGATTTTTATTGACGCTTCGATAAGTATTGAGGTGATGACAGCTCGTATGGATGACCAGAATTGACATAAATTATATGTAAACTCCGGTTGTGTTTATACTTGAGTCTATAGGTAAACATTGATTGTGCCTATATATAAATATATTTTTTAATCATTTTGCCCAAATTGATAATGCCATTGGGACGCAAGAGGTTACTATGAGTTAACAGAAGGAGAAGACATTAGTGAGGAGGTGCTGAAAAGGACAGTAAAAGAACAGGTATCGGGAAGACAGAAGATGGCGATCGGCGTTGTATTTAAACTTTTTATGTGACGGGAAAGCAAGAAACCGAAAGAGATTTGCACAGGTGAGAAGTGCGAGAAAAGAAATCATTGAAATCGAACATACAGTTGCATCTAGCTAGTTCAAAATTAATAGGGTAAGTGTGGTTACCAATCAAGTACTCTGCTTAAGTTCAGGTACCAAGAAGAAAAGATCGTCGGGAAAATTGGGGAAAGGACAAAAAAATAAACGGGATTCAAGAAGACAGAAGATAGCGATTGATATTGCATTTAAATTTTTGAAGATTCTATTTCTCAGGGAAACAAGTAAACAGAAGAGAGTTACGCACGAGGGAAGAGCGAGAAAAGAAACTCTTGAAATAGAAGTGACGGTTGCATTTAGTTATTTCAGCGGTTAACGGGTAGGATCTAGATGCCAGTCGAGTAGCACGCTTAAAATTCATGTAGTCGGGGCACCAGGGGAAAAGCTCGTCAAAGAGTTGCGATGGAAATATTTGTAAAAAAGACAGAGGAAAACCACGTCACATCGATGAGATACTGAAGTCAAGAGGCCAGGTTAGGGTCATTTACATTACAGACCCTTCTTTGGATTCTGTCAAGAATCTCGATACATATATATATATATATATATATATATATATATATATATATATATAAATAAAATATTAGTGGTAAATATACACATACATATGCAATCATATATCTTTTCCTAT
This sequence comes from Acanthosepion esculentum, assembly GCA_964036315.1. NCBI lineage: Eukaryota > Metazoa > Mollusca > Cephalopoda > Sepiida > Sepiidae > Acanthosepion > Acanthosepion esculentum. The sequence goes on along the minus strand of OZ038499.1, from coordinate 48,719,297 downwards.
CCTTCTCTCATCTTTTGAGCTTTAAGATTATATCGTCTATTGTGTGTGTATGTCACCACAAAATGTATACTCTTTTCCGGTGTATCTTTAATGTATTAGACATTTGAAAATATTCATATTTCTCTCACTTAAACCGTCTTTGACTCCTCTCTTTAAAACTTCTCTCTGTTAAATTTTAATCCCCCCTTCATCTTTAGACCTTCCTGTCCTTCTCTCGTCTGTTACCTCTCCCTATAGCTTTCATTTACTCTAGCATTCGTACCACACTCTCATACATACACTCTCCCTAAATTTTATTTTTTATTCCCGGTGATGTTTTTATCTGTTTTCTTTTTGAATTTTAGGTCTGATGAATTGGATCGTATTTACGATTCCAATGGAATAAATTATGACCATGGAATATTAGTGTTTAAGCCTTTTTAGTATATATATATATATATATATATATACACACATTAGTATACATATTAGTGTTTAAGCCTTTTTAGTATATATATATATATATATATATATATATATATATATATATATATATAGATATAGTAGGAGTACCCGACCAGATATGAGGGCAATATTCAATGCCCGGACGAATGGTAGATTTATAAATGAGCAAGATGGATTCTGACGAGAAAAATTGTTTGGCACAACACAGTGAACCAACGTTATAGTAGCAGACCTAGCAATTGATTCACTAAAATCTCTCTACTTTATGTCGGTGGAAAACGCGCTTCATTTAAAGTCAGTCTTGCCCGAATTCCCGATCATCCACCCAAAAGCGGGCTAAGTCAATATAAATCTTCCCTTCACTTATCTTTATTGAGAGAATAATAGGAGTGTTAACCGTGTTATGCTTGAATGCATCCAGCTGGCTACAAGCAAACAAAGCAGAGGTGGGACGAATGATGCAATACTAATAATGCAAAGGACTTGAATTCGACCTGGCATACAAATGTCATGGGAATAGATTATCCTAAATGAATATATATATATATATATATATATATATATATCAAAATGTAACCTCCGTTGGTAAATGTGCGACATTTTCTACGCGCAATTTTTTAAAAATTTGTTTGATTCGCCATTAAGTTATCGTCACAGATTTACTATATTAAAAATATTTTGTATTCTTTACGCTATTCAGATCTTAGAAAAAAGGGAATAGCAGTGGACAAGTTGTGATTTCAAACTTAAATATTTCGAAAACTAAAGGATTGACTTATACGGAGGGTATAAAATGTAATCGTTTGCGACTTATACGGAGGGAATAAATTGTAAACCTTTACGGCTTATACGGAGTGTATAAATTGTAAACCTTTTCGACTTATACGGAGGGAATAAATTGTAAACCTTTACGGCTGATACGGAGTGTATAAATTGTAAACCCTTTCGACTTATACGGAAGGAATAATTGTAAACCTTTTCGGCTTATACGGAGTGTATAAATTGTAAACCTTTTCCACTTATACGGAGGCTATAAAATGTAAACCTTTTTCGACATATACGAGGGTATAAAATGTAAACCATTTCGACATATACAGAGGGTATAAAATGTAAACCTTTTCGCTTTATACGGACGGTATAAAATGTAAATCTTTTACGCCTTATACGGAGGGTATGAATTGTAAACCTTTTCGACTTATGCGGATGGTATAAAATATAAACTTTTTCGACTTATACGGAGGGTATAAAATATAAACCTTTACCACTAAGTTGTAAACAAGTGGGACAACACTCCTAGCAATTATTGTGCACGACTTACCGTACATCCTGCAGGCTGCCATAAATAAAACCCTCTAAATGTGTGTTTGGTGAACATATTTGTGATATTAACACGGTAATTAATATAAAATAATAAACTAGTAACACAAATTCAATATTCTATTAAAGCTACATCAAACATCGCGTCCAAGAGCTGATACACTGGTAGTCTAACGTATGTTTGGGGGTCGACCAACACGGTAGGTAGTTGCCTCACTCATAATTTTGAGCCATAAGTCGTGAGGTCGACTTGTACGCCAGATCGATTATAACGTCGCAATTTACGACATTTCCTCATCATGGCTTATATTTGGCACAAGCCCCTCATTATACGGCACACAGTAAGGATCATATTCAATAATCAGTATTAACAGATATGCAAGGCGATCTTAATACCCTTTACATCAAATGTGCTTTCCAAAAGCTAAGTAAAGTAATAAGAAACAGGAAAATTTCGCTAAAAACAAAGATAATAATGCGTGACTGTTATGTAATATCAATCATGCAGGTTGATGTTGGCGGAGCGAGTCACGCTTGACATCAAGGCATTATTAGCAGAGATAACAATATGGAGATTTGGTGAGGGCGGCAAGTTTTAACTTCAAGCTTGTCCTACAGGATAATAGGTTACAGGATGAAACATTTGGTTCATGAATCTGATGGTATATTAATTGTGACCTCAATCCTTTGACCCGGTGGTAAAGATACAATACAAATCAGAACAGGGCTATCGATAAATATGCAGTCCTGAAAATCAAGATGTGATATACACTATTTACATTATTCGGACTATTGTCCCCATCTTTGTCGCCATATTTATTATTACAACTTTTCGGTCGTTGTACGCTCCGGCCGAAACGTTGTAATAATAAATATGGCGACAAAGATGAGGACAATAGTCCGAATAATGTAAATAGTGTGCATAATATCTCATCTCAGAAATATAGACAGATACTGAAGACGTGATATCCCTAGACGGGAACAACCCCTGTATATTAAATAAGGGGTCCAGTTACGAATAACATGATGGTTATATGGATCGGCAGTTGTTAGATTATTTTGTGTACATTATGTACTAGTGAGTAAAACAAAATGAGCTCACTCATTTTATAGCACACCCATAAAAGTTTAACCAATCAGAAGACTAGAAATATTCGACCCGATGTGTATAAAGGCGGCCATTTTGTTTTCTTTTTCGGAAGATCTACTGCTAACCTGTCAGATGAGGAGACCTGCAAAAGTACGTTTTCCTATTCTTTCCAAATATCCACTGCCAACCCCTGATATGGAAGACCTTAAGAATTCCTGAATAGGTGCTACGAGACATTGGTGCTGTTACATTGGACAAATTACTTCCTACGTCGGATTGCTACATTCAAACTACATTAAACATGTATTACAGCAGTCACCTGAAAAAGTCCAAAGGGCATAACGGTCGAAGATAGATTAATCTGACTTTCCAGTTTCTTTTGTGGAGGGTGGGATTGTATAAGCTGTTTCACTCCCAATTAACGGTTATTGAAAAAAAAACAAAAAAAAATTTTTGTGTTCGAGTACTTCTGATATGAGGCTTGGAAAGTTCAATGGGACTCATCTTCGGTTCAAGCCTAGAGTGAAATTCGTATATACGACCCATCGCTAAAGAAGCTCATAAAAAAGGTCGGTTCATTACACCGCTCCATCTTTGGAAGAGTGGGACCAGACCAAAAATAGAATATTGCTGCCACCTCTTGACCGGGGCTGCCCAATCCTCACCTTAACAGAGCTCAAAAACATTTGCGCGACCTTGTAGGGGATGAACTGTTTTCCACTCTGCAACTACTTCGACCACAAACGAAAAATTGTTAGCCCATAGCTACAAGGTTAGATTTTCATGTCAGATGATACGACGAGCTACATCGATTAGTTCCCCCGGTACAAATTTTCAGAGCTAAACTCGCCAGGCAGCGTACACCGTCATTTCCTTCATATTCCATTTGCAATGAGGACGTTCCATTCAATTAGATTATTCACCAGAACGGTTGCATTCTGGATTGATTTGATTTTACGGCTTATCAACCAATTGTCGCTTGTTTAAAGCCGAAACAAATTTTACTTATTGACTCAAGAATACACCGGTACTAACGTTTTCCATTTGACTCAAGTCTGTACGGCAATGTTTACCTTTTCAGTTAAGTATAAACTGAATCATTTTTTACATTTTGATTCAGTTATCAGCCCCACCAGTGTTTACATTTTAATACAAGTCTCATCCCTACCAGTTCTTATATTTTGATTCAAGTATCAACCCTACCAGTTTTTATATTTTGATTCAAGTATCAATCCTACCAGTTTTAATATTTTGATTCAAGTATCAACCCTACCAGTTTTTATATTTTGATTCAAGTATCAACCCTACCAGTTTTTACATTTTAATACAAGTATCAACCCTACCAGTTTTTATATTTTGATTCACGTATCAACCCTACAAGTTTTTATATGTTGATTCTCAGTATCAACCCTACCAGTTTTTATATTTTGATTCAAGTATCAACCCTACCAGTTTTTATATTTTGATTCAAGTATCAACCCTACCAGTTTTTATATTTTGATTCAAGTATCAACCCTACCAGTTTTTATATTTTGATTCAAGTATCAACCCTACCAGTTTTTATATTTTGATTCAAGTATCAACCCTACCAGTTTTTACATTTTAATACAAGTATCAACCCTACCAGTTTTTATATTTTGATTCAAGTATCAACCCTACCAGTTTTTATATTTTGATTCAAGTATCAACCCTACCAGTTTTTATATTTTGATTCAAGTATCAACCCTACCAGTTTTTATATTTTGATTCAAGTATCAACCCTACCAGTTTTTACATTTTAATACAAGTATCAACCCTACCAGTTTTTATATTTTGATTCAAGTATCAACCCTACCAGTTTTTACATTTTAATACAAGTATCAACCCTACCAGTTTTTATATTTTGATTCAAGTATCAACCCTACCAGTTTTTATATTTTGATTCAAGTATCAACCCTACCAGTTTTTATATTTTGATTCAAGTATCAACCCTACCAGTTTTTATATTTTGATTCAAGTATCAACCCTACCAGTTTTTACATTTTAATACAAGTATCAACCCTACCAGTTTTTATATTTTGATTCAAGTATCAACCCTACCAGTTTTTATATTTTCATTCAAGTATCAACCCTACCAGTTTTTATATTTTCATTCAAGTATCAACCCTACCAGATTTTATATTTTCATTCAAGTATCAACCCTAAGAGTTTTTACATTTTCATTCACGTATCAGCCGTACCAATTTTTATATTTTGATTCAAATATCAAACGGCCCTATTTTTTTACAATTTGGCTCAAGTGTCAGCCCTACCAGTATTTACATTTTGATTCATGTGTCAAACGTACGAACCGTTACCTTTTGACTCAAGTAACAACCCTACAATTTGACTCATGTACCAACCGTACTAATGTTTTATAACTTTTTGAATTAAAGTATAAACTGACTAATGTTTGCGTTTTGTCTCAAAATTCCGATATTAACTAAAGTAAAACAGTAATAGTTGTATTTCTATTCAGTACGAAAGGTGTTTTTTTTTTGTATTTTCAGATGAAGTATTTTGTCCGTTAATTTACTGTCGTCGCTATAAAAAAGACTTGCAAAGACTTCCTTTGATCAGACGAAATATTTGTTTTACAGCAAAGCACTTGCAAAATTGATTTGCACAAATATTTCTGAGAAAACAAACGAGCAAGAAATGCAAATGTGAAGGAAATAAACGCGTCTTCGTTAATAATGAAAAGAAAAGCAAAGACAACCTCGGGTAATGGGCGCCGAAAAAGTCACAACAAAATATTGTCTTCCAGGAACGATGTCGTTCACTATTGCTGATGATGTTACACATTTGTTTTTGGCCATTTATTTATTTGCGTAATTTGTTGCTTTTCTAACGTGATTGATTAAAGCCAAAGGATCTTGTATATATATATATATATATATATATATATATATATATATATATATATATATATATATATATATATATATATATATATATTGCGGGTTATATTCGTCTTCAACTCAAGAACGGAACAATAAAAATGGCTTTTTTCAAGGCTTTGCAATGAAAATAGGATTCGCAACATTCTTTTACAAGACGGCAGAGTTTATTTATAAATCGCTTTATTACAAGTCTCATTCCCTCTCACACAGTCACTCTCTCTCTCTCTCTCTCTCTCTCTCTCGCCCTCAAACTCTCTCTCTATCTCTCGTCCACAATTTCTCTCTCTTCCACCATGTCTATCGCTTTCACAATCTCTCTCTGTTCCACAATCTCTCTCTCTCTCTCCCAAAATCTAATCTTTCTTTCCACGATATCTCCCACAATCACTCTATCTCTATCTTTTCGCAATCTCTCTCTTTCTCTCTCTCTCTCTCTATTTCCACATTGTCTCTCTCCCACAATTTCTCTCTCTTTCCAAAAACTCTCTCACTCCCACAATCTCTTTCTTTCAACGATCTCTCTCCCCACAATCACTCTTTCTCTCTTTCCACAATCTCGCTCTCCTACAATCTCTCTCTCTCTCTCTCTCTCTCCACAATATTTCTTTCTCTCCTACAATCTCTTTCTTTTGCATTTAAATTTTTCGAAGATTAAACTTCACTGGTAAGCAAGAAGCAGGAAAAGAGTTCCACAAGCGAGAAAAGAAACGATTAGCCTAGAAATTACGGTTGCATCTAGCTAATTCGACTGTAAAATAGTGAGACCTTGCCGCCAATCTAGTAATGCGCTTAAATTCATAGTTTAGGTACCATAGAGGAGAGTGATATTTATTCCACTTATATACAGAAATGTGGGGCAAGGCTAAAATGTGGAATGGGTAAAAGGACAGTCTTCTTCTGTCTTAAATTTAAACTTAGCTAGCCACAAACACTGGCCCAAACATACAACAATATTCCTTACACCAAAACAACGCATTCTTACTTACCATTCTTACTTCAATCACCATAATACCTCAGACTCTCCATGAAGTCATAACTATTCCCCATATCTAAAATTCATTGTCTGGGGTGGGGAGGGGAATAAAACAACAAATTAAACATTTAGCAACAATGAGTATTTACAATATGAAAACAAAACTATTTACAAGAAATCAAACAAAATAATGTTAGTCATAAAAAAACACAATCATAAATGAAGCAGAAACATTAATTAACTGGATGAAATCAATGTGGAATTTTAATAATATAAAATATTCATTCCAAGTACTCACTCAAACACACTTATTCAAATACCACAACAAATACGAAAAATACACCTGAAACGAAAGGCGCCCCGCATCCACCAGAGAACTGACATCTCTGCTCACCTAAACGGGTGATGGGGAAACCATAGAAGAAAGTTCATCAAAACAATTACCATGAAAGTATTTATAGAAAAGGCATAGTAAGGTTATATTACGACGATGGGAAAGTGACTGCAGCCAAGATGCCAGATCAGGACCAATAATATTGTAGGTTTTCTCTGGAATAATTCTGGATAAAGAATCTCTAAATATATAGCATGTGCACCAGACCATCTGTAGCAGCAATATTCTAAGTATGAACGAATGGTATACTTATAAATATGTTAGATAGATTCTGGTGAATAACATTATCTAACATGACACACTGAACCAGATTTCCTATCAGGAGACCTAGCAATTGATTCGATATACTCTTTCCATTCTTTTGTCAGCAGAAAGGGTTAGTCTGGGAACGGGTAATGAGTCACTATCCTGGGAGCTAGCATCAGCCATGCTGATGGAAGGTAGAGAGTGGTCCCTCAGACGATTAATAGAGGGCAGTTACGCTTTGAAGGCTTTAAAATAAGGAACCCTATCTTAATATATATATATATATATATATATATATATATATATATATATATATATATATATATATATATATATAACCAAGTGTGGGATTGGTATATACGGAATAAATTCCAATAACCAACAATTATTATTCTTTAAAGAGTGCTCAATACAGAGTAGAGCAGATATAATCATTTATTTGAATATTACAACATAAATATGTTATAAAATCACTACAAAGATAGCCATTTTGTTTCAACACTTCTGCTGTCTTATCAAGTGATGATGTAGAATATAGAATAAATGGTTTTAAAAGTTTCAGATTAATTAACGATCCTTAGCTAGGAGTAAACGCTGGTACATAAGCTAGGATGACCAATCAAAATACAAGTATAGGATAATTCGAAAAATTAGACAACTAAGCAAGGTTATCATAGATATTAAAAGATTTATAAAATTTGAAATTAAGATTAAAAGTATATATATATATATATATAAGTGAACATTGAAGTCAACACTCAGAGGCTCTAGGCTGTTTCATGCTAGGCGCAATCGTCAGGCCGCCATGCTGATGGAAGACTGATTGCGGCTACCGACCATTGCGCCTAGCATGAAACAGCCGGTCGCCTCTGAGTGTTGATTTCGATGTTCACTTTTATATTTATATTTGCATACGCTCTATTTCCGATATTGAGCACTTTATCCCATAAATATAGCACACCTTAAGACTATATTTCTTCATATATATATATATATATATATATATATATATATATATATATATATATATATATATATATATATGTATTTAATCCCTGAAAATATATATATATATAATCCTTGAAAATTGCTAAATGTATAGCCGAAAGCGCTCGGATAAAAAGAACATTCGGACAGTTTTTATATAATTTATCATCCGAAAAGAAAAAAAAATTATTAGATCGCATGAGAAATTGTATAAAAAACTAAATAAAATCACCTTGTTTGTCGTATTCAAGAAAATGTGCATGAAAGAAGGATTGCTGCCTAAATACACACATTATATATATATATATATATATATATATATATATATATATATATATATATATCAACAGTACAATTTAGTGGCTTGACACACATTTCACGGGGAATGTTTCATAATACACCTTTCATTCTGTCCGTGAGAGTCCTTCGATGTCTCTAACTTTTTGGCTTTACACGCGATCCTTCATCATACCCCATAAGCAAAAGTCAGATCAGAGGTGTGTGGTGATCATGCCAACGGACCGCCACGACCTATTGATCGAGACAAGCGCGAACAGTACATCGAAGACCTCATATATGATACTAATGTTATTGATTATTAAATGGTAAATACTTATATATACGCATGCATATGTAAACACATATACACACACACACACATCTATACATATGCATATATGTACACATACACATATATTTATATATTATCACTGAGGTATAATTTCGGTTTCTTATTTGGTTTGGTGGTATCATAATTATTAATTGTAGGAGGTTTGATTTATAATTAAATATAATTATTATTGTTAGTACTTATGTGCATATATCTGTGTCTATTCGATTATCTCTACGTACACTGGCACATCTATTCACGCACACATATCGGATTACTTATGCATACATATCCACACGTAAACGTGCGTACACAGATACATGTACACTGATGTCTCTGTGTGTGGTTTTATGATCAGATCACGCTAAAGACACCACTGAGGACCTAATATGAGGACCGATGGGAAACACAGGAAACTGCAAGCGATGACAGAATATCTTAGCAGCATTATAAGATTCAAGCATTAACATCGCCATTGTCCTACCATAAGATTAATCGAATTGTATGCGATCCAGGCAGTCTATAATTATATGTCCAGTTTCTTGTCATTTAAACAGATGTTGTGAGTCGGTGTGGTAGTCTATAAGCAGTAGGGCAGGTGACATTGAATTTCCAGATGGAACATGATGAGAAAACGCCTCATCCGCTGCGGACAGTTTGGATGCTGTCCTTAATATAAGGAAAGAGTCCTCAGTATCAGAGCCAAATAATAATAATAATAATATCAAGTAAATTAAATTTATTCAATTTAAATTCATTTAACGGAATTTACTTACTATTAAATTAAATCGATTTAAATTGAATTAATTTTCAAACAAGTAAATTATATTATTAGAATTTTACTATCAACTCCCTGATGAGAGGATACCATAATTTATTTTACCCAACACAAGACTCAAGAGCCAGTCAAAGTATAGGAGAATTAAATCGAGTTCTTGTATGGACATCAGAGAGGAAGGAGGAAATGAATGCAGATCATGAGACAACGTATGAAAGGCCAACGGTTTGTTTGTTTTGTTTTGTTTTACAGCATATCAACCTCAATAGGTTATTTAATGCCGACAAGATGTGTATTGCTGGTAATATTTTTTCCTTCAAAATGTATTTCTGTCAATATTTAACAAAATCTATTGCTGCTAATATGGTTTTTTTTTTTCAGAATTGTTTTGTTGGTAATAATTTTTACAAAATGCACTGCTGATATTAAAACTTATTTTTAAACTTTCATAGTGTTTTGACCCCAGTTTGTAGGTTAACTGGGACCCTAACAGATGCTACCACCCCGGGTCAGGGTGGACCTGGAATCACCAGCAATTAAGATGCGGTTCCACGCTCCTCAAAACCTCCTGATCAGAGGCCTTGCTGTTGGATGTCGTTTGTCGTCTTACCCAGGACGGAAAGGCCAACGGTTTATCCGAAACCTGAGGCGGTTAAGAGTGTACTGTTCTAGGATGCATTTTCACGGCAGTCTGTTCAATAAAATAATGGTTCTCTGGAAGAAGCTGTACGAAGCTACGATTAGGGAGTGAGAATTTAAATATTTGAATTTATTTGGGGCTAAACTCATCTCTTGATATTGTGCACTTTAATTACAAAAACTGTTCGGATTAAAACAGTTGTCCTCCAGAAATACACTGGTCATTTTTTTGTGTGCGTTGCCCAATCTTTATTATTATCGTGTGTGTGTGTTTGTGTGTGTATGCGCGCATGTATTGTTTCCCGTTTATATATCAATGTATATACATATGAATGTCGGTGGGCGAAACCAATTATCTACCTGTCCATATATTTACTATTTAATATAACAATGTCGTTGTCCAACCCACGCCAGACTTTTTTTTTAAGTAGACAGCAAGATAAATTACTGGTTTTCGTTTACAAATACCAAATAATTCTATTACAGTGCCTATATTAGCGAACACTGGAGGCTGCGTTCTACGACAATGCAAGATCGAATATTATTTTTTTTTCTTGCGGTTATGTCCGCAACTGAAAGATTTAATCTCCAAGTTCGTCTGGCCCGGAAGACTTGAGTCAATCATTAATCTATACTCCGTATATAGTTTAATGGCTCTTTTTTTTTATTCCAGAATAAGTTTTCGTAAATGGCCATTTTTTTTTATCATACTAATGACAAAAACATTATTATTGTTACAATAATATTGTTGTGGATATATTCAAATTTATTATTATTATTATTATTACTTAAATTTTCTTGATTAGCTTTTTATACAATGCCTCAGCAAATCTGCTTTAGCTAAATTAAAAGAAAGTTTTTTCTTATAAAATTACATAGCAATTTGAATTGAGAGTTTATTTCTATGAATATGTCGGCAGTGCGCATGGGCGAGATCATTTGTTCCACAAATAGTGATTGGTTTCATTGAATTTTCTTAATGCATGTCTCATTATTAATTATAATAGTTTCCTGGTACGACGATAAACTACATCCGGCAGTAAGGCCACTGCTCGGGTGGTTTTGACGGACGTGGAACCAATTCTTAATTTTTGTTGTACGCTGAGCTGACGTGTTGGCACTTGTTTGAGAAAATGATTAACTCCCAAACTGGTTTCAAAATACTATGAAAGTATAAAATTTTCAAAAATAAAATTACCAGCAATAAATTTCTGTAAGGAAAAAAGTATTATTGGCAATACATTTTTGTAAAAGAAATTACTAAAATAAAAATTTAATTTCGTCATTAAATGACCTATAAGGAGTTGATAAACGTTTTAATAATTCCTTGTTGGGATCAGTTTATGTTGCGAGATAAAGGTGAGGCCTTGCCTTGATCAAAATTCAGTCCTTCGGTGGTGAAAACTTATAGCAACTGTTTCAGGAAACATGAACATTAAGACTCTTAAGAAAATCTCTTTTTAGTTTTTCATGTTCAACTCAGTTCTATTCAAAGTCCTTCTTACCAGTGTGCACTGCTTTCCTACAGGTTCAACCATCTACAGCGAGATTTCCCCAGGTATTTTTCATGATATTGGCCTTTTTCAGTGTTTGCTTGGTGCAATCTTTACACCTCAATATTTGCATGTACGCTGTTTTTTCTTCTTCAGGGAATTCCACGTATAGAACCCTATTGTCTTTCATCCTCATTTCAACGATATCAAAGTCACTCACGTACACACACACACACACACACACACATATATATATATATATATATATATATATATATATATATATATATATATATATATATATATATATATATATATATATATATATATATATATATATATATATATATATATATATATATATATATATATGGGCACCTCGAGGTGGCGTAATGTTTAGAAAGCTTGTCTCGCTAGAATAATTACGACTGAATAGTGAGTTCGATCCTCACTGGGTGCCCCATACTTTCGGCCTTGTGCCAAATCTAAGCTATGCTTGGAAAATCGCTATATATATATATATATATATATATATATATATATATATATATATATATACACACACAAATGAGAGAAAGAACAGATGGAGTAAAATGTTATATGCATATTATATATATATATATATATATATATAGCTAAAAAATTGTTATAAAGAATCTGTACAAAATCTTATTGTATAGACCAAAATGAGAATTGGAAAAAAGGTACTTAATATTCAATATAGAGATATTTATTTATAATATATTAATTTTTACAGAGAAGAATTAAAACGTTGTTACTTACAATTGAATTTTCAGTGTTTTTTCTTAGAGAAATAATTTGTTAATTTCCTTTTTTTGCTTTAATCGGATTGGCTTAGTTTTTTAAAAAGTTTTGAACTGTTTCTATCTCCACGTGTTGATGCTTAGGATTTGAACCAATAAAAAAAAATGTAAATCAAGGGGCGTAACTGGCGATATATGTCGTTTATGGTAAAGGGGAATTTGGTAGAATCTATTTATGCAATGAATTAAGTATGGCTTTGAACTTATTGATGAAAAATGTTTCCTTATTAATCCGCCTATATATATATATATATATGTGTGTGTGTGTGTGTGTGTGTGTGTGTGTGTGTGTGTGTTTCTTTATTAATCCGCCTGTAGATATATATATATATATATATATATATATATATATATATATATATATATACAGGCGGATTAATAAGGAAACATTTTTCATATATACAAATAAAAGAAAGAACAGGAGTAAAATTTCATATATATACATTATATACATATATATATATATATATGTGTGTGTGTGTGTGTGTGTGTATATATATATATATATATATAGAGAGAGAGAGAGAGAGAGCGAGAAAGAGGTAAAAATTGTTATAAAGAGTCTGTCCAAAAACTTATTGTATAGACTAAAATGAGAATTGAATATATATATATATGTTAATTACATTTATCGGCTTGAATGTTCGAGAAATTTCGGAGAAAATATGCGTTCTTCGACAGGTAAAAGGTCGTATCCCACACAGAAATTTCTCGAACATTCAGGCCGGTAAATGTAGCTAATACCGTTTAATTAAACCGACCTTTTACTCAAGTAAGTTGTATCCATAAAAATATCGTATATTTATCGGATTTAATCCATTTCATCTAATATATATATATATATATATGTGTGTGTGTGTGTGTGTGTGTGTGTGTGTGTGTGTGTGTGTGTGTGTGTGTGTGTTTATTTAACACCCACAGAGCCCACTTGTGGTTTATACTGCAACTACGCTGAGCAGAGTTTTCTGGGAAAGAGCGTGTTATTTAGCGTGATCAACAATTTGAACAAGGCCAGCATGCTCAAGCCTTCGGCCATGATGACTTGTGAATTCGTGCTAGCAACAGCTACCCAGTTTCACTCACAAGGCTTGGGTCAACGCGTGGTATGGTTTTCAGGCACTTTCAAAATGTGCTGCACGCTGGATTCGACCCCTTCACAACACCTGAAAGTTTCCTTCCAGAAAATCGATCAGCGAGATTCTGACCATGAGACCCCGGTCAATGCCAATGTTCTAACCACTGGGCCACGGGCACATAAACATATATTATGGAGGCACACATGCACAAACACACACTCGCGTATATATATAATTGTGTATTTAGGCAGCAATCCTTCTTTTATACATGTATAAAGACGAATCGCAAGGTACTGAGATTAAGGTTTTTATTTAATTTTTCTTGTGTACCCTCAAGTGTTTTCTTTTCTGGACACAACGTGTGTAAATACTGTTTAAAAATTTCTGCATTTCCGAGCGCTTTCGTCTATTCTTTTAGCCATTATTATTTTTATTATTTTATTTTTAACTAAATATATCGGGGTTTTATTTATGTGCCTAAAGTGAGAGGAATGTTTCATTTACCGGACATATTATTATATTTACCGAATAATATTATTCAGTGTTGGCGTTTCCTTTTTTTTTAATTATAAGGGCTTCCATTATTTTTAATCGTTTTTTTTGTACATGTGGATGAGGCTTTGAAACTTTTATTTTCTGTTAGTATGTTACGGATGGAGTCTGGTAAGTTTGTGTGCGTGTTTAAATGAACAGTTTTACACACTTTGTGTCCAGAAAAGAAAAGAACAATTAAATAAAAAGCTTAATCACAGGTCGCAGTATCTTGCCAGTCTTCTTTAACGATATATATATATATATATATATATATATATATATATATATATATATATATATCAGTTACTGTGTGTTTATCTAAATGTCTAATTCAACGCTGACCATTAACTTTTTATTATTATTATTATTATTATTATATATATATATATATATATATGTGTGTGTGTGTGTGTGTGTGTGTGTGTGTAAAATTTTAAAAAGTCAATGGTCAGAACAGTTATTAAATACTACTGTTTCCTAGTCTAATTCAACGTTGACTTAGACTAAAGAAACAGTAGTATTCAATAAGTGTTCAGTACCCGTATAAAAAGATTAAAATCTAACATGTAGAGCTTTTAAGTATAGAAAATGAGTGTATAAATTAGTGTGTGTTATTAATAGAGTATTTACTTAAATATTTGTACCTATAGAAATAACGTTATACAAATATATATATATATCAGTTGCCTGAGATTGAACTAGCATGAAACAGACTGTCGCCTCTAAGTGCTGACTTCCATGTCCACTTTTATATTTACACACGCTCTGTCTATGATATTGAGCACTTTATCCCATAAATATAGCACACTTTAAGACTATATTTCTTCATATATATATATATATATATATATATATATATATATATATATATATATATATACATATATATATATATGTATAACGTTATTTTTAGATACAAATATATATATATATATATATATATATATATATATATATATATATATATATATATGTATATGTATAACGTTATTTTTATAGGTACAAATATATATATATATATATATATATATGTATAACGTTATATATATATATATATATATATATATATAAAGACATTTATATATATTAATTAATTAATTAATTAATAAATGAGCGAAAATTTTCTATGAAAATTTCTCGGACATTCAAGCCGATAAATGTTATTTAATACTGTTTATTATAAAACAGAGCATTTGCTTAAATACTTGTATCTATAAAAAGAACGTTAAACATAATATATATAAATGTCTTTAAATAAATTGTCGGACTATGTCCAATTCTAAAATTATATATATATATATATATATATATATATATATATATATATATATATATATATATATATATATATATATATATATATATATATAAAGGAATCGGCTGATTCCCTAATTAAAAGACCGACATGTTTTTATGTGTATTGAGAACTTTTTTTAATTCTACAGTTTCCTGGTCTAATTCAACTGTGACCATTAACGTTCTTATTATATATAACTTCCGCTTTTGTATTACAGTTGGGCACTTTTATTTTCGGTGTAATTTTGTTACGCTTTCATAAACCGTTTTAATGTGACACTTTAACATGTCACATGTTTTACATGTATCAATTCACTATTACATTTTTTTTCGAACGCACGACGTTGGTTGTAATGTCGAACTGAACCCTTTATTTCGCTCACTGGGGGTAGACTGTTCTAGTTCCACGTGCCATGTTTGATGGATGTCAGTTATCAGTTATCTCCTCTGAAAGTTCTCCACTGCCTTAACCGGGTATTGAACTCACAGTCTTTGGGTATTGTCACTAGATCTAACTAACGCCTTTATCCACTGTGCAATGTGTACTTGATGACGCATGGCACAGCGTTATATATATATATATATATATATATATATATATATATATATATATATATATATATATATATATATATATATATATATATATATATATATATATATATATAAAAGTGGACATGGAAGTCAGCACTTAGAGGCGACAGTCTGTTTCATGCTAGTGCAATCGTCAGGCGACTAGTGCTGTTATTTTTCTCGGCTGTTTATATAAGGGTCAGTGGTGCATTATGGGTAGTATATTTTGGCGGGTACTTTTACCGGAAGTCGCTTATTTGTTTATTTATCTATGTCAAATTATTTTGCTTGTTTTTTTGTTTGTTTTTTTATTTTTATTTTTTATCTTATATATTTATTTATTTATTCTTTTATTTTGATCGGTGTTTTTGGTTAACGTAGTAAAAAAAATTTGTTTATATAGCTTATTGTTGGTAGTCTATAATGGCCGCCATTTACCGGAAATCGCTTGTTCGCTTATTTATTTGGGTCAAATTGTTTTGCTTATTATTTTTATTTTTATTTGTATAACAGTTATAACTTTCGTCCGTTCTTTTGTTTTGATTTTATTTCGCATATTCTAACAGGTGTGGTTTTGTGATTTGTTTGGAGTAGTTTATTTTGCTTATTTTATTGTTGTTTGTTTATATATTTATTTATTTTTCTATTTTAAGTTACGTAGTAAAAATTTGTTTTCATGTCTACATTTTGAGATTAGCTCGGATCTTTTATTTAATAATTTATTTTGATCTGGGAAGGTAATGATAGCTATTTTTTCCTCCAAGCAAAGTTTGCAAGTTTTTGATAGGTTGTTGTAGGCTGATGATTTTTTCCTTATTTTCCAAGATATTTTTGGTGTGGTGTGTGTTTTGTTTTTTATATATATATGTAAAAATAACATATATATATATATATTTGTATGAATTTCTGGGTATTGTAAACCTAATGTCTTCAGCAACCATTTCTATGCTTGGACGGCTCAGGAGATTTTTTGTGGCCTAGCATATGTGCTGATTCCTTAAGTTTACGAATTTTACAATGGTGTACCTTGTCTATGATCTCCACCTGATCCCACAGAGGGCGGTGATCTTCCTTCTCTCTCCATATGTGGTCAGCCACGCCTGATTTTTCCACTTCCCCTCGTGTTACAGCTTTCTGGTGTTCTTGAAGCCTCACCTTAAGGGGGCGGCCTGTCTCTCCTTTATATTTCTTTCCGCAGCTGCACGGGATAGCGTACACACAGTCTTTAGTCATATTCTACCCTATGGGGGGTCATACTCGGAGCGTACAACGGCCGAAACGCTGTAATAAATATGACGACAAAGATGAGGAAAATAGTCCGAATAATGTAAATAATGCACATAATACCTCATCTCAGAAATATAGACAGATATTGAAGGAAGAATACAAGCGAAATTTATTACAGTAAATTGAGCAGTTCCTTACCAGAAAGACATGGAAAGCATTTTTTCATTAAATAAATTTTTAATAGACAAAAGAAAAAACCGGAAAAATTAAAATTCAAAACTAAAAATCCACCCACATTATTTACATTATTCGGACTAATGTCCTCGTCATTGTCGCCATATTTATTTACTCGAACAGTCTACCCCAGTGAGCGAAATAAAGGGTTCAGTTCGACATTCCAACCACCTGAAGAAGGCCGGAGCGTAAAACGGCCGAAACGTTGTAATAAATATGGCGACAAAGATAAGGACAATAGTCCGAATAATGTAAATAATGTACATAATACCTCATCTCAGAAATATAGACAGATATTAAAAATTACCCACCTGCTATTGAAGATCTGGCTAACTTTGGAAAGGATATGCTTGGTATGATAGACAATATTAAATTCACAAAACTTAATAGTAATTTCCAAGTACTATTAACTACTGAATTAAAAATCAACTAAAACAGAAACTAAAAACATCCTAGTTAAAAGAAGCAAAACAAAGAACATTTATACTATGAACCCGGAGACTTACCATAAAAAAAAAATAAACGAAGAAGTCACTAAAACTTACAACAAAAGCACCAAATTTGTACATTAAAAGTATAAACAAGGAGGCAAAAAATATCACAACCAAACTAGGTACAAGTTATAGGGTCCATATATTGTGCTGTAAGTAAGTTTTCTAACTATAAAGAACCATCAAGCTGAATTCCTCTTTTAGAATAATAAACCCAACCAAAACTGAATTGGTTAAAATAAACCAAGATGTGTGACTTATTAAGGATCGCTACAGAAGCCAGACAATGGAAGGATACAGGTGAGTGCATTTGTGTCTCCATATAGAGATCCATTGACATAGGTAATGACTTCTACCTGTCCATTTCATTTTATATGTGAGTTTTCCTTCTCTTAGATCAAGGGTCGGCAACCTTTTAGGGATAGGGGTCCAGACACCTATTGTAGTGTTTTGGAGGAGGGCGATGATATCAAATGTAATATTAAAAACCTTTATTCATCTATATCTAAAAATCTCTGCTTGAGGCTTTGTACTTCGCCAAAGTCTTCGTAAATATAACACCTGAACAAATGGACATTATATTAGATTGCCGTAAATCAATTTTATTCCACAATGGAGAAGCTTGGATTTTAAAAAATATAACAAAAGATGACTTCGATGTACCACAAGGTTCGTTTGATGGTGCTGAGGTTTCACAATTAATAGGCCTATATAGTGTATATGAAATCAACAAAATTGTACATATAAACAACCACGGCCTGTATAGGGGTGATGGACTGATGATAGTGCCAGGTAACAGAAGAACAAATGACAATATAAAAAAACGCTTTTCAAACTCTTCAAAAGCCGCGACTTTGAAATAAAAATCGTTATGGATAAGAAAATTGTCAAATATTTGGATGTAGAATTAAATCTACAAGCTGGCTGTGTCTCCCCCAAAACCTACCCAAAATTAAAATATGTGAATGTTAGATCCAACCACCCTGCGAGTATAATAAAGCAAATCCCCAAATGAATAGAGTCCAGGATATTCCTCGAGTGAAATAATTTTCGAAGATAAAAGAAAGAATATGAAAGGACGTTAAAAGAAGAGGAGCATAAAACTAAACTGGAATTGAAACCTCAAATAAAACAACAAATGAAGAACAATTCGAAGAAAAGAAAATATAATTTGGTTTAACCCCTTTTAACTTAGAGGTCAAGTATAAAATAAGAAATATATATTCTAATTAATTAATAAACACTTCCCCCAAAATTACATAAAATATTTAATAAAATCACAGTTAAATTAAGCTACATCTGTACCAGTGATTTAGAAACCATAATAAAAAAAACAAACGCCAGAAATTTCATTGATTAAAAAATTAAAAAAAAGATAGCTTCGATGTACCACAAGGTTCGTTTGATGGTGCTGAGTTTTCACAATTAATAGGCCTATATAGTGTATATGAAATCAACAAAATTGTACATATAAACAACCACGGCCTGTATAGGGATGATGGACTGATGATAGTGCCAGGCAACAGAAGAACAAATGACAATAAGAAAAGCACTTTTCAAACTCTTCAAAAGCCTCGACTTTGAAATAGAAATTGATATGGATAAGAAAATCGTCAAATATTTGGATGCAGAATTAAATCTAGAAACTGGCAATGGCTGTCCATGCATGAAACCCAACACAAAATTAAAATATGTGAATATTAGATCCAACCGCAATACGAGTAAATAAAGCAAATCCCTAAAGGAATACAGTCCAGGTTATCTTGAAATTTTTGTAGTAAAATAATTTTCGAATAATAATTTGGAATTTAAATCTCAAATAAACAACAAATGAAGAACAATTCGAGGAAAATAAATATATTATTTGGTATAACCCCCAACACACACTTTTAACTTAGAGATCAACTGGGAAATAAGGAAAATATTTTTCCAATTACTTAATAAACACTTCCCTCAAAATTACGAATTACATAAAATATTTAACAAAAACACATTTAAATTAAGCTACAGCTATACCAGTAATTTAGAAACCATAATAAAAAGACAAAACGCTAGAAATTTCAAAATTAACCATGCAGCAAAACATTGTTAACAGTAATATATGCAATTGTAGGAATAAAAGCAGATGTCCATTAGACGGAGTTTGCAAAATTAAAGCAGTGATTTACAAAGAAGAATTAATAGATACAAATGGCCAGAAATAAATATACATAGGTTGTATTGAGGGTAATTTTAAAAAGAGGTGGTACAATCATAAGTCATCTTTTAAGCTAGAAAGCCTTAGAAATTGTACAAAGCCTTAGGCAGATCTTTTTAGACATAGATAGATAAAAGTTATTTTTTAAAATAGGAAATCAACAGATTTGTACATATAAACACCCATTTAGGGATGTATCGGGATGACGGACTGATGATAGTACCAGACAACAGAAGAACAAATGAGAATATAAGAAAAAGCACTTTTCTAACTCTTCAAAAGCCTCGACTTTGAAATAGAAATTGATATGGATATGATAAGCAAGGATATGCAGATAGAAATAATTAGGACTGAGCTCTGGACTGAGCGGCTTGGGGATAGTAGTCGTAGCTCGTGTAAGCACAGAGTTCCACCACGGAATATGTGATCGAGCGACACTATATCGAGTCTAATTTGTTGCCTCTTCGTAACCTCCAATCGTAACTTTTCGGGTTTCAATTCTCGGTAGTGGATGCATACTGCTGAGGAGTTCCAGTGCTTTCTGCATTCTGTTGAGTTTTCTTCTAGACTCGAAGAATTACTTAATTATGATTATTTCAAATCGTCCTAATTATATATATATATATATATATATATATATATATATATATATAAGTCTAGGATTGGTGTATACGGAATAAATTCCAATAAACAACAATTACTATTGTTAAAAAAGTGCTCAATACAGAGTAGAGCATATATAAATGTTTATTTAAAAATTATAACATAAATTATATGTTAAATTTTATGTTATAAAATCACTACAAAAATAGCCATTTTGTTTCAACACCTCCGGTGTTTTTATCAAGTGATGATGTTGAATGTAGAATAAAGGGTTTTAAAGGTTTTATATATATATATATATATATATATATATATATATATATATATATATATATATAAAGAACGAGAGAGATAAATAGATTCTATAACCCTTCTCTTGGTTTATTTAGTGCAAATTACTACGAGGCTATTTCTCACTGGCTTCTCCACTGTTTCGTATTCAGACTAGACGGCAAGAGATACGCAATAGCTGAGATTGATTCTTGTCTTTTCCAAAGGCGTCAGTACGAAAATAAAGGCAACAAGCTAGGAGTGAATTTGAACTCATCCGGCCGTTTCTAGTTTATGTGCCAATACCCGTTGTTACCATCATGCACACGCACGCTAACACGTATCTATCTATGTCTTTTCTTTATCTCTATATCTATGTTTTTTATCTGTATACGTGTTTAACTATATATATATATATATATATATATATATATATATATATATATATATATATATATATATAAATGTAGGTAACTATACTCGTGTCGAAAAACCTTCGAACTCTTGATTTAACAACAGCCAAATCAATCACGAAGGAAAAGAAGGTTTTAAAAAAAGAAAGAGCCAGGAACATGAAAGTCTGTCGAAAATAATCGCACAGATACAGGTTCAAGGCCCAAAGAAAAAACCCCGATACGAGTAAACAACTAACTAAAGAGCTCAATACAAGCGTAGAGCAAACCTAGTCAAACCTAATGAGCCAGACACACCTACCAAGGTTTCACTTAGGCAGATCGTCTATCAGGCGAAAATTTACAAGGATATAGACGACATAAACCCTAAAGTGTATATAGGAGCCACTCAGGATACCTTTAAAAAAAGATATTATAATCACATGAGTAGTTTTAAAAATGAAAAAACTAAACATAGCACTACATTATCTAGCTATATATGGCAAATCAGACAAGGTAGCAAGGACCCCATCCTGAAATGGGAAATATTAAAAAGATGCACTAAGTATAAAGCGGGCCATAAGTTCTGTAAGCTATGCACCGAGGAAAAATTAGCTATAGCTTTATATAATACACCTGATGATCTACTAAATTCCAAAACCGAGATTCTTAACAAATGTAGACACAGAAATGCTTGGTTACTGAAATAAGCTTCTCTCTCCCGATTGTAGCGTTATCATTATTGTTTGTGTTTTTTTAATTATCCCCTCTCCTTTTAGTTAGTTGAATAAATCTATACTCACCCCCCGTTGTCGCTTTTCTTTTTCTCTTTTTTCCTTTTTTTTTTTTTTTTTCTCTTCCTTGGTCACGTGGTGTTGTCTTGGCGGTCGTCTCCATATTGTTTGTGTTTTTTTAATTATCCCCTCTCCTTTTAGTTAGTTGAATAAATCTATACCCACCCCCCGTTGTCGCTTTTCTTTTTCTCTTTTTTCCTTTTTTTTTTTTTTTTTCTCTTCCTTGGTCACGTGGTGTTGTCTTGGCGGTCGTCTCCATATATGCCAGTTTCTGTTGCCTCTTTAGCCAGCCGACCCTGACGATCTGCCTAAGTGAAACCTTGGTAGGTGTGTCTGGCTCATTAGGTTTGACTATATATATATATATATATATATAGCTCTCACTGACGCGCCGTCGCCTAGCTCTGTCTTTTTTACAAGTACTTTCACGGTAATTGCCCCGATGATCTGCTTTCGCTGTGGTTCTCAGGCTTCATGAATTCAAGCGTCCTACGAGGCTGGAATCTTGCTCCCACCCTTTCCCTGTTGAAACTGTTACATGTAGACGTCTCTTCTACCCCAATAGCTTCATATCTCGCACCTCTCGCCTGTGGAACTCCCTTCCTCATTCCTGTTTCCCTGACAACTATAATCTCCAACTATTCAAATGTAACGTCAATCGACATCTCCAGTTGCCTTGATCTATCCACTATCCTTCTCCACATCCTTTCACCTTTCATTCCTATCTGCTGTCGCTCCAAATCTTCTATAACCCCTTGCCTTGATCTATCCACTATCCTTCTCCACACCCTTTCCTCTAACACTCCTATCTGCTCTCGCTCCAAATCTTCTGTAACCCCTTGCGTGCTAGTGGCTTCCAGCCTTGCTTGGGGTGAAAAGCTTAAATGTATATATATATACACACACACACACACACACACACACATATATATATATATATATATATATATATATATATATATATATATATATATATATATATATATATATATATATATATATATATATACATACATATATATATATATATATATATATTAAACAGAATTGAAAAGGAATGTATCTCAAACATTTTTGACAAGTTTCACCTGATGGGAAATATGTCTTTTAATCTTGGGTACAAAATTGTAACAAAACTATTCGAAGTTATGTGAAATATATATATATATATATATATATATATATATATATATATATATATATATATATAATTGTTTCATACGGACAGAAACATTTTACTCACTACAAAGATGCAAATACGTTTCGGTGCATTTAGTTGCACCTCGACTGGTGAGAACCAAAATGCTTATGAACAATTCTGTAAGCGGCCGCACGTAAAATCCCACTTCCTTTGTTCTTCTATTTGTTTGAAAAAAAAATATGAAAAAAGGTAAATTTTAAGAGGGGGCGTATAAGGATAAAGAAAAGTTAGGAAAGCCAAACGGGTGACAGAGTGAAACAATAGTGCTTGTTGATAGCAGTTTGGTGAAGGATAGTTGAGTTGTTAAAGTGAGGGCTCGACACGAAAAAATTAATCGACGACAACGGTCAGGGTTTTAGGAACAGCATTTGAAGTGACCTTCCACGTGCGGCCTGCTTGCAAACACAGTTGTTCATAAGCATTTTTGGTTCTCACCAGTTGAGGTGCAACTAAATGCACCGAAACAAAGTTGCATCTTTGTCGTGAGTAAATTGTTTTTGTCTATATGAAAAAATTATAATAAATCATTTTTGCTCTACTATCGGTATTGAGCCCTATTTTGAATTAATACTTTGAACGTTAGAATTTATATATTATTTTCGTTCTCATTATATTGGGATACATATATATATATATTTATATATATATATATATATATATATATATATATATATATATATATATACATATATATGCATGAATAGTACACACACACACACATGCATATATATATATATATATATATATATATATATATATATATATATATATATATATTGTATATGTGTGTTCATTCGTCCGTATAAGTCCGTAAGTGTGTCTGTGTCCAATATGAGACAAATGAAGCTACCGAAGTTCGATATTCTGCAGTACTTGAATGAGAAAAGTGTTTTTCGATTTTGATTTATACATTCTTTGCAATGCATTGCTACGTGATTTTTATCAATACAGCAACTGTAAGTATACCGGCAGGAAATTAAAAAAAAACTTCAACCAACACGCATGCGCAGATTTCGGAAGCAACCTTCCCTAATCTTTCTGATCTGCATAAACTGTTTTACTACGTTCACTAATCCTCCCCTCTGTACCCTCTAGTTCACCGGCCCTCATCTGGAATCTTTCATATAGATTTTTTCCCCTGCTTTCCAAGGTACCTACAATACTGAGGTCTTTGAGTTGCGCACAACGAGAAATCAAAACGGAAAAAAAGAATTTTGATTGTAGTGGTGTTATGTAGATATAGCTACCAGTAAAATGAAATATCGTTTCTTCCCGTGGGCATTCCGTTTGCAATGACAAGAAATGCAACCGCAAGTATTTTTTTTCCGCCGTGCATATTGGGGGAACATTTTGTACACGGCATTTCAGAAAATCTCATACTAATCTAAAATTCAAAACTTATAAGACACGCTATAAGCGGTTAAATGTTACCTGTCAAAATAATATTATAGTCAACAGATTAGCCGAATCAAAATTGCTTCAGTTATCCCGTCAAAACTTATTAATTTTTTAGATTATATCCTCATATATATATATATATATATATATATATATATATATATATATATATATATATATATATATATATATATATGTACCAGACTTGGGTATTTTAAATCTTTATAAATATTTCAATACTTAAACATTTTTTTATATATAGTTAAAAAAAATTTTTACACATCTAAAAATATTATTACACTTAGATTTACGTTAAAGATATTCGAACACAGATGCATTCCATATCACGTGATGTCCGCATCTCGCGACGAACGCTACTTGTAAGCAAACCTCTAAAACCAGTTATTTCTGAAGAAAGATCGAGGTCGATCTGAAATATCAAATTACATATATATAAGAAAAATATAAATAAATACTTTCATAAAAAAACATATATTTTTTTTATTTACAACTTTTTAGTTGTTATATATATATATATATGCGTGTATGTATATATATAAATAGTAAATAATTATATATACATATAACAATATCATATCTCTCTCTCTCTCTCTCTCTCTATATATATATATATATATATATATATATATATATATAAAAGTGAATATTGAAGTCAACACTCAGAGGCGACAGGCTGTTTCATGCTGGATATTTTCTCGGCTATTTATGTATATGGGTCAATGGTGCATTGTGGGTAATCTATTCTGGCGGTTATTTATTGGGAGTGACTTATTTATTTGTTTATTTATTTATTTGGGTTAATTTATAGAATAAATAATACAAAATGATTTACAGAATAAATAATACAAAATGAAAATGAAAAACAAGTAAAATAAATTAACCCAGGCAAATAAATAAATAAATTAACAAGCAAGTCCCGTAAAATAACCGCCAGAACAGATTACCCACAATGTACCCATATTCATAAATAGCCGGGGAAATATCCAGCGTCTTATATGCACGTGTTTATCGTGGCTTGGAAATCATCCATGTAAACAGAAACAGACTATCATCACTTTCTCGTCCGTGTATTGCTTAATATATTGTACTCTAATTGTCATCTTTGATAATGGCTTATGCAAGCCGAAAGCTTAGATTGGATTAAAAAATATGTATCAATATTGTGATTTTATTTTTTCGTTTAATGATAATGTTATTAAGCTTATCAGACGATATGAAAAGAACTTACATAAAATATACAGACAACACTTGTCTATATTATTTATTGAAACGTGTATGAATGAAAAAATGCTCCCTAAATACACACAATATATATATATATATATATATATATATATATATACAGTGTAACCCGGATATAAGAGAGGTGTCGGGACCGGATAAAGAAGTCTTTTATATTCGGGTTTCTCTTATATCCGGGTTTGGTCTATTATATATACATTAACACAGGCTCTAATTTGGGACCAGATAAAATGTCTCTTATATCCGGGTTTCTCTTATATCCGGGTTTCTCTTATATCCGGGTTACACTGTATATATATATATATATAATAAAGTAAAGGTAACAAATCCATTGGTATATAATGCAAGTTGATCCTAGTAATATAAAATATTAAAACGGGTTCACAAAAGTTCTTCATATATTTATTATTATTGTGCAAATAATTAATAAGCTATAAAATTCTAAATCACATTATATGGGGAATAGCCTATTTCAGCAGAAGAAAATATAAGTCGTCTATCTTATCAACCCCGCTATGGACTGAGTTGATGTCAGAAATAGGAATTTTCAATGTTTCAGTCAGGCGAAAGGCACGAGGCAGTGGTTCAAAAGCGTCTCTGCGTCCTTGTCGGTGATTAATAATTTACCACCCGTCAACACCTTCCCCGCAGATATCAGTATTTCTCTGGAACGTATTCAGACGAACCGCATTCCTTAGATCCACCAGTATCAACTTTCACGGTTAAGACCCACCCTGCCACGCCCATTGTAGCGAACCACACTCATTCCTTTCGTATACCACTGGTGGGATGTAAGCGCCACCCGAGCCTCTTCTTCCCACGAACCGCTGCTTTGTGGAACCGACTCCCAAGATGTTGCTTCCCCGATCACTATAACGTTAACTTGTTCAAGTCTAGGGTTAACCCTTGTCTGACCCACATATCCCCATAAACTGCGCTTCTTACTCTGTAACCTTCTACCTCGAGTTGCTCTCAGGCCTTATACTGGGTGGAAATTATTGTAGAAAATGTTGGCTCAGGTTATTGAAAAGGGACGGAGACAACGACAAAGAAGGAAAAAACTGACGAATATAGAAAAGAGGGTAAAATAAATTGCCTCTTGTGCTGTTGATTGTTCTTGCTTCTACTTATAGATGCTTTCTTCCGGAGATGGATTGTGGCCAGCACGCCTGCGCAAAGCTTCCCGCTCACGCTTGCCTCACACACTCGCTTGAAAACTAACGAAAGGGAAACGATGTTATATCGCTGACTTTTTTTTTCTTTTATTGCTAATTCGTTCTTTCATTATTAGGATTCGTAGTTTCATCTTGTCTTTATCTTCTCTGTCGCTAATTTTTTTTTTCATGTTGATTTATTTCTGTGTGTTTTTCGCATATCCTACGGGTTTTCTATCAATTTTGTTTTTCTTTATTTTTTTATTTTTTTTTTAATCAATTCACCCCCACTCCAAACAAGGTGATAATGCCACTAAGACGCAAGTCGTTACTGGGTGTGGAAGAGATTAAGAAGACTTTAGAGAAGGAAGAAAGGACAATGATAGAACGAGTTTCAAATAAACTGAAGATGAGGATTGACGTTCTCTTAAAATTTTTGAAGATTGTAGGCGGCAGTGAGGCGAAAGATCAGAAGAAAGGAATGCAAAACTAGAACAATGAGACCTAACAGCCAATCTGGTAATACGCTTAAACTCACACGGTCGAAGTAACGCGAAGAAATACAACAACTACCATGAAAAAATTTATAGAAAAGACATGGTGAAGCCCCACCGGGGTGATGGTACAGTAACTGCGTGTCGATTTTAATATTTGTACCCTCTTACTTCTTTAAATAATATACTGCTTTCCTATTTATTGATTGGTATTGTAGTATTTTGTTAAAGCCTTTCTCAAATATTTAACACCTTTAACAAAATATTGCAATAACAATCACGAGTTTGAATTCACGTCATTATTTACAGAAGTTAGAGGGTAGAAATGAATAGATTTAAAACTAAAATTTTTCCCTGACATTAAACAGACGGTAAATACTTGAGAGTCTGATCACTCCCACTCTCTTTTTTTTCTATCATAAACCAGAGAGCGTCTCGGGTACGTCTTTTCTATCTTTACTCGCGTAATGTACAGGCTAACAGAGGGACTAATGAACAAGCAGAATTATAATGGCCATTCATATCCTGAATTTTCGCCTCCCCCGATGAAAAGTCCCTTAAGAGCACATCCATTCCAGACCTATTGAGGATTAATATCATATTAGGCCTCAAGTGAAACTCGTCTATACGCTCCATCCCATATTTTGCTGAAAAAAGGGTTGATTTATGTTGCTATATTCTAATTTCTTTTATTTGTCGTGCCCTTTTATGATGTCGGCGATCATGGCTCTCCACAATTTCCTGTCCTAGGTAGTTCTTAATACATTTTGTCTGTACGTTATCTCTCCCAAACCTTCCGTCATCTCGTTTTCCTCTGTCCCTCTTGCCTTCAATCTGTCTTGTAAGTATCAGATTTCCCAAGCCCTCTTTCCTCATTATATTCCCTAGACAGTTCAGCTGTCTTTTCCTGATGTTAAATAATAAGTTATCTTTTTGTTTCCATCTTCTCAAGAATTTTGTCGCTGCTCACAGATTCGGTCTATGGTATCATCAGCATCTTACTGTCGACCCACATTTCTATTGCTTCAAGTCTCCTCTTCATTTTCGAGGTTGTCCAGCGGTCACTTCTCCATTTAGCTAATGGTTCAATAGCAGGACACACTGGGTTCTAAAGCCTTGGTTGTCAACCAGTCTACCGCAGAAAGAGTTGACCACCTACTGCGGGAAAATCTTCAAATATTTTCTTCTAACATGCATTGAGCCAGCGTGGAAGAGTAGTCTCATAAAATTAACATTAATATCTCATGTTGATGCGCGGTCTGCGATTACAAAGTCTCTACTACAACGAGCACTACGAAAGTGACGACGATTGTTCGTTGACATCGCAAAAGATTTATAACATGAAACAGTCTTCCGTATCTGTCTATATTTCTGAAATAAGGTATTATGTACATTATTTACAATATTCGGACTATTGTCCTCATCTTTGTCGCCATATTTATTACAACACAGTGGATAAAGGCGTTTGTTAGATCCAGTGACACGACCCAAAGATTGAATTCAGTACCCGGTTAAGGCAGTAGAGAACTTTTAGAAGGGAATTAACAGGAGATAACTGATAACTGACATCGATTAAACATGGCACGTGGAACTAGAACAGTCTACCCCAGTGAGCGAAATAAAGGGTTCAGTTCGACATTCCAACCACCTGAAGGAGGCCGGAGCGTACAACGGCCGAAACGTTGTAATAAATATGGCGACAAAGATGAGGACAATAGTCCGGATAATGTAAATAATGAAACCGTTTTGTACTGGGCAGTGAAATTGAAACCCTATATTGGTCATCCCTCTCAGCGTTTTTCGCTAAGATGGGTAAGTATTGCTTCAAAACTAGGCAGCTTACCTACAAATGTTCTGAACCCAGAAACAGAATTTGCTGTAATAATGAATAAATGGGAAGTTACGATGGTTCCTAAGACTAGACTGACAAATTAGCAGGACGTCACATATAAATATACTCACTTTTTGACTTCATAAAACTTCTTGAACTTTTTTTCTATTTTCAGATCTAATGCATTTAATTTCATTTAATATTTAATTTAAACTGTTAGTAACGTTTGCAATTCTATAAGCATTACTATTTTTTATTTAATCATTAACCTTCTTTGCAAGTTGTTAAAGACGGCATTTATGATGATTTAAAGAGTGGGTACATTTTTGTGACACACTGTAAAATAAATATTGTAACAATAGACTAGTGTAATTTGTGTAGATATATACACTATCTTTCACTTTTAATAACCTATTTGGTCTAAGTTGCTTTAACAGGTTTCTTGGGTGGGAATGATTAAAAGAAAAAAATTATAAACAAATATATATAAATACATTTTTTATGTCGATACGTTCTTTGTTATAGATACAAACATTTAAGTAAATCCTCTGTTTATAATAAACAGTATTAACGACCTGAATGTCCGAGAAATTTTCATAGAAAATATGTGTTCTGCGACAGAAATCGAACCTGTATCCTATACAGAACCGTCATATAGCCTAACGTGCTTTACCGATTTAGCCACAGAGGAGCATTTCGGTTAGCAAGGTCGATTGTACTGTTTTTAAACTACAATTCTCCATGATCTTCTCTCGTACATTCATATCTGCTCGATGCGTATCCAAATTATAAACAAATTATTAAAATTTATTTTAAACAGAGCATTTACTTAAATATTTGTATCTATAAAAAAGAACGTATAAACATAAAAAAATGTCTAAAAATATTTGTCGGACTTTATCCATTTCATAACGTGTGACGTCATTTGTTTATAATTTGGATACGCATCCCACATGTTTTTGTCTCGTGGTGTTAGTGTGTGTTCGGTGGGGTTGATCGCATCTGGATTCTGTTAGACATTTTGTGTCTGTCTGGCACACACACACATACGCACACATAAACACACACACACACACGCTAACACTAACACCATAAAGGAAAACATTTGATATCTACCTGACCAATGAAAAGCAAACTACAAAGAACTGAAATTACCAAAAATTCCTCTTCCATAATTCATTTCCAAAAATCTCGAGACATGTTAGATTGATAAATGTTTCCAATTTGTTCCTTTTTTTTATCATTCTCTTTAATCAACTTCGAGTAAGGTCAGTACCTTTAATCAATTTCGAGTAAGGTCAGTACCTTTCATTAAGGTCAGTACCTTTCATTCCTATCTGCTCTCGCTCCAAATCTTCTGTAACCCCCTTGCCTTGATCGATCCACTATCTTTCTCCACATCCTCTCCTTTACCACTCCTATCTGCTCTTCCTCCAACCCTTCTGTAACCCCTTGCGTGCTAGTTGCTTCCAGCCTTGCTTGGGGTGAAAAGCTTAAAAAAAAACAAAAAAAAAGTTGGGAATACCAGGTGCTGTAAGTAGGGACGTTCCAGTTCTAGTCGGTATCATTATAGTCACTTACGTGCAAATAACCTTGCGAAAGGTATGAATCAAACACTCACCCACATATGGGCTAATTAGCAGGGCCATCAGCAAATCATGATAACCTCCCAACAAACATTCTTCCAGTCTAAAAATATTCTCTAGCTTAAAATAACCTGGGAAAGGTTAATAATTCGGAGAAAACAAATCATGTGTTATTTGTTCATTTAAAATTCTATTTAAAAACAGGTGACTATTTTAGTAGCCTTCAGGAAAATTATTGTACTTTTCGTTTCCCTGTGTGAAGTCATCAATTTGAGATAGGGATAGTGTATCCTTGACACAGTCCTTCAACCGTTTCTTCGACTCAATGTCGTGGGGGTCAACCGACAGTCAGAAGGTAGCGACGGAGAGTGAGAAGAAAGGACGAAGCATAAACTACAAGACGGAATGCATGGAAAGAGGAAGAGCCCGAAATGCGATTTGCAGGTCGGAAACACTAGCAGACGCAGAAGTTTAAATATCTGGGAAGCGTTTTGACAGAGGGCGCTAAGTGTGACACTGAGCTCCGTAGACGTATTGGGATGGCCAAGGACGCATTCCAAACGCTGGGCAGAGTATTGCGAGACAGCAGGGTTTCTTTGGTAACAAAGATAAGAAAACTGAGCTGTTACGTGGCATCTGTCCTTCTTCACGGCAGCGAAAGTTGGACGATTTCCTCAAAGATGAAGAAGAGACTCGAGGCGACGGAGATGTGGTTCTACAGTAGGATGCTAAGGATATCATAGACCGAGCATGTGAGCAACGATGAGGTCTTGGAGAGGTTACAAACAAGGGGGAGGCTTATACTTAACATCAAGAAGAGGCAGCTGGAGTTTCTGGGACACATATTGAGGAAGGAGGGCCTGGAGGATCTGATACTCATGGGTTGAATTGAGGGGAAAGAGAGACAAGGGAAATCAGCGCGTGACCTACCTGGAGAACTGGAGCAGGTGGATGACAGAAAGTGGTCCGGGCAGGAAGCAGAGGGAAGGAACTTGTTGAGAGGGAGGTGGAGAGCCATGATCGCCCACGTCCTGAAAGGACATGGCACATAAAAAGAATGAAAAGAAGCTGCTTAGAAGTCCAGTTGCTATAAAGCCGTATGATGTGAGCAACCCAACGAAGTCCGGGTGCTTCGATACTTATCACATTTCGCGTTTCTCCAAGATATCTGTGTCTGGAGTGTGTGAGGCGGATGTTATACCGTCAATACAAAGAATCGATCTTAAGCAGTGCTGATGAAAGAGTTCGTGTTCCTCCTCATGTATCCACTGCATCACTCACACTTAAAGGAAACATGTTATTACATATATATTTTAGATTTCGAGTTTGGTGCGCGTTTTCCGTCCTCTTGGTAGCTACACACGGTCTTTAATGTTCGTTGATTTTATTCTTCGAGCGTAATCTGATCTCATCGTAATGGGAACAGAAGTGGCTGATACTAGCGCCTGGCGAGGTAAATCTGTCAACGACGGCCCAGTGTATAGTGAAGCTAGAAAAGCCAACACGATAGACTTGTCTAAAAAGATCGTGAATCCGAATGGCCTGCATGTTTCCGAAAGACCATTTATAAAGCACTGATTACCAGTTACTCTATGCGCGATCAAGTGTCAGTAGACCTGGGTATGACGATGAACTACATCCGACAGATAGGCCGCTAATTGGGAAATTGAAGGTTTTGAGGAGCGTGGAATTCCTCTTATACGATCTTGTTCCCTGTGGTAGCACCTGTTAGGGTCCCATCTATGGAAAAATACTGAACCCCCAAACGAAAAAAAAAACACTATGAAAGTATAAAAATACATTTTTACAATAAAAAAATACTCGCAATACATTTTTATCTGTCTATATTTCTGAGATGAGGGATTGTAACTATTTTCACTATTTACATTATTCGGACTGTTGTCCTCATTGTTATTGTCATATTCACGACGTTTCGGCCATTATACTCTCCGGGCTTCTTCAGGATCAGTCTATATTTCTGAGATGACGGATTGTAACTATTTTCACTATTTACATTATTCGGACTGTTGTCCTCATTGGTATTGTTATATTCACGACTTTTCGGCCATTACACTCTCCGGTCTTCTTCTGCATGTGTCTATATATCTGAGATGAGTTATTGTAACTATTTACACTATTTACATTGTTCTGACTGTTGTCCTTATTTTTATTGGCATATTCACGACGTTTCGGTCATTGTACTCTCCGGCCTTCTTCAGGATCAGTCTATATTTCTAAGATGAGTTATTGTAACTATTTTCACTATTTACATTATTCGGACTGTTGTCCTCATTTTTTTTGCCATATTCACGATGTTTCGGCCATTGTACTCTCCGGCCTTCTTCAAAATCAGTCTATATATCTGAGATGAATTATTGCAAGTATTTACACTATTTACATTGTTTGGACTGTTGTCCCCATTTTTGTTGGCATATTCACGACATTTCGGCCATTGTACTTTCCAGCCTTCTTCAGGATCTGTCTATACTTCTGAGATGAGGTATTGTAACTATTTGCACTATTTACATTGTTCAGACACTTGTCCTCATTTTTGTTGCCATATACGACTTTTCATGTACAATAAATGAATAACAATACATATTTACAGTAAAATTACCAACAATACGTACATACTAACAATATGTAGTGACTTCAACCAAATATTCTTAAAATACTTCCAAACAACCAACATGAAAGAACTTTTATTAATCGATACAATGACATATAATTTATTAAATCGAACTGTATTTCAATATATAACTTCAATAAAACAGCATAAATCCCGCATATCGCCGTCTTTTTTCAATGCCCTAAAACTGAGTATCATCTACCATATATTCATCTGTGAAAGTAGAATTTGTATCCTAACGTAAGCAAAGAATTTTTTTTTTAGGAAAGTGTTTATTTGTTTAAAATTTATTGTTTAAATGGAGGCTCATATTTGAATAAATGCCCTGTTTTTATTTATTTATTAAACATTGTATTTATTTACATCTACCGGCATGAATATACGAGACATCATGTAAGAAAAATATACCATTTTAGGAGCTATAAAATACATAAACAGCACCGCTCTCGCCAAACATTTCTGGTAATTAAACAATGGTAGTAATACACATGTCATTACGTGGGATATTGTAGCTAAAGCTAAATTTTGAATGGGAAAGGCGATAGATGTAATTTATGCCTCGTTGAAATTTTTTTTATCTTAAAACACTTAGATAACCCTAGCTTATTAAACAAGAGAAATGAATTTATGGTTATATTTCGGCATAAAAGAAAATTATCTGCTGAAATACGTTGATTCAGATTAATTTTTAATGCAAATTAAGGTCTCTTTGTTTTTTTAAAGAATCAGTACTCTCTTTTATGTTTAATATAAATAATTATTATTGACAACTCTGAAATAGTTTTCTTTTTTTACACACACACACACACATGTATACATACATACACACACACACACACACACACATATATATATATATATATATATATATATATATATATATATATATGTTAAAGAAATTTAAATATATATATATTATATGACAAATATTTAAAAAAATAATAAACAGCAATCCACGTATAATATTTGACTTCCTCAACATTGCGGTAGACAGGTATTATTATTAAAATTTAAATTACGTAACGGTAAGTCTGTACCCAGCACCTGAAGATTGCTTTCTGCATGAAACTCCGAGTTGTGCTACCAGTGAAGGATATGTATGTTTATTAATATATACTTCATAGCTCTGTTCTATTATATCCAACACAGTCTTATATGTACGATATTTATATATATATATATATATATATATATATATATATATATATATATATATATATATATATATATATATGTATGTATTAGAGAGAGAGATAAAGATGGAGTGGGAAGGAAAGAAAGACAGATATGAAGAGCGAGGGCAAGAATGAGATGGAGAGAGAATGGCGAAAAGAAAGCGAGAGATGGAGAAAGAGGGCGCGAAAGAAAACGAGAGAGAGAGAAGAAAGCGAGCGAGAGAAAGAGACAGATGTAGAGAGCGTTGAAGAGAAAGGGAGAAAGAAAGATGGGGACAGAGCGATCGAGAGAAAGAGAGAGAGAAAGCTAGAGAGAAAACGAAAGAAAGACGGGGAGAGAGCAAGAGAAAGAGAGACATGGCGAGACAGAAAAGGAGAGAAAAAAAGATTTTCCATACATGTATTGTTGGTAATGTCAGTACAGATATGTATTGTTGGTAAGTTTGTAATATAAAAATTAATATGTATTGCTGGTATTTTTACTATAAAATGTATTTTTATACTTTCATGGCGTTTTGCTTTTGTTTGGGGGTTCACCATTTGTCCATAGCTGGGACCCTTACAGATGCTACCACTCCAAATTACAGTTAACCTGGAAACAACAGCAATTACCAACGTCAGAGGCTTTGCTGCCGGATGTAGTTTACCGTAATCCCTAGGAGTAACAATTTTTAGTAAAAATCTACCAAAGTCTTTGAACGAAGAAAATTTTTTTTTTATAAAAAAAAAAACTAGAAATATCCCATTTAATTTTTTCCATTTTCCATATTTGGGGGCGGGGGCGTGGGAGAGAAATTTATTATCATTATATATATACTTATTCTCTGCTGTTTGCTCTATGTGCTACCACCCTAAAGAACAAATATTCCGAATATAAGTCCTATATTTGCATGCTTGCCTGTATTCCTATGGGAATCCGTTCTTGGCCACAGGCATTGGCTATCAAATATTCAACAGCATCGTAATAGCGTGTTGATTCGGGTGGAATCACCCGATTTTCCACCCTGTAAATGTTTTATGAAAGGAAATCGATAAAACAGACGAATACCTCGCAACAGCAGCACCTCCTCCCCCCACAATCAACTAACAATATTCCTTGCGATGTCTTTATCTACTTTCTCGACATTTGCTACTAAATATGTCGCTAACATATTTATCCAGACACGACCTCAAATCATTTTTATTCCTTATACTCTTCTTCTATGTGCTGTGTCTCTTCAGGATTTTGCTGATCATGACTTCCTATTCATTCTTTTATCAGCATTTCTCCCTTTGCTATCTGCCCCACATCCAGTTTCACCATCAATTCAAATAAGCTCGTCAGGTCGGTTGCCATCTACCTTCCTCTGTAACTTTTGCATTCTATATATACCAATGATTCCCAACGTGGGTCGCATGCCCTACCGGTGGAACATGGTAATATTTTGGTAAGGGAAGCGTAGGATGTGCACTCTTCGGCTTACAATGCTAACGTTAGCTTAAATTTCATTTTGCGTTATTATTTCATGATTAAAATGATCAAAGTATATTACAGAATAAGCTTTCATTCAAATATTTTATATTTCTGTCTTTCAGTTCTCTATTATATGTTTTGAAACTACATATATATTTAACTGTCTTTTTGTTCATTTAAATTTTTCTCTTTCATGGACGCGATGGTCTTTAGAGGCTTGTTTAGAGACAAAGTTAATGGCCTTTTAAGCTTCCTCCACGTGAATTGCAGTAAAACTTTGGATATGTAGAAATTAAATATTAAAGGGGAGCACCAGAATTTTAGAATACCAAAGTGGGACATGGCCCAAAATTGGTTGGGAACCACTGCCATAGACGTAATCTCTTCAAGATCGTAGTGTTCTTGGAATCATCCATGTGGGAGTCTGTTCCACAAAGTAGCGATTCTCGGGAAGAATCTTTCTGGGTGTAAGATACTTCTTATCAATGGAATACGTAAAGAATGAGGGTGATGTTCGCTGTAAAGGTCTGTGCTGACGGCATTATTTCCTGAGTAAAATGATCAAAGTATATTACAGAATAAGCTTTCATTCAAATATTTTATATTTCTGCCTTTCAGTTCTCTATTATATATTTTGAAACTATATTTAACTGTGTTTTTGTTTTTGCAATTTTTCTCTTTCAAAGACGCCATGGTCTTTGGAGGCTTGTTTAGAAACCAAGTTTTAATCTTCCTTCATGTGAATTGCTATCTGCCCCACATCCTGTTTCGCCATCAATTCCAACATGCTCGTCAGGGTTGTCGCCTTCTGCCTTCCCATGTCACTTTTGCATTTTATATATTTCCCGATGTTTCCCAACGTGGGTCGCATGTCCCACCGGTGGGGCATGCTAATATTTTGGTGGGGCATGCTAATATTTTGGTGGGGCATGCGTAGGATGTGCACTCTTCGGCTTACAATACTAGCGTGAGCTTAAATTTCATTTTGCATTATTATTTCATGATTAAAATGATCAGAGTATATTACAGAAAAAGCTGTCATTCAAATATTTTATATTTTTACCTTTCAGTTCTCTATTTTATATTTTGTAACTATATTTAACTGTGTTTTTGTTTCTTTCAATTTTTCTCTTTCATAGACGCCATGGTCTTTGGAGGCTTGTCTAGAGACCAAGTTTTAAGCTTCCTTCACGTACATCGCAGTCACATTTTGAATATGTAAGAATTAAATATTATAGGGGGGCACCGGAATTTTATAAATACCGAAGTGGGGCATGGACCAAAATCGGTATGGAACCACTGATATATCCAGTAAATTTCAAATTCTATAAGTCCTGTTTCCTTTTGTCCTGAAAATTCCTGCTGTTAGTTTCTTGTTTTGAGAGTAAGTGTTCTATACCCAACACCTGAAGATGGCGTTGTGCATGAAACTCCGAGTCGTGCTATCGATGAAGGATAATATATATATTTATTGAAATATAATTAATAGCTCTGTTTTTATTACATCGAGCACTGTTTAATTTTTGTTAGAGTATTGTTAAAATTATTGCGAGGTGTGCGATATTTCTACCTTGATAAAACTAATAGATGAACAAATTGGATTATTATAAAAAATTACATTATTTACATTATTCAGACTATTGTCCTCATCTTTGTCGCCATATTTATTACAACGTTTCGGCCGTTGTACGCTCCAGCCTTCTTCAGATGGTTGGAATGTCGAACTGAACCCTTCATTTCGCTCACTGGTTCCACGTTCTAGTTCCACGTGCCATGTTTAATGGATGTCAGTTATCAGTTATCTCCTGTTAATTGTTCACTCTAAAAGTTCTCCACTGCCTTAACTGGGTATTGAACTCACACTCTTTGGGTCCTGTCACTGGATCTAAGATACACAGATGTCCTCAAGGACACATGGCACAGTGGATAAAGGTGTTGGTTTGATCCAGTGACAGGACCCAAAGATGGTGAGTTCACTTCCCGGTTAAGGCAAAATAAATAACAGGAGATATCTGATATCTAGAACAGTCTACCCCAGTTCGACATTCCAACCACCTGAAGAAGGAGCGTAATAAATTGTCCGAATAATGCAAATCATCTCAGAAATATAGACAGATATAAAAAAAATTACATTATTGATGATGAAATTTACAAAATCAGATAAAAGCTCCACTAAACTTATATGACGAATGAGGAACTTAAACACAGACATTAATTAGTAAAAAAACAAAAACTAAAAACTTTGCAACTTATAACAAGGAAATAATAGTGAAATTTCCAGTCTAAGTCATTATCCCAACTGGAAGGTTAATAAAACTCCACCCAAACCTCAGAAATCTTATGAAGATACACTCCTCGCAAGATATATATATATATATATATATATATATATATATATATATAATGATGAATTAAGAAAACACCTTAAAAATCCATATTCGTTATAATTTATTTCATGAATATTGTTATATTCATCTCTTCGGACCGAAAGTTTTTAAGAAATGGAATCAATCTATCCAGACAAACATACCGAGATGAAAAGGAGAAAGTAAAAAAAACATAGAAAGAAAAAAAAAGAAAAAATATTAATAATGAAAATGGGGAGAAATAAAAAATAAAAAATCACAAATATAAAAAATATATTTTTCTCTCTTTCTCCCCAACTTTTCTCTCTCTTTCTTTCTTCCCTTAATTTATATATATATATATATATATATATATATATATATATATATATATATATATATATATATACTTTTATTGTTGTTGCTCCTCAATAATGTTGCACTTTTTACTAATTCTTTCATACCGAATAACCCCTTGTGCTTAGTGGCTTTACTGGCTTGCTTGGGGTGAAATGATTAAAAAAAAGAGAAGATATGGATTGATAATATGTATCATTAAAAAGCCCAGAACATTCTTTACAAATTAGCGCTATATTTTAATTCCCCCAACAGATTAATTTCTCTTTTCAGAATCTATCTCACATGCCTATAAATTTGTCATTCGTCCGTGCTTAGAATATGGCTGCCACATACGGTTTGGTGCACCTATTTATAGGTTGTAGATGAAATCCAAAGAAGAATCAGCAATATTATTGGTCTTGACCTGTCATCACTTTCCAGCCGCCCTAAAGTTGCTTCCTTGTGCCTTTTCTATAAATACTTTCATGGTAATTGTTCGCAAGATCTCTTCGCTGTGTTAGCTAGACTTAATGAATTTAAGCGCAGTACTAGAATTAGCGATAAGGTCTCATCAATTTACAGGTGAATTGGCTAGATACAACCGTAAGTTCTATGTTAACAGTTTCTTTTCTCGCACTTCTTGTTTGTGGAACTCACTTCCGGCTCTATACTTTCCGGCCAACATTGATCTTCAAAATATCGATCGTTATCTGTTGTCTCCTTGATTACTCTTCTTTTATTGTTCTCCTTCATTAATAATGTTTTGTTTTTTTTTCTCCATTTTTTATTCTTTAACACTGTGCCTTAGTAGCATTACTGCCAGAAATGGTCAAACGAGAAAAAAAAAGGTTGAACAAAGCCAATACTCTCATACTTTCGGCCAGCGTAACTATCGGCTGCACCGATTATTTTCGTCGACCTAGTTTCACTCACAAGGCTTTTCTCAGACACTCTCCAACAGACACCACAAACCGATATTACCAGGAAGTCACCTCCCTGAATTGTCAGATTTGAACCGGGGTTCCAGGACAGTAGCGTTCTAAACAATCGGCCACGCGCCCGGGATAATGAAACCTAATGACCGTTACTATGTGCCCCGGTGGAGTACTGGGTAACGTCCCGAAATCAAGAATCAGAAGATCCGAGTTCAAATTCCAGTCGGATTCGTTACATCCAACTACGTGCTAATAACTTTGGGAAAGATAA
This sequence comes from Acanthosepion esculentum, assembly GCA_964036315.1. NCBI lineage: Eukaryota > Metazoa > Mollusca > Cephalopoda > Sepiida > Sepiidae > Acanthosepion > Acanthosepion esculentum. Next base: position 48,678,820 of record OZ038499.1, on the reverse strand, counting down.
GAATCCGCCAATTCTCCCTCCATCTATGGGTAAATATCAGGACGGACCGGCTCCTATAGACTTGGATGGGAACCGTTCTTGGAGAATTGCATTTATAATGTCTGGAGAGGTTTGGGTTCCATTAGGCTATATTGCACAAGAGACACCACTGCTACTGTAAAGTACACGTGAAGCCCATAACGTGTGACTGGACTCGTGATCGTATTTGTAAACTTCTACCACACAAAGAATAGTTTAGAAAATAACAAGGGGCTTTGTACTGGTGTAATGGTTAACGAGGTATGTCTAGTTAATGTATCGAGTTGTGAATTTGATCTTCTGTGGAAGCCCTATAATTGTGACCCTATGCAAAACTAAAATACTTATTAAAACAACAGAACATGTGATATTTATTCATTTTCATTTTCTGTTTATTTACTTTGGTCTTTTCGTCATGAGATTATAAATCAGCCATAACTGCTGTTCGAATTTGATTTTCCCTTCAAGCTGGTAATTCTGACTTTCATTTGCCTTGCCACGAAATAAAAACCAGCCCCAACAACACCGCTATCACCAACACAAACAACAACAACAACAACAACAATATATCTGCTCTCTTAGGATTTAAATACAGTGTTCCGTTTTGTTTGTTACGGCCGTCAATCTAACAGGAAGACATTTTATAAAATGGCGCCGGTTAGCAGCTGTATTCGTTTTGACAAACAATGCATGCAAATATTCAGTTTGCCAGTTCTTGCTTTATTTAATTTTATTTGTCCATTAATAATTTGTAACGAAAGAGTTTATTTATTTATACCTCCCGAGTGTCAGATGGAATTTAGTCGTTTTAATTAGTACCATTGATTAATATTTCAGTTACTGTTGCTAGCACTATACACTTTTCGCTAATGTACTAATAAAGTGTATGAAATGATCACGAATTATTCAGAGCCCCAAAGCCCAATGGATTAACAGCAGATATGTTTTGGCTATTTTAAAATTACAAAATTCTTTTATCATATTTCTATTAGTTTTTTCTTTCTACGTAACACAATTTCGCCTAGTTTTAAAATAAGTCTCGAATTCCTACAATTACTTGTATATCAGTGCTGTCCTTCGGCCACTTTCTCTGATGCAGGGTATCTGTGCGATAAACATTTACGTTTTCTTTTTTTGAGATGGGAAGTTATTTTCTCCATTCTGTCTCTCTTTATCTATCTCAAAAGTGACCTAATAGTGATTTTCCAACCGTAGCTCAAATGTGGCACAAGGCCGAAAGTATGGGGCTAGCAGTAAGGATCGAACTCACTACTCAGTCGTAATTGTTCTCGCGAGACAAGCTTGCTAACCATTACACTACCTCGAGGTGCCCAGAGGATTTTCCAAGCACAGCTTAGATGTGGAACAAGGCCGAAAGTATGGGGCACCCAGTTAGCATCGAACTCACTACTCAGTCGTAATTGTTCTAGCGAGACAAGCTTACTAACCATTACGCCGCCTCGAGGGGCCCAAAGAGACCTAATATGTGTGGTTAGCTGGGGCAAGGAATGGCATGTCAATTTTAACGCCCTCAAAGGAAATATAACAAGATAATGAAGTTTACATCACCTAGTAAATGTTTAGATTATAAGAATTTTATTTTTAGATAATAATAATTTATTGATACAAGTATTACTAATTAACCCATAATTGGGGCGAGAAGAACTGTATTCATGTCTTTCCCATTGGTATTTGTGCGTAAGTGAATATAAGGAACTCAACCAGAATTGGAACTCGGCTCTCCGATTAACAATTGCCGGCCATTATCCATTACGCCACACGCACATCCAAGCTTACAGAACCTGGTATTCACAGGCAGTCACCCATCTAGGTACTGACCAAACTCAACGCTCCTTAACTTCGGTGATCCTACGGGAACTGGTGTTTCAACGTGATATGGCTCTATGCCTGAGGAGACCTTAGATACAGTTCCGAGAAGAAAGCGTTTAATCTGTTAGAAACAGTAGTTTGAACAAAAAGTAGTACACTGAAACCCTCAGTCATGATGACTTGTGACTCCGTGCTTAGCACAACCATTGACGACTTCCAAAGAGTTCCATTTACCCTGTTTTACTCATCAGGTTCAGTTGCCCCCACCCCAGTGTAGTTTTCACGGAAATTATCAACGGTTCTGCGCGCTAATGCCGATAGCATCAAGAAGTGACTTCCGTGACAAATCGTTCATGACGAGATCTGTAGACTAACGTTCTACCCACGAGAATATATATATATATATATGTGTGTGTATATATATATATATATATATATATATATATATATATTTACAAACATATATATATATATATATACACACACACATATATATATATATATATATATATATACACAGACACGCATACACACACATATATATATATATATATATATATATATATATATATATATATATATATATAAGAGATAGAACATATGGAGTAAAAATCCACAGTTCGTAGCATTTAATTTTTTTTAAAAATGCTCAATACAAAGTAGAGCAAAATAATATGCCCCCTTTAACTTTCGGAAAAAAGGTAAGGATCTGTTTTTAAATATCCCTAAGGAATCATTTTTGTCACCAGTTACTAACCATCGCCAGAGGAAGTACAATCATGAGATTGAAACCTGAAAACTTTTGTGTAGCAATGTAAAATATTTTTATTTTAATTTCGTATAATAAAATATTATAATATATATATATATATATATATATATATATATATATATATATATATATATATATATATTTAAATTGTGTGTATTTAGGCAGCATTTTTTCATTAATATTTTTATTTTAATTTCGTATAATAAAATATTATAATATATATATATATATATGTGTGTGTGTGTGCGTATATATATATATATATATATATATATATATATATATATATATATATATTTAAATTGTATGTATTTAGGTAGTATTTTTTCATTAATGCATGTTTCATTAAAAAATATAGACAAGTTTTGTCTATTTTAAGTAAATTCCTTTCATATTGTCGAATAAGCTTTTTAGCATTATCACTGAAACACGAAAGGAAAATCACCATGTTGATACATGTTTTTATTGTTAATCCTGTCTAAGCTTTCGACTTATATATACCATCATCAGATATTACAATAAATAAAATAATAAATTATATAACATAGATGGTAATTTTTTCTTTTAGAATGGTTATGCGGACATTGCAACAATGATAGTTTGTTTTGTTTGCATGGAAGATTGTTATGCAACGATAAGTTCGTGCATATGAAACGCAGGAAGCCAAATATCGCATTGCGGTTCATGACGTCACACATAACCACGTGAGAGTGAAAATGAAGAAAAGTATGGAAAGCCACTGGTATAACCCTATAGCTCATGTTATCAACTATAAGCATTTAAGTATATTTGTGGAGATTTCAGGTTAGTTTTCAACTGTTTTATATAAGTAGCTTCAAGAATTTTTAGTTTTTTTATTGTTTTCATGGTTAAGTATAGTTGTATTTTCAACAAGGATTTTCCGGAATTGTGTATGTGACCGGGTATGTTGTTTTAAATACCTAAAAATGTTGGAATTATCATTCAAATGGAGAGTTAAGCGTCGTGAAAGCGAGTTTGTGGTGTGCCCAACATAAATATTATTTAATCCGTTGGAGATACAATCTCCCAGAGGGCATTTGAATTTGTAAACTATGTTGGTTTTCTGCAAATCGTTAACATGCGAGTAAGAATCATTGCGAATAATTAAGTTGGATATACTAGATTTAGTGTATTATACGATTAACTTAATTTTTTTGTTAGAATCTGTTGTAGATATGTTAGTATTTACCAATTTTTTAGTATATTTTCATCTTGTTATAATTAGTATGTATTTGATTACGATATAAGAGATTAACTCTCCATTTGAATGACAATTCCAATTAACGCTTAACTCTTCATTTGAGCTATCAGTCCAATTCAGACCAAAAGACCAATTTGGGCCGAAAATCCGATTTGGGCCAATATTCCGACTTGGCCCAAAATTCCGATTCAGGCCAAAAATTAAGTTCTTCAGATCACAAACTCTGCGGAATTTCAAAACCGTACTTAAAACTTTCTTTCTCTTTAATTATAATACCTTGGCATTTTCAAGAAGTAAAATAGTTTTCTTCAATTCACAAAGTTTTCAAGATATTTTAAACTGAATTTAAAACAAAAAAAAATTAAATTCACAATGTGTTTGTTACTTTAAAATCAATATAAATCAAAGCTTAAAATCACCAAGTTTTTTTTTCAGTTATTTCAAGATTTGAATTTTTAAATGTTCCCTCCACATGCGGACACAAATCCCAATGTTGGATGTTCAAACACCAGATGAAGGGTAGATTTTCAATCTCGGGATCATCTTGATTCCAAAAACCTATATGTCTATGTAGAATAAGTGTGGCCTCAGAGAAGTTTTTCAATCCCACTGTTTTCATTTTAAACTGTATTTCGTTTACCGATTTGCGGGAATGGTCCATTTAAATTTTTTGAAGAAAAGAATGAACCGTGGGCTGAAAAAGTTTGAGAAGCACTAGTCTAAACCGACGTGTTTTGAACGAAGAGCTGCACAAATCTATCATTTCAAACGTTAATTTTAAGTGAAAACCCGTATTTAAGCAGATTACCCTGTTTTCCTTTCAAACTGTATTTATTTCGTTTATCGATTTGTACACTCGATTAAAAAATATTAATTAATAGATGCCCTACGCCAGGACTTCCGCCTGTGTTCTCCTTTGCAGGAGACAGCACTGTCTTAGCCGACGTACTTTGACCGAAGAGCTGCACAATCAAACGCCCTTTGAAAGTAAACTCACTTGTTCAGATTTTCTCGACACACATATCAGCTCAGGTCAAGTAAACAAAGCAATTTCTAGAATTAATGGATTTCATTCCTTTAATCAGACTTATTTTCATAACTTCAAACGTTAGTGGATACCCATATCTGTGTAGACGCTCAGTTTTAATTTCAAACAGATTTTTTTTCTATTTATACTATTTATATTGTATGGACTGTTGTCCTCATCTTTATCGTCCTATTCGCGACGTTTCGGCCGTCGTTCTCTCCGGCCCTCTTCAGATGTTACACTCTGGAAATTCGAAACGAAATCTTTATTTCATCTGCTGGAGTAGATTGTTCTAGTTCCACGTGCCATGCTTCTTCGGGATAACTCAGTATCAGTTATCTCCATTTTTAACTCAACTCTGCTAGTTTTTCTTTACCCACGTGATTTACCACTTCTGGATTTATCAGTATCAGTTACCTGCTTTTAACTCAACATTTCAAGTTTTTGTTCCCGAAGCAAGGAAGATAAGGACACCTATCCGAACAATGGCAATAGTTTAAATAAACACAATACGTTGAAATTTCGAACCGAAACCTTTATTTCATCCTGCGGGGTAGAGTGTTCTCGTTCCACGTGTCATGCCTTTTCTGGATAGCACAGTTTCAGTTATTTCTGTTTAGTAACTCAACTCTTCAAGTTTTTGTTCACCCTTGCTGTAACCATGTATTGAACTTACAACTCTTTGGATCAAGTCACTAAATATGACAATAAAGACGAGGATAACAGCCGGAACAATGTAAATAGTTACAATACCTCATCTCAGAAATATAGACAGATCCTGAAGAAGGCCGGAGAGAACAATGGCCGAAACGTCGTAAATTTGGCAATAAACATGAAGACAACAGTCCCAACAATGTAAATAGTTCCAATACCTCATCTCAAAAATATAGAGGGATCCTGAAGAAAACCGCAGCGTGCAACGACCGAAATGTCGTGAATATGGCAATAATGATGAAGACAACTATCCCAACCATGTAAATAGTTACAATACCACATCTCAGAAATATAAACTGACCCGGAAGAAGACTGGAGTGCACAACGGCCGAAACGTCGTAAATTTGGCCATAAACATGAAGACAACAATCCCAGCAATGTAAATAGTTACAATACCTCATCTCAGAAATATAGACAGATTCCGAAGAAGACCGGAGAGTACAACGGCTAAAACGTTGTAAATATGGCAATAAAGATGAAGGCAACAGTCCGAACAATGTAAATAGTGTAAATAATTACAATACCTCATCTCAGAAATATAGATAGAAGTATTTATTTCGTCAAAACATTCTGTCAAAATAATTTAATCAGTTTTGAATAATTGATTTTATTTTATTTATGCAAATATTATTTGCTTAATATTTATCTAATCGTGGGTTGAAATGGCTTTTTCTTTTTTGGCATCGCTTTGGCATTGATGCCATAAGAAACAAGAATGGAACCACCTTATCCCATGCCTGCAGGCCTTTTAAAAATAAAGTGACCAGAAGATTTTAATCTTTTAACTTTAGTTTTGACAGCATACCACAAAATTTCAATGGTATTCAACTTAAGGAAATGAGGAGATTACTCCATCATATGGAAAACAATTTTTTTGCTAACCGCTTATGTGTTGTGATTCGATGCATTTTTCTGATAGAATATCCCACCATAATTGCAAAATGGATACAAAAATGGGCATCTAGCTAGATCATAAGTTTATTCAAAGATAAATCAATGTTTTCGCTTAAAAATTAAACTATTTATTAATCTCTCTCTATTCGTGGTAGTGCAATCGAATTCGTCCTGGAACTAACTCCAGCTTTCATATTTTGTTAGAAGCAAAAGCAACACATCATTTTATTCAGCTGATTGAATATCTTAAAAACATTAAGTTGATTCCAATCCTTTCTCGACCAGGCTGACATCAAGATGCCTACCGGGTTATTCTGAGGGGGTCGCAATCTATTCAGCATTTCTCCACTCAAATATGTGATAGACGATATATTTTTTAATGTTCAAAATTAAATTTTCAAACCGTTTTTCATATCTGCAGAAATGTAATTGTTTTTTTTCTTTTTCTTAAATTTCAATAAAAGAAATTAAAGTAGGTCAGAAGTACACTGACAAAGTTTCGGTCTTAACTTCTGGTCTTCTTCAGTTGTTTCGAACGAGACATCTACTTTGGATTTTCGAAACTTTAGATTCGTTCCATATTCCGTTTTACATACATAGAAGGGTATGCGTTGTGGTGTAATGTATATCGGCTCGGGGTGAGAACTCGGAAAGCCGGGTTCGAATTCCAGTTCGTTAGATTCACCTGCGCACAAATACCCTTGGAAATGGCATCTCTTCACCTCACAGCTATGGGTTGAATAGTAGATCAGACTCGTCAGTCATGTATCAAAAGATAGATGATGGCCCAAGTGTTTATCACGTATGGCACTTAAATGCGAGATATATAGAAGATGTTTCAGATCAATAAATATTTATTCGATGCAGTTATTAATTTTTTTAAAAGAGTTTAAATTAATGAGTGCAAGATTTCACATTATTCCTTCATAGTCAGCTGATGAACTTTCCAGCCTAACATCGTATTTTTCTGTAAAATCTTTCTATGCCTCATGGGTAATATTTTCACAAATTACACTGGTCAACAAAAAAAAAATGAAATGGTGTCGAGATACCAAAAATCTTTTTTTGCTAATTTGAGGTCGCTCAATCTGAAAATGACCTTATTATTTCTTGGTTAGCTACCGATTTTGATTTACAGAAATGCATCATTTTGGGGGGAAAAATCATTTTTTCATTTGTTTTCTGTATATATGATACTAAGTGATGGCAATATTTCTCGAAATAAAATCGTAGAAACCTCTCAATTCGTATTTAAACCAACAAGTATTAGTCTGCTTATAAAGAAATACTATTTTTGCAATAACAAAAAGACCCTAAGTCTTTAAAAATAATACGATTGAATATACCAAAACCAACAAGTATTTTCATTAAATCCTTAAATAAACTAACAGCAGAAATAAAACTTTCGTGAACATAAGAACTCTGGTAAAACTGTTCTCTTTCTTGATTGTCTGTCATGTTCAATGTTATTTAAGTCCCTTTTGATACTCCAGCAGTATCATGTGCAATGGAATAGGTGCATTCAAATGGGATGTCTTTGGTTGGAGTTTCTTTCCAACTGCGAAAACAAAATGCTCTCAATGTGTTTGGTTTTCTTCCGTAGTGAAGGGATAAATGTCATTGGATACATTTATGAATGTAAAACAGAAGATTTTACGGTTTCATTTTTTATGTCACTTTAATTATCGGCTTTATTCAAATGTATTACTGATAAAATTTATCAGTTTTTTTTTAAATTTTAGCGATAAATTGGAATGTATTTCTAAATTTTTGAAACAAAAACACTTTTTTTTTATAAAAAAAATAATTTATTTCAGGTGGCTGACATAAATTCCTCGGAGTACTTAAACATTGATGGCCTTTTACGACTTTTATTAACGATTTTTTTTCTAAAAATGGGCAATTTCAGTACAGCAAAAATGTCGTTAAACATGAAAAAAATAAATGATTTTTGGAATCATCACCGACAGCTTATCTAAAAAGCATGTTTTCTTTTCTTGGGACCAAAAATCTCGTTGACCAGTGTTATTTATTAAATCAAAGTCAAAAGGCGCATAAGAAATCGAGTTGTTACCTAAAACTGAGTCTTAATTTCTAGGCACAAAACTGAACTTTGTAAAATGGAATGTTATATTAATAAAAACCCATTCGAATACGAGACAATTTTTCACATAAATATATCTTTCTTATTGTCCTGGGTAAGACGTTAAACTACATCCACGTCCTGAGTAAGACGATGAACTACATCCAGCAGCAAGGCCTCTGATCAGGAGGTTTTGAGGAGCGTGAAGCCACCTCTTAATTGCTGGTGTTCCCAGGTGAGCCTGACTCAGGGTGGTAGCACCTGTTAGGGTCCAAACTATGGGCAAATAGTTCACTATTACCAGCAATACTTTTTTGAAAAAAATTATTAAGAGCAATACAATTTTGAAGGAAAAATATTACCAGAAACAGATTTTTGAAAAAATAAAATATTACAAGCAATAAAAAATGTTGTAAGCATTAAATAACCCATTGAGATTCATATGCCGTAAGACAAAATAAACCATACCAATCTAAACCAAAGAATACATATTCTATTCATATGAATCTATCCTAAAAATGTTGTTGGCATTAAATAACCTATTGAGGTTGATATACCGTAAAACAAAATAAACCAAACCAATATCTTTCTTAATCATTTAATTCAAGCAAGGAGATAAATCCACTAAGGCGCAAGAGAGAGAGAGAGAGAGAGAGACAATAAACGTTATTGAAGAGAAAGGACTGCAAACATTATAAACAACAGAAGATAACAATTGACGTTGCATTTAATCTTGTGAAAATTTTGTGCTTGGTTTCCTTCCGTAGTGAAAGGATAAAATTGATGAGATAAATTTATGAATATTTCTGAACCGAAGATTTTAGAGTTTTCATTTTTTATGTCACCTTAATTATCAGGTTTACTAAAGTGTATTACTGATAAACTTTATCTGTTAATTTGAATTTTGGCGATAAATTTTGAATTTTATTAAAAATTAAATTTTTTGGCGGTAATTCTGTTTTAAAATTTTTGACTCAAGAACACTTTTTCTTATAAAAAATGTCTTCAGGCGGCTGACATAAATTGTTCGGCCAACGTGAAAATTGATGGGTTTCTACGACCTTTATTAACTAAATTTTGCAATCAGCCAAGATCGTAAATTGATCTTTTTTCCAAAAATGATCACTTTCAGTACAGCAAAAATGGTAGCGAAACTAAGTTCGTTTTCGGAGTCAGCACCATCTAATTAGCTATAAAAATGTGTTTTGTTTCGTGACACCAAAAATCGTGTTGACCAGTTTTATAGAAACAAAAAATAATGACACGCGTTTTTTTCTTTCTTTTCTATTTCAGGTAAGTAATGTTTGAGACGTTTCCATGAAGTACCTGCTTTTCCGAACAGGTAGGATTTCTTTTGTTGCTTAAACAAAGTAGCGTTTTCAGTTTCTACATCTGTTTAATCAATGAACACAACTAAAGTATAAAATTTAATGGTTCAAGCCCGACTGCCGGATAGGCGAGGCTATTTACGTATATATGTCTATATTTCTGAGATGAGGTATTGTAATTGTTTACATTATTTAGTGGTTGGAATTTCGAACTGAACCCTTTATTTCGTCCACCGGGGTAGATTGTTCTAGTTCCACGTTCCATGCCTCTTCCGGTTTTCTCTGTTAACCCCCTTTAACTCAGTTCTCCAAGTTTTTGTTCACCACTGCAGTAGCCAGGCTTTTAACTCACAACTCTTTGGGTCAAGTCACTGGATCCAACTATCCATGCGTCCTCGAAGACAATTACCTGAAGAAGACTGGAGCGTACAACTACCGAAACGTCGTGAACATGACAATAAAGATGAGGACAACAGTTCGAACAATGTAAGTGCAGATTATGAGGCCATGTAGGGTTGATAAGCTAGAATTGAAAGGGTTAAGATTGTAGTAGTCATGGAACCATCATCTCGGGAGCCTGTTCCACAAAACATCGGCTGTTGAAAAGAAGCTGTACAAATGAAACTTCCTTATTACAAATGGAATACGAAAGGAATGATGATGATGCGACCCTGTGGATGTGTCATGATGAATTCTATCTGTAAAGGTCTGAACTGGTGGAACTGAGAAATGTAGCTCATCAGATCACTTGGCATAGAGATAACGATAGAGTAGAGGAAAAGTAGCGACGTTTGGTCTATGTAAAAGGGTCTGATCTACTGACAATTCATCGTCCACAACACCGCGTATAAATTCTATTAAGGGCTAGAAACAGAGGATTGGGCAGCCCCAGCCCAGATAAGGCAGCTATGCTCTATCTTTGGTCTGGTCTGACTCTTGTAAAAATAAATCAAGCCCGGAGATATCAGATATTTTCTGCAGGGGTACCAGAAACGAATCAATCTCCACTCTTTTTTTTACCGATGGATTCTATACGACATCCCTTGATGCCTAGGGTGAACTTGAATCGCTGTAGACGTTCAAGTCAAAGGGATTCATTGAGAGTACGTTTATCCTGACTAGAGAAAATTCAGGGAGTGCACTGTGATGAGGAAACGCTTGTGGTACTGCGAGGAAGTCACCTCGACGTAGGCTAGTCGTTGGTAGTTACTGCTAAGTTGGAAGCTCGGTCTTCCCTAGGTGTGACATAGTTGACTTGCTGCTAAACGAAGATATTTTTAGTAAACGCTTTCCCATCGCTGTAAGATTACTACTGTCTTCCAATAAATCCTTCCATGGTAATTGTTCGGATGAGCTCTTCACTGTGGTGCCTAGGTTTATTTGTTTATTTATTTATTTTTAAGCGCAATCCTAGACTGGCGGCAACATGTCATAAATTTAAAGTTGAGCTGACTAGATGTAGCCGTAACTTCTATGCTAACAGTTTCTTCTCCTGCATTTCTCGCTTGTGGAACACCCACCGGGCTCCACAACTTGAAGCCAACTTTAGTCTACAAAAGTTTAAATGCAATGTTAATCGCTATCTATTGTCCTTCTGGTTGCTCTTTTCCTCTTTCACGAAAACCCTCGAGTATTCCAAAGCCTGTGATAAAGATTGTCGAAGGCAGAACTAGCCTTTCCAATTCTGCACTCAATTTCTTTGTCCATTTTAGCATCGTTGGATACAATGGAGCCAAGATAGGTGAAAGAGGAAACGATTTTTTCATATATATATATATATATATATATATATATATATATATATATATATATATATATATGTAATTTTCCCCTCCGGAATCTATTTTGCATATCTCTAAGTCTACCATACTTCCATGCTTAGAATATTGTTGCTACATACGGTCTGGTACTCTGTTAGTTTACCCTGAGCTCCTTGATAAGATCCAAAGAGGAATCTGTGATATTATTGGTGTTGATCTGGCGGCTCGACTTCAGTCACTTTCCCATTGCCGTAAGGTTTCCTCGCTGTGCCATTTTATGGACACTTACATGGTAATTGTTAGGACGATCTCATCGCTATAGTAACTAGACTGTATGAATTTAAGCGCAATAATAGACTGGCGGCAAGATGTCATCAATTTAAAGTTGAGCCGTCTAGATGTAGCCGTAACTTCTATGCTAACAGTCTCTTTTCTCTCACATCTACCGCAAGGAAAGTTGGTTCTCTGTGTCGCGCCAGGTTTTTTCTCACCTGGGTCCATCCTTCAAATCTACAAATCTACCATTCGTCCTTGTATCGAATACTGTTGCCATATATGGTCTGGTGCTGCCGCTGTTCATCTCGAGGTCCTCGACAAAATCCAGAGACGGATACGCAATATGATAGGTCCTGATCTGGCATCTCGTCTACAGATTTTATCACAGAGGTGCTGTGGCTTCCCTCTGTCTTTTCTACAAATATTTTCATGGCAACTGCTCTGACGAGCTACTTTCACTGGTACCCCACCTGCATGAATTTAAACGCGCTACTAGTTGGCCTCCCAGTCCCTCCCTTTCACTGTTAGATGTAACTGCCTTTTCTACTCCAATAGCTTCTTCTCTCGCACTACCCGACAGTGGAACTCCCTTCCGTTTACTTGCTTCCCTGATAACTATAATCTTCAAAAATTTAAATGTAATGTCAATCGACATCTTCTGGTGCTTTGATGCTGATCCCAGTCTTTCTCTATATCCTTTCCTCAAACACCCCTCTTTACTATTCCTTTCACTCTCTGAACCCCCTTGTTTGCTAGTGGCACTCCCGCCTTGTTTGGAGTGAAATGCTTAAAAAAATATCTTACTTGAGCCCTTGCGCCAGCACTCTCTCCAGCCAACTTTAATTTGCAAAAATTTAATTGCAATGTCAATCGCTATTTACTGTCCACCTGCTTGCTCTTTCCTCTTCCAACTCATTAATGTTTCTGTTCGTATTAATGTTTCTTATGTCTTAGTGGCTTTATTGCCTTGCATGCGGTGATACCGAATTAAAAAAAAATTTAATGTCCTGTTGACCATTAATACTGAGTTGTGAGTTCGATTGTTGATAACCGTGTTATACTCTTTGATCTTGCGCCAAATCTTTATAAACTGAGTTAATAGTGGGTTGGTAGCGTTTTTCAGCATGTGATGTTTGAACGTGATTTCTTTTCAAACATGCCTGAAATTTCGTTTCAAACATGGCTGAAATTTCTTTTCGAGCATGGCTGAAATTTCTTTTCAAGCATGGCTGAAATTTCTTTTCAAACATGGCTGAAATTTCTTTTCAAGCATGGCTGAGATTTCTTTTCAAACATGGCTGAAATTTCTTTTCAAGCATGGCTGAGATTTCTTTTCAAACATGGCTGAAATTTCTTTTCGAGCATGGCTGAAATTTCGTTTCAAACATGGCTGAAATTTCTTTTCAAGCATGGCTGAGATTTCTTTTCAAGCATGGCTGAAATTTCTTTTCAAACATGGCTGAAATTCCTTTTCAAGCATGGCTGAGATTTCTTTTCAAACATGGCTGAAATTTCTTTTCGAGCAATGGCTGAAATTTCTTTTCAAGCATGGCTGAGATTTCTTTTCAAACATGGCTGAAATTTACTTTCAAACATGGCTGAAGTTTCAAACCTGTGTCCATATAATGGAAGGTGATATCGAAACGCGTCTTTCTATACGATTCGAAAGTGGATTATGAATTTTAGATGTTTGTTTTTTTACGCTAAAATGAAATGAAAAGAAAATTAGATGCATTTTAATTATTTAAAGCACTTTTCTTTCCGGTAAGGAAACCACGCTGTACAAACAGAAAAAAAAACTAAATTCCGTTAATGGAAATGGTGCCAAGGCTGAAAACACTGTTCGTATGTGGTTCGCTTGATTCAGATGCAGAAATCTTGACCCAGAAAACCGAAAACATTTCTGCCATCATCCAATCGATCATGTTCACACAAAATGTGACATCACAGAGATAATCTGCATGTCTTCTTTTTTTTCCAGTGCACCTCAAGGAAGGCAATAACACCACTAAGACGCAAGGTGTGTGTGGGGGGGTGTACTAGAAGTGAAAAAAATATGAAATGACTTTAGAAGGAAACGTTAAAAATTACACCCTTGAAACAAAACTAATAATTCCGTTATTTATCTTGTCTTATTTTTCCAATGAACCATGACCCAGTGCACACGTTAGTATTTCGTATGCCCGTCTTTATTCTTTAGAAGCTCTTTGATGCGATTTAGATTTGGAGCAGTTCTCATTAGGTCACCGTACCACATGTCTGTAATGGCCGTCACAAGATTCTCTTTCGTCGTACTGTCCGCGATCTCTCTGTAAGGCTTGCTATTATGTTCGTGCAGCGTTACAATTTTCGTAATATTCCTTGGAGTAACGTCCATCGCAGACAATGGCCATAAGACAACTAATCGGCAGCCAAGACATTAGTGTCTGGGCGTGATGAAAATCTGATGCAATCACGGATGACGCAATATTTTTCAAGGCCAAACAAATTCCATTATACACTCCGAGAATAGATTCATTTTACTACACACTACTGCAAATGACCTAATCTGAGGAAAGAATATAAATCGATTACACCCTGTCACTCCAATGGGTCTAAATCTGAAGGAAACTAAAGAAGTGTTTTCAATTAATTTGCACAAAGATATATATATATATATATATATATATATATATATATATATATATATATATATATATATATATATATATATATATATCTTTGTGCAAAGACACACTGACAGATGAAATTTGTTAAATCAGAATTTTGATGACATCTCTGCTTCAGAGCTTGAGGAAACTGATCAGAGTGATTCAGTCTACTGTCTTCAAAACCGTTTAACTTAATGAAACATGTCATACGCCACTCCTTTTGGTTTGATGTTTGGATTCCCGTATATATATATATATATATATATATATATATATATATATATATATATATATATATATACATATATATATATATATATTCAAAATTATAACATATGCACGTTATAACATAACGAAAAAAATTGTGGCAATTTTGTTTCAAGACATCTGGTGTCTTTGAAACAGAATTGCAATTTTTACAGTGATTTTATAACATGCATATGTTATAATTTTGAATAAATAATATTTGTTCTACTCCGTATTGAGCACACTTTTAAGAATAGTGTTTTTGGGTATCGGAATTTTATTCCATTTGTACCAACCCTGTACTTGTATATATACATACATATATATTTATATATATATATATATATATATATATATATATATATATATATATATATATATATATATACTGCTGAGTCTACACTTTTATATTTGTATTTATATAGGCTCTATCCCTTATATTGTGCAGCTTTTCCATAAATATATTATACTCCAAAACAACGATATATATATATATATATATATATATATATATACATACTACGAAAATAGACAATTATTTCAATATATTTTATTGTTATAGATTATTTAGATAGACAAAAATATTTAAGTAAATGCTCTGTTTATAATAAACAGTATTAACAACATTTACCGGCCTGCATGTCCAAAGAATTTCATAGAAAATATGCGTTTTCCAATAGGAATCGAACCTGCATGGGACCGTCATATAGCCTGAAATTTCTCGGATATTCATTTGTTTATAATTTGCATACGCATCGAGCAGATATGAATGTACGAGAGAAAATCAATGAGAATTGTAGTTTAAAAACAGTAAAATCGACCTCGCTAACCGAAACGCTCCTCTGTGTCTAAATCGGGTAAAAGCACGTCAGGCTATATGACGGTTCCGTATAGGATACAGGTTCGATTCCTGTCGGAGGACGTATATTTTCTGTGAAAATTTCTCGGACATTCAGTCCGGTAAATGTAGTTAATACTGTTTATTATAAACAGAGCATTTACTTAAATATTTGTGTCTATATAGATAACGCATAACAATAAAATTTATATATGTATTGTTCAAACAAACATATCTTGTTAAATATAACAGACAAGGATGTCTATTTTTGATCATGAGCCGTTCCAAGCGTCGTATAATGGCTTTAATTTGAAGAGAAAATAAAGACAATAACTGGCCAAAATTTGGATATTTCTTTATTATATTGGTAGTCGATCTAAGCTTTCGGCTCGCATGTGCCATCATCAGAGTGCTTATATGGACATTGCAACAGAGATATGCATCGTTAAAGATGACATCCTGTTTTGTTTACATGGATGTTTATTATGCGATGATAATGGTTGCGGAGTAAATTCATAATGTTTAAATCCATTGTAATGTGTTGCGACTCGTTTGGAATGTAATTTTGTTGAGTGTGGGTTGCTTTGTTTTAATGTAGATGGCCTCCAATATCTTAAGGTTCTTTTTCCTGTGTGTTTTGTGTGAGTATTGTTGTGTTATCAACTATGTACATGTTTTGCTAAGAAATTTTATTTAACTATATATATATATATATATATATATATATATATATATATATATATATATATAGTCATCCCCAGACAGACTTGAGCCGGGACCGAAACCCGACCGATTTGGTATCAGTCAGTCGGTCAGAGATTCTACCCCTCGGCTATCATCGCACGATAAGAAGAAAGAGGAAGGGAAATTTTAACGTTTTCTATGCGAAATACGTCAGTGGTCTGGAGAACTCAATTCGATGCGTAACATATATATATATATATTTTGATACGCTTAAAAAAAAAAATATATATATATATATACTCGACTCTCCCGTCGAATTCGACGTATGAGGGTCAAGCAGATCAGTTCCGCCAGCATATGAGATTTGATTATAGTGGTGAAGGTTTTGTGCAGAACCATCCACACTTTTTGAATACAAAGACCTGGTGCACTACGTGCCACAGGGTCCCCAAACGACCCTTCGCAGGTTTTGAATTCAGAGTTGTCCTTCTCCTAGACCAGTTGCCAACCCAGTCTGTCCTACTATTTACCCATCGCTGGAGGCAGAAGAAGATGATTCACATATATAATTTTCTTAGCGAAGGAATTTCGCCAATTTATATCATTAACTTTACTTTTGGTATGAATGACTCATTGTAATATATATATATATATATATATATATATATATATATATATATATATATATATATAGGTTGCTACAGGGGTAACTCCCATATATACCTCCCACATAATGGTAAGACACTGACTAGATGATTGATTCTTTTTTTACGGCCTATCAACCTATTGTAGGCTATTTAAAATATCGGGGAGCTAATAATGATTTAGTGATACAAGTATTATTAATTAACTTATAATGGGAGATGAAGAGGAGGATTTGTAGCTTTCTTAAGAGTATTTGCGCCTAAGTGAATATGACAATCCCAACTGGAATTGGAACTCGGCTCTACGATTTCAGATTCCGAGCTGTTACCTATTACACCACCGACGCATCCAATCTTACAGCACCTGGTGTTTCCAAGCGCTCACTCATCAAGGTACTGACTTAGCTTCATTTCATACTCCTATTCAAAAGAGAGAGGAGGTGTGTAAACCGGACGATAGGCGAGTTTTCTTTCTTTCTTTTCCCACCCTTTATTCTCTTTTTAGTTTTTCTCCTCCCTTTCTTTCCTACTCGCTTTCACTGTCTTGTTTTTCTTTATTTATTTTCCTCCTTATTCCTTATTTTCGACATTTTTTCTTTTTCTTACCTTTCTCTTTCCGACATATTTTTCTACTGATTGTTCTTTTACCTTCATTTCTTTTTCTTTCTATTCTTCGTTTATAAATTCATTTATACTTTCCTTTGCTTGGTTTCCTTTATTCCTTAATTCATTTTTCATTCATCATAACGTTTTTCATTCATTTATTTCTCATTCATTTTATTTTCATTTACTTCTTTTTCTTCTATTCTTTTCGTTTTCTGGTCAAATCCGTCTTCTTCCTTTTACACGGCTATTCTACATTCTGTCTTAAATTTTTCCCCAAAAATTTGTACCTACGCCCTTTTTTCTTTCATTCTTTCTTTCTTTCTTCCTTTTTGCTTTTTTTGCACATCTTCTATAGATTCCTTTTCCTTTCTTTTTCTAATTTATACCTACGACATTTCTTTCTTTCTTTATTTCTTCCTTTCTTTCTACTTGTTTGTTGCTTTTTTGCCCATCTTCTCTATATTCCTTTTCTTTCCTTTTTTCTGACTAATTTATATCTACAACATTCCCTTCTTTCTTACTTTCTTCTTTCTTTCTTTCTTTCTTTCTTTTTTGTTCCGTTTCTTTTACACATCAAAACTATATTCTCTTTTCTTTCTTTCTCTCTAATTTATAGCTACGACGTTTCTTTCTTTCCATTTTTTCATTCTTTCTTTCTTACTTTTCCTTTCTTTCTTTCTTTCTTTCTATTTTCTTTTTGTTACGTTTCTTTTACACATCTTCTCTATATTCCTTTTTCTTTCTTTTTCTAATTTATACTACAACATTCCTTTCTTTCTTTCTTTCTTTTTCTTTCTTTCTTTATTCCTTCCTTTTTTCTTTCTTTCTATTTTCTTTTTGCTACGTTTTTGTTACGCATAGTCTTTCCTTTTTTCCCGACTAAATTATACCCACATTCTTCTTTCCTTTCTTTTTTTTCTCTTCTTTTTTGTATTTTAATTTCATTTGTCTCTTTTCGTCAATTTTTAAAAAAATATTATTTCATCTTTTTCTTCTCTTCTTTCTTTTTATTTATTCCTCTTTTACACATATTCAGGTATATCGCGTTCCTTCTCATTTCGACATTATTCTATATCAAAACATTCAGAAATTCTGTTGTAAACCTTTCCTTTCGCAAGGATCTATTATCTCACGAAGAAAAGTCCCAAAAGATTACAAGCTTTTCACTACAAGCTTATTTCCCAGAAATAATCACACTGCAAAACTAGCATGACCTTATCACATATTAATTATATCGAAGATCGATCGACCTTCCGTTTTTTCAAAACAGGCGACAGCTTTTCTTTTTTTTTTTCTTTATTTTTTACCGCCATTCTTCCTCTCGCCAACCAAATACAGGGGATATTTGCCCAAGTTTTCTGTTTCTGATTTTCCTTTTTCTAAATAATAACTTCCGCTGTTTCTCCTTCTTATACTGCCAATGAGACTCTTCTTTCTTGAAAATGATGTAAATAGTTTCACCGGTTGAAGCTTTATTCGTTTGATGTGCAACTCTCAATTCGAGCACGAATTGAGTCAAGGCTAAAAGGTTTTCAATTTCAGCTTTGCTTTTTTTATTCGCTATGTAAATTGATTTCATTAGAACTGGCAAAGACTCAAACATTTGTATTATCCCATGTATATAAGCTAACAAGTAGATATTTAGGTGGGTGTGTGGATGTGTGCGAGATAGAGAGAGGGTGACATAGAAATGGAGAGAATATTTGTGTGAGTGTGGGCGCACATTCATAGATAGATATATATAAGAATCGCCTGAACTTGAATATCTGAACACACTTTGATATATTTTAGAGATAACAAAAGGGCTTACATTTTCATCTATCTATCTATCTATCTATCTATCTATCTATCTATCTATCTATCTATCTATCTATCTGGTTCAGTCTCTTCTCATCTATCTATCTATTTATCTATGTGGTTCAGTCGCTTCTCATCTTTCTATTTAGCTAGCTAGTTAGTTAGCTATCAGTCTGTCTGTTTCAAGCTGCCCATATCTATCTATCTATTTATCTATTTCAATCACTTCGTATCTATCTATCTATCTATCTATATGGTTCAGTCTCTTCTCATCTTTCTATTTAGCTAGCTGTCAGTCTGTCTGTTTCAAGCTGCCCATATCTATCTATCTATTTATCTATTTCAGTCACTTCGTATCTATCTATCTATCTATCTATCTATCTATATGGTTCAGTCACTTTATATCAATTTATCTTTATATCTATCTGTCTGTCATTTTGTCTCAGGTTGCTCATATCATAGATTTTTTCATATCTATCTGTATATTTTCTATCAGGCTGCTCGTATCTATATATCCATCTATCTATCTATCTATCTATCTATCTATCTATCTATACCAGTCTGTTTATGCCAATCTATTATCATTTATTAATATCAATCTATTCATACATACGTATATTTATACTTATTACTTTCTTTCTTTTCTTTCTTTCTTTTTTCCTTTCTTTCTTTTTTTATTTCTTTCTTTCTATCTTTCTTTTCTTTCTTTCTTTCTTTCTTATCTTTCTTTTTTCCTTTCTTTCTTTCTTTTATTTCTTTCTTTCTTTTCTTTCTTTCTTTCTTTCTTTCTTTCTTTTTTCCTTTCTTTCTTTCTTTTCTTTCTTTCTTTCTTTCTTTCTTTTCTTTCTTTCTTTCTTTCTTTCTTTCTTTCTTTCTAACAAAACGTATTATTTTCAAATTACTTACCACTGGGATCTAATACACCGACATTATTATTCAATGGTTCTACTTTTTTTTTCCACTCATTATATCTTTCTACAGTGTCAAAACAAATCAGTCTTTTTTTTTTACAAAAAAACAAAAAACATTTTTATGAAAGTGAACAGTAAATTCCATTTTTTTTTTTTTTTGTCGTAACATTAAATAATTACCTTCTTTGAATTGGAATTTAACTTGACACCAATGACGAGAAGAACAAGTCTATACAATACTTCCAATGCTCCGCGACGCCAAATATCTCTCTTTTTCGTATAATCTATATACCCCAGTATAGTGCGACATTTTATGATCAACATTTTTTACGCAAAAAATAAGGGATCGCGCTATATACAAGTATTTTTTTTTCTTTTTTTGAAGAAGTTAATAACTACTTATTTTCCATAACCGATTGCACTTATACACTATAGGTAATTTTCTCCGGAGGGGTTAAAACTCAAGCAAAAAAAAACTTCACAAGATTTGGCACTCAAACCCATCATACACCTTAAAAGTCCAAACATTTCAGACACTGATTGAACCAGTCCTATTGTATGGATCAGAATTTTGGACATTATCTGTTCGTCTTGAAAGATGACTGGATGGAACATTTACAGATCTACTTAGAAAAATCCAGAACATCAGTTGGAGATCCCATGCAACGATTAACACAATTTACAAAGAACAGAGACCAATCTCTCTTAAGCTCAAACAAAAACGATTACAGTTTTCCGGCCACTGCCACCGAGCAGACAGGGAAATCGCCTCAACCTTAGTCCTATGGCATCCTTCTGGAAGTATTTTCTCACGAAAAATGGCTTTCCCAGACATCATAGCTAGGGACTCAGGGTTCGACATTGGGGATGTGGAGACAGCAATACAGAATCGAACAGTGGGGAAAGAGATTATCACAAAGAGTTCCGACCAACCAGAGGGAGGGTCGAAGGATGATGATGATGATGATGATGATGATGATGATGATGATGATGATGATGATGATGATGATGATGATGATGAGATATGAACCAATACAAGAGAGAGAGAGAGAGAGAGAGATTGGGGGCGTAAGAGAAAGAAAAGGATATAATTCAAGAAATTAGGGGGAGAAAGTAGGAGATATGAGTTTAGCGGCCATCACCGCCGAGCAGACAGGATAATCGTCTCATCCTTACTCCTATGGCATCCTTCTAGAAGTGTCTTCTCACGAAAATTGGCTTTCCCTGGCACTATAGCTAGGGAGTCAGGCTAGGACATTGGAGATCTGGGGACAGCGATACAGGACCGAACAGTGGGAAAAGGGAGTGTCAATGGATTTCCGACCAACCAGAGGGAGGTCGAAGGATGATGATGGTGGTGTTGATGATGAAGAGATATGAACCAATACAAGAGAGAGAGAGAGAGAGAGAGATTGGGGGCGTAAGAGAAAGAAAAGGATATAATTCAAGAAATTAGGGGGAGAAAGTAGGAGATATGAGTTTAGCGGCCATCACCGCCGAGCAGACAGGATAATCGTCTCATCCTTACTCCTATGGCATCCTTCTAGAAGTGTCTTCTCACGAAAATTGGCTTTCCCTGGCACTATAGCTAGGGAGTCAGGCTAGGACATTGGAGATCTGGGGACAGCGATACAGGACCGAACAGTGGGAAAAGGGAGTGTCAATGGAGTTCCGACCAACCAGAGGGAGGTCGAAGGATGATGATGGTGGTGTTGATGATGAAGAGATATGAACCAATACAAGAGAGAGAGAGAGAGGGAGTGAGGGGAGAGTACAAGAAATAATGAGATATAACTCAAGAAATGAGGAGGAGAAAGTAGGAGATATCAGTTTAGCGGCCACCTCCGCCGAGCACACAGGTAAATCGTCTCATCCTTACTCCTATAGCATCCTTCTAGAAGTGTCTTCTCACGAAAATTCGCTTTCCCAGGCGGTATAGCTGGTGACTCAGTCTTGGACATTGGGGATCTGGGGACAGCAATGGTGAAAGAGATTATCAATGGAACTCCGACCAACCAGAGGGAGGGTCGAAGGATGATGATGATGATGATGATGATGATGATGATGATGATGATGAAGAGATATGAACCAATACAAGAGAGAGAGAGGGGGGAGATAATGTAAGAGAAAGAAAGAGATATAATTCAAGAAATGAGAGAGAGAAAGTAGGAGATATGAGTTTAGCGGCCACCATTGCCGAGTAGACAGGTAAATCGTCTCACCCCTTTTCCTATGGCATCATTCTAGAAGTGTCTTCTCACGAAAATTGGGTTGGGTTGGACTATAGCTAGGGAGTCAGGCTAGGACATTGGAGATATGGGGACAGCAACACAGGACCGAACATTGGGGAAAGGGATTGACAATGGAGTTACTCCACCGCACTATACACAGGTATTTTTTCCCCGTGGGGTGACATTTTTCAGTGTGTTCTACTATTAAACATTTGAATCGAAGTAACTAATGGTGTTATCAACATGTGCACGTTTCGCCACCTTTTGTTGGACCGCATACGAGCCGAAATTAAGCAACATGAAGCCCGGTTCACAGCGAGATGGATGACCGCTTGGAAATACCAGATGCCGTAAGCTTGGATATTCTCCGTGGAAATTGTTGCGCGCTATCAGAAACTGACATGTAATGAAGAAAAACTGCTCGGAGAATTTAAGACGCTGAGGGCGTATAAAAAAACAAGTGAAGCACAGGGAAGGACGAGTAACCATCGTTAATTGGTACCTAGTAGAAATAAAAGAGGGTTAGTAATGAGTAAAAAATATCATAGAACAATAAATGACAGGAAGATGTGGAGGACCATAATCGCATACATACTGACAAGACATGATATTTAAGAAAAGAATGTGAAAAAGTGCAAGAGTCTAAAGGTCACTAGTTTGGCTTTTGGGGTATTGATTGTGATTACTCTGTCGGCGGGGGCTTCATAATATACCGACTGCACCTCCCCTAATGAATAAAGGATGAAGATGGTGAAGATACGTGAAGTCCGTTTATACACGAGCATATGCTGTAATTCCGGACAGTTTGCCGGAAATCTGGAGCAAACATCGTGAAGGAATGTCTTACCTTCTTATATTTCATTGTTAAATTCATTTATACTAATGTTCACCCAATTCAATGCCTGAGAGTCACTCAAGATAGAGCGTTGCTGATTTAGGAAATCTTATACAATATGAGCGAAAGGGGAGAGATGTTAGGAGGTAACAATGAGGTGGATAGATAAAAACTGACCATTGGCCTGAAGAAGTTGAGATTGTTTACAGAGATACATCCACGCTCTTGTCTGTTTCAAAAGTAACAGTTCTTTGGGGGTGGGGAAGCTCTCTGAGTTGATCTTTCTTTTTACGTTTGGAGTACGAGGGAAATAAATGTGATTCGTCTCCTTGGAACAGAAAATTCCTTCTTTTTTTTTCTTAACATTAAATAATTAACTTCTTAGAAATGGAACTTTAACTTTGCACCAATGACGAGAAAACAAAGTCTGTACTATATTTTCAATGCTCCCCGACGCCAAAAATCTCTCTCTTTTTCGTATACTCTATGTAACCAAGTGTAGTGCGATATATTGTGATCAGTTTTTTTACGCAAAAAGTAAGGGATCGCGCTATACACAAGTAATTTTTTTTTCTATTTTTGAAGATGTTAAAAACGATTCATTTTCGATAACCGACTGCACGATCAGTCAGCTATGTGTGCTACACGCTTTCAATACATGACTGACGAGGCAGACTTTTTTCACCGCAGTATGCTATCATTCCTTTCTGTGGTAGACTAGTTGCCATCCAAGGCTATAGAACCCAGTCTATCCTGCTATTTCTCCATAGCTGGGAGGAGAAGAGGATTCATACCTTTCACAAGATTATTACTACGTAAGTGAATGCAATGGATTTGTCTGGAATTCGAACTCGGCTCTCCGATTCCGCAATCCGAGCCGCTATCCATTACTCCACCGTGCCTCCTGATTGCACTACACTCAGTTAATTTTTTTCTGGAGGGGTTAAATTTTTCGGAATGTTCTACTAGTAAACGGTTGATATGCCGTAAAATGACCGAAACCAAACCAAAACAGAGCATGTCTTTAAATATATTTATCCTCCCCCCACCAAAAAAAAATTACTGTGGTTAAAATACTATGAAGGTATAAAAATAGTTTTTTATAGCAAAAATACCAACAATAAAAAAATTTTTTACCGGCAATGTACTTTTGAAAAAAATATTACCAGTAATACATTTTCGAAAAAATATTACCTGTGGACCATTTGACTCTCGACAAAAAACCCTCTTTACAAAAATACGAAACCTGATCTACAAACCTGATCACAAACTGATTTCGTACAAAGAATACATATTCTATTCATAAAAACCTATCCTAAAATTCTTGTCGGCATTAAATAACCCATTGAAGTTGATATGCCGTAAAACAAACCCAACCAAAGCATTTATATTGACCAGCCATTATTTTCCTGCAAAGGGGGACTCAGGTTCGAATACATATATATATTCTATTCATATAAACCTATCCTAAAATTCTTGTCGGCATTAAATAACCCATTGAAGTTGATATGCCGTAAAACAAACCCAACCAAAGCATTTATATTGACCAGCCATTATTTTGCTGCAAAGGGGGACTCAGGTTCGAATACATATATATATTCTATTCATATAAACCTATCCTAAAATTCTTGTCGGCATTAAATAACCCATTGAAGTTGATATGCCGTAAAACAAACCAAACCAAAGCATTTATATTGACCAGCCATTATTTTGCTGCAAAGGGGGACTCAGGTTCGAATACATATATATATTCTATTCATAAAAACCTATCCTAAAATTCTTGTCGGCATTAAATAACCCATTGAAGTTGATATGCCGTAAAACAAACCAAACCAAATCAAACCAAACCTAGTCAGGTTATATGGATGTCTTACAAAGAATACATATTCTATTCATACGAGGCTAGCTTAAAAATCTTGTCGGCATTAAATAACCCAATGAGGTTGATATACCGTAAAACAAAATAAACTAAACCAGACAATCGTGAAAACCCACTTCACAAAAATACGTCAGAGAAACCGGATCTACAAATTGATTTCTTACAAAGAGTATATATTCTATTCATATAAATCTATCCTAAGATTATCGTCGGCATCAAATAACCCATTGAAGTTGATATGCCGTAAAACAAACCAAACCCTTGATATTGACCAGCCATTATTTTCCTGCAAAGGGGGACTCAGGTTCGAGTCCATCTAAGGGGCACACTTATTTTTATTAAGTTTTCTAAAGTGTACAAGACAGAAGTCTAAATAAATACGTTTGAAATGCATGCAGGGTCTATTCAAATACATGTATCCATTAAAAATAACGTTATAAGTAATAAACGTAAGTCGGAGTAAAAGATATATTCTATTAATTCTTTAGAAATATATATATTAAAAAGCTTTTAAGCATTGATTCTGAGGTATTTTGTCGCTATTTACTTATTTATATATGCTTGGGGGTAAAACAAAAAGCTCCGTGTTTGTTGGTACCATCCGAAAATTATTTCTCTATTTATTGGAAGTGGAGTGTATAGTGCAAATCCAGATATCATTTGGAGAGGGGATTGAGAATTTTTCTTTCTGAGTTTGAAAAATGAATTCCTAAATTCCATTAGGGTTATCTGTGTGCATCGAACCGAATAAAAC
Source organism: Acanthosepion esculentum (assembly GCA_964036315.1). Taxonomy (NCBI): domain Eukaryota; kingdom Metazoa; phylum Mollusca; class Cephalopoda; order Sepiida; family Sepiidae; genus Acanthosepion; species Acanthosepion esculentum. Next base: position 48,652,820 of record OZ038499.1, on the reverse strand, counting down.
CAAAGAAAGAATTAAAGATGGCACCAGACTTCTCGATCACCTTCTAGAAAGCCTAACAGCAAAGATTCGATGTCGAGTTCTTCTAAAAAAGAAAATGCTGAAACGAAATCCATAGAAAACCCACAGACACACATTTGCATTTCTCAAAGCACGCTTTCATGAAAAAGCGTATAGTTACTCAAGAACATATACACATACATGCAGGCATATAAAAAAAAACAAATGCACACATATACGCACGCATAATGACAATGACAATGAATCTATCTATCTATCTATCTATCTATCTATCTATCTATCTACGCCTTATTTTACTACCTACTGTCACCTGAGTATGTATGTATGTATGTATGTATCTATCTATCTATCTATCTATCTATCTATCTATCTATCTATCTATCTATCTATATACCTACATTCCTTTCCTTATTCTCAATATTTTGCTACCTACTCTCACCTATCTATCTATCTATCTAACTATCTATCTTTCTTTCTTCTCAATATCTTGCTACCCACTGTCACCTGACTGTCTGTCTGTCTATCTATCTATCTATCTATCTATCTATCTATCTATCTATCTATCTATCTATCTATCGACATTCCTTTCTTCCTTTCTTTATTCTCAATATTTTGCTACCTACTGTCACTTGACTACCTAACTATCTATCTATCTATCTATCTATCTTCTCAATATTTTACTACCTTCTGTCACTTGACTACCTAACTATCTATCTATCTATCTATCTATCTATCTATCTATCTATCTATCTATCTATCCATCCATCCATCTATCTATCTATCTATCTATCTATCTATCTATCTATCTATCTATCCATCCATCCATCTATCTATCTATCTATCTATCTATCTATCTATCTATCTATCTATCTATCTTCTCAGTATTTTACTACCTACTCTATCTATCAATCTATCTATCTATCTATCTATCTATCTTTCATTCAGTCACTGAAACCAAGCAGAGTCTCGGACATGTCTTTTCCGTCTTTAGACGCGACCAAAACTTAGTAGTCAATTATTTATTAGGTATTGGCAGCGTGTAAACTACGTATGGGCAAAGTAATCGAGGAACAAACACATGATTGTTACAAGCATATATTCCTAAACTTGTTAAGCTGAAATATTTAGCGATACAAATGAAGATTTTCCAAGTGTATTTTATAATGGTAGAACTCACATGGACTTCATTCAATCATTAAGATTTATAATTCAGTACGAAATTCAAGTAGACAACCGGGCAAATGTTGATGAGTATGACCAGTTAGCCTCTTATCACAAAAATGGACAAAATCCCAATCAAAGAAATACAGGCGTCATAGAAAGAAACACTGAAGATAAAAGGAACTTTTAATTCAAATTTTAACCTCAAATTGAGACCCTGATAATAATATATAATGTATACATTTATATATAAAAGAAATTTATTTCGGGAATAAAAAAATTATTTAAGTCATTATTTCGAGATAATATATATTCGGATACGAACTCTGTGATTTGTTTACGTTTTGGCGTAAACATTAAAATGCATTCTTCTTAAGATTTTCTTCCTAAAAATCGTATCTGATGGCGCAGTAGGGCTCCGTCACCATGAAATATAACGAATGTGTGACCGTAACATGGCCAGAAAATGATTTTCTCTTCTAAATGGAATAGATAGATACATACATACATGCAAAACAGACTGAAATAGATAGATAGATAGATAGATAGATAGATAGATAGATAGATAGATAGATAGATAGATAGATAGATTTTTAGTGGTTGGATCACATTACTATGAATTTCTTTTGAATAACAGAGTGGACCCATAAACTCTTGAAGCACTTGTCGGTTGTTCGACGTGGTGTAATGGCTAGCAAGTTTGCCTCGCTTGATCTGTTACATTTGAGTAATTAATTCGATTCTCACTGAGTGCTCCACATTTTCGGCCTTGTGCCACATTTAAACTACGCTTAGAAAATCATTATGGTCTTTGTTCCACATTCTAAGACCTTAGAAAATCACCATAAACTCATGATTAACCTGACAGCTCTTTCTTGTACATAGAATATATCACACCCTCCCCTGAAGCCTCCGAGTTGAAGGCATTGAATAATACATCCATTAAAAGAATTGAGGATTTCAAATATCTTGGATTCCATTTAATAGATTCCCAAAAAGACTTCAATATCCACAAAGCTCTTGAATGGAATGCGTGTAACAAACTTCACAAGATTTGGCGCTCGGAGATTCCATCCTCCTTAAAAGTCCAAACCGTTCGAACATTGACTGAACCAGTCCTACTATACGGATCAGAAACTTGGACATTATCTGTTTGTCTTGAATGACGACTGGATGGAACATATACAAAGAAAAATCTAAGAAAAATCCAGAACATCACTTGGAGATCCCATGCAGCGCTTAAAATAATTTACGGAGAACTGATCCCAGTCTCACTTAAGCTCAGGCAAAAACGATTGCAGTTTGCCGGCCACTGCCACCGAACGGACAGGTAAATCTTCACATCCTTACTCCTATGGCATCCTTCTAGAAGTGTCTTCTCACGAAAATTGGCTTTCTCAGTCATCATAGTTCGGAACTCAGGGTTGGACATCGGGGATGTGGAGACTGCAATACAGAACCGAACAGTGCGGAAAGAGATTGTCAATAGAGTTCCGACCAACCAGAGGGAGGGTCGAAGGATGATGATGATGATGATGATGATGATGATGATGATGATGATGATGATGATGACGGTGATGATGATGATGATTTACATATAAAATAGAAATAGATGCATACATACAAAACAGATTGAGATAGCTAGCTAGCTAGCTAGGTGTCTCGCTAGATAGATAGATAGATAGATAGATAGATAGATAGATAGATAGATAGATAGATAGATAGATAGATAGATACTGAAATAGATAGATAGAGAAAGAGAGAAACAGACTGAAATAGATAGATAGATAGATACTGAAATAGATAGATAGATAGAGAGAGAGAGAAACAGACTGAAATAGATAGATAGATAGATAGATAGATAGATACTGAAATAGATAGATAGAGAGAGAGAGAAACAGACTGAAATAGATAGATAGATAGATAGATAGACAGATAGATAGATAGATAGATAGATAGATAGAAAGAAACAGACTGAAATAGATAGATAGATAGATATATAGACAGATAGATAGATAGATAGATAGATAGATAGATAGATAGATAGATACTGAAATAGATAGATAGAGAGAGAATCAGACTGAAATAGATAGATAGATTGATAGATAGATAGATAGATAGATAGATAGATAGAGACTGAAATAGATAGAGAGAGAGAGAGAATCAGACTGAAATAGATAGATAGATAGATAGAAACAGACTGAGATAGATAGATAGATAGATAGATAGATAGATAGATAGATAGATATAGACTGAAATAGATAGATAGAGAGAAACAGACTGAAATAGATAGATAGATAGATAGATAGATAGATAGATAGATAGATAGATAGATAGATAGATAGATAGAAACAGACTGAGATAGATAGATAGATAGAAAGATAGAACAGCCTGAGATAGATAGATACATAGATAGAGAGAGAGCGAGAGAGAGTCGAGGACTTCAAATATCTTGGTTTTCACATAATAAATTCCCCAAAACACTTCAACATCCGCAAAGCTCTTGCATGGGATTTGGCGCTCGAACATTCCATCTTTCTTGAAAGTCCACTGCACTGATGCTCTTTTATGATATTGATTGCAAAGTTTATTTTGATATCTCTCACGGAGAACCCATTGCATGTTTGTCTGACCACAGATCAAAATCTCTAACCTCCGAATATAACAAGTAGTGAAATTCAAATCTTTATGTTTGGGCTTATAAAAGTGATACAATATGGCAACTCTTCATTGGACATAAGAATTTCTGTAAGTCTATAAAAAAAAAGTTATATTCAAATTTTGGGGTGAGAAACAGAATCTGGAGAAGAAACCGTTGCTGGATGTATAGATGGCCACTCGTATTCGAGGATACCTGTCTACTAGGGCGGCTAGCCAATCCCTGTTGCAGACGCTTGCTCAGGCATATTCGTGTTTATTCATCACCCGCAGAGCCTGTGGTTTATACTGCAACTATGCGGAGCAGAACTTATTTACAGTTTCTGGGAGAGAGCGTGTTATCTAGCGTGATCAACAATTTGAACAAGTCCAGCACTCTCAAGCCCTTGGTCACGATGTCTTGTGATTCGTGCTACCACAAACTATGAACGGCCCTCGAGAGTTCCATCTACCTAATTCCATTCACAAAGCTTGGGTCAACCGTGGTATGGTTATCGGCACCTTCCAGTCCGATAACATCAGAAAATTTCCTTCCTGACAAGTTGACCATAGTGAGATTCGAACCCGGGTCTCATGGTCAGAATGCCAACGTTCTAACCACTTGGCCACATGCCCATAAAAAAATACAAATTTTGGGGTGAGAAACAGAATCCGGATGTAGTTGCATAAAATAATTCAACCTTCGACACAGCCACTTATAGATACATTTTGTATCGACTGTCATGACGCGACTCTCCACGTACAAACTCTCAAGTAAAGCAGAACTAAAGTTAGGTTTAAGGTGATTTCGAAGATTTCCGAAGACCAACATCCGATGATCTATTGGATCAGAACAAAAGTGCATAACACAATTTAATTGAATTTGAATTTAAAAAAACAGCATTTAGATCAATGGTTCTCAACCGATTTTGGGCCATGCCTCACTATGGTATTTCTAAACATCTGGTAGCCCCTATTCTTTTTTTCGAAAAAAGAGGATATATTTTGCTTTTGAAACCAAATTAATCGTTCATTCGCCAGTAAGTTAAAATCGCCTGACGAGACGTATTGGTATGCGTTGAAACATGATTGCAATTGTGTGACGATCGTTACATGTTGTTTTAATATCCTAATACACGCCCCCCATATATATATATATATATATATATATATATATATATATATATATATATATATATATATATATATATATATATATTGCGAGGAGTGTGATCTTTTTACCTTGATAAGATTTCTGAAGATTGGGTGGAGTTTTATTTATTCATTAATGACTTAAACTGGAAATGTCAATTTGGTCCTAGATTTCACTATTATTTCCTTGTTATAAGTTGCAAAGTATTGTTTGTTTTTTGTTTTTACTAATTAATGTCTGTGTTTAAGTTCGTCATTCGACATCAGAGTGTTTTGATGTTAGAAGTTTATTGACAGACTTTCTTTAGACTCGCCGTGGAGCTTTTATTTAATTTTGTAAATTTCGATCTCATCATCAATAATGTGATGTAATCTTTTTTATATCTGTCTATATTTCTGAGATGAGGTATTTTGTACATTATTTACATTATTCGGACTATTGTCCTCATCTTTGTCGTCATATTTATTACAACGTTTCGGCCGTTGTACGCTCCGGCCTTCTTCAGGTGGTTGGAATGTCGAACTGAATCATTTATTTTTCTCACTGGGGTTGACTGTTTCTATTTCCACGTACCATGTTTAATGGATGTAAGTTATCAGTTATCTCCTGTTAATTCCCCTCTCCAAGTTCTCCACCGGGTATTGAACTCACACTCTTTGGGTCCTGTCACTGGATCTAACTAACGCCTTTATCCACTGTGTTGTAATAAATATGGCGACAAAGATGAGGACAATAGTCCGAATAATAGAAATAGTGTACATAATACCTCATCTCAGAAATATAGACATAAACTGCGTTCTACAGCCTTGGTTGGCAACCAGTCTACCGTATAAAAATACGTCAACCTACTGCGATCTTCAACCTCGTCACTCCTGAATCGAAAAGACATGATCACGTATGTCACTTAAATGAATGGTTGAATCCAATATCGATGGTCTGGCATAAATAAAATGCAGGATTTAAACTAACGTGATTTCCAATTTATCTTGACGATGATTGAATTCAGTAATCAATCGCTTGAACTTGACAAGGTTTTTTTTCTGGTCAGGACTAGCCTGCATTGGTTGATTAAATAATTGTTGATGAACAAATGGGGACGGTTTGCCTTTTTGTCAGGACATTGGCTCTATTCATTCCGTTTATTGGCTGACTGACCGTCGGCCTTGTTAAACCAACTGATTACTTCATCAGGAACGTCATCTTCCGTCTCCTCATCGGATAAATCTTTCTTTTTTGTTTTATTTGTGTCTTTTTCTTCTCTCGTTCTTCATTCTTCTGGGGAGGGTTCGAATTATTTTAAGTATTTTATTTCTTCTTCCTTTTCTTCGCCTCCATTTTCTCTGTCTTTTTTACGTTTGTTTTTTTTTTAACTCTAGTTTTTTTTTCTTTCATTGTTTAGCTTTCCTCTTCTTTCATGTAACCTTATGTGCCCCTTACGTCATTGAAGTTTATTTCGTTGTCGTCTTTCCGTGTCCCCTTCCTTTTTCTTTCTTATCTTTTCTGATTTCAGAGATTTCGCCTTTCTTTTACGTTGTTGTTGTTTACTTTTCTTTCTTTTTGTTTTTCATTCTTTCTTTTTCATTCTTTCTTTCTTTCTTTTACATTCTTTCTTTTTAACTTTTCCTTTCTTCTTCATTCTCTTTCTTTTTCATTCTTCGTTCTTTTTCTTTTTCTTGCTTTCTTTTTCATTCTTTCTTTCGTTTTCATTCTTTCTTTCTTTTTCATTCTTCGTTGTTTTTCTTTCTTTCTTTCTTTTTGTTTTTCATTCTTTCTTTCGTTTTCATTCTTTCTTTTTCATTCTTTCTTTTTTTTACATTATTTCTTTTTAACTCTTTCGTTCTTTTTCATTCTTTTTCATTCGTTCTTTTTCATTCTTTCTTTTTTTACATTATTTCTTTTTAACTCTTTCGTTCTTTTTCATTCTTCGTTCTTTTTCATTCTTTCTTTTTCATTCTTTCTTTCGATTTCATTCTTTCTTTTTCATTCTTTCATTCTTTTTCATTCTTTCTTTCTTTTTCATTCTTTCTTTTTTTACATTATTTCTTTTTAGCTCTTTCGTTCTTTTTCCTTTCTTCGTTCTTTTTCATTCTTTTTTATTCTTTATTTTTCATTCTTTCTTTTTCATTCATTCGTTTTCATTCTTTTTTTCATTCATTCTTTCTTTCTGTTTCATTCTTTCTTTTTTCATTCTTTCTTTCCAGCCTGCATAGATATTTATATGCCTCTCGCTATTACTAAATGTTTTTATTATTATTGTTTTTCTCATTCTTTCTCTTCTGCTGATCTTCAATCTTTACACAGTTTTTATGATTCTTCTTTTTTCTTCTTCTTCTTCTTCTTCTGCTCTTTTTCTTCTTTTTCTTCTTCTTCTTAGATGATACTTTCTTCATCTTCTTTTTTAACCCTCTCTTTTTGTTTTCTTATCTTTCACAATCTTCTGTTTTTGCTTTTCTACCTTTGACGTTTTCACTGTTGATTCTGTTTCTTTAGCTGCCTCTTCCTGCCCCAACTCCCCTTCTTCATCTTTTTCTTTTTTCAGTGACACCTTCAACTTCTTCCTTTTTCCTCTTTAGCCTTCTTCTTCGTTATTTCCTCCCTATCCTTCTCCTCTTCCTCCTCCTCCTCATTCTTCTTCTTCCTCGTTTTCCTCCTCCTCCTCCTCATTTTTCTTCTAATCCGTTTTTCTCTCCATACTTCTTGTTTTGCGTCTTCATCTGTTTTTACCAAGATTTGAATTGTTTTCTCCTCCTCCCTCATCTTCTGATCTTCAATATACTTTTGCAGCAAAATTATTTACAGTGCCTTCCTACACTAGAATCATTAATGATATTATACACACATAATGGCCCTATTTTGTCCGGAATGATAGTCTTCATTACCGATTTCCATTGCACAAAATCCAAATTAAGTTCCGGACCATCCTAAAAGAATCTGGATGCTCAGAAAATTACGAAAAAGAAACCTGCTAGTGGGGGAGGAAAGAGAAGGCCAAGCAAACAGAGCGTAAGAAAATGTAGCCCAATCTCTCTCTCTCTCTCTCTCTCTCTCTCTCTCTCTCTGTATATATATATATATATATATATATATATATATATATATATACACACACAAATTTATATATATATATATATATATATATATATATATATATATATATATATATATATATATATTGATACTATTAGTGGTATATATATATATATATATATATATATATATATATATATATATATATATATATAAATTCCAAGAGGATAGAATCCAGGTATAACTCAATGCCCAGGACAGAGTAAGAATATAATAAAAAGCCTCAAACACTAATATTCCATGGTTATAATTTATTACATTGGAATCGTAATCACAATCCAATTCATCAGACCTACAAATTCAAAAATTGCTTTTGGAATTTGTATTTGAATTCGATCGTGATTACGATTCCAATGTAATAAATTATAACCATGGAATATTAGTGTTTGAGCCTTTATTATATATATATATATATATATATATATATATATATATATATATATATATATATATATATATATATATATATATATATATATGTGTGTGTGTGTGTGTGTGTGTGTGTGTGTGTGAGTGTGTGAAGAGAGAGAGAATACATGTCTAGACATAGGATTCAACAGTGCATGGTGATTTTCAAAAAGCTTAAAACAGTCATTCACTATAATGTGTTGATTCTTATGTCCCCACTATCTATATCTATTCACGTTCTAACTACGATACTAAGCCACTTCCAATTGTACAAGTAAACATAGATGTTGCATGTGAGTATTAAATTCTCCAAGACTTCTTTCCTCATTAAATGATCCTAAGATTTCACCGGTTTCTTTATGGAAATTAGCCATAGTCTCTTGTATATATATATGTATATATATATATATATATATGTGTGTGTGTGTGTGTGTGTGTGAAGAGAGTGAGTGCATGTCTAGAAATAGGATTCAACAATGCTTAGTGACTTTCAAAAAGCCTAAAACAGCAACTCACCATACGGTGTTGATTCTTATGTCCCCACTGTCTATATCTGTATACACTCTATCTACCATACTAAGCCAGTTCCTATATATACTTGGTGTAACAGCAAAATTGTCCAAATTGTGTAAAAGCAAAATTTCCCAAATCAATATAGATATTGCCTGTGAGTATTAAATTCTCCAAGACTTCTTTCCTCATTAAATGACCCTAAGATTTCACCAGACCCTTTATGTGTGTTAGCATTACTCTCTTGCAGATGCTATCCTCCTTAAAATTTTCTCATCTGTCATATTTGTTCATGATAACATCAAAATTATAACATTATTTTAAATTTTATCTGGTTTCTTTTTTTCCTTTTTGCAGGTGAGTACCATTGAACAATATTAGTTTTGGAACGAATTATTTCTCAAAATGAATACACATTAAAGACAAAAATTCCGGTTTATTATAAAGAAGATTATTTTATCAAGGTAAGTATAAAGTAAGTAAAGATTGTTATTTCGCAAAGAGTGATATCAGCCAAAGTTTCGAAATCTTGAAATAAGAAGAGATTTGAAGAGGAATCGTTGAATATTTGTATTTCGCAATTCTTGACACAAAAAGAAAAAAATAATCTCTTATTTAATTAGGAAACATATTTATACATATATATATCGAATACCGGGTGTAATAGCAACATTATTTAAATCATGTAACAGCAAAATTGTCCAATTGTTAGATTAAGATCTGAACCGTTGTAGCATAGAAATGATTAAAGATATCTTACTGGAATCGTAAGAGGTTTTTATAACACTACTGGACTCTACGAAGAATGGATAATTACTCTCTAAGCTTAACAGAAGAATCGTGATGAAATCGATCATAAAAGAAAATGGAAGCTCATGAAGGATTGAAATAAAGTTCAGATATATATACATATATATATATATATATATATATATATATATATATATATATATATATATATATATATATATATATATATATATATATTTATATATTCCAAATTATTCAATCTGATCTCGCTCTCTCTAACCCTTTAACATTCTGTCCTGGAGTAACAAGTTGCCTCACGGTTTTCAAGTACGATTTCATTTCCAAGTCTCTTGTTTCACTGCTCCGTGGACTGTCATGGCTAAAGCTCCTCTCTTACGCGCCAAACGTCCCACGGGTTGAGTTGGATCTTTTCCAATCGATCTTTTTAAATTCTAAGTTGAAATGATGATCCCTCTCCCTCTTTTGACCTACTTTTTCTGTTTTCCTCTCTACTGTTCCCTCTCTTTTAAACTTATTCACCGTTCAATTGATGGTTCTTGAGAGGACTTTGATAGAAGACAGGTTATGAAGCTTTCTACTGTTACTGAAGGCCTGAATAATTTTTCTTCTTACCAATTCTCAGTTGAGAGTTTACACTGTTCTTTTCTAGCTGAATAACTCAAAGAGACCTTCAGTGATTCTTACGACAAATTGTGTCGAGATGGCTAAACATCTGAAAAACTGGAAAAAAGAAACCCGATTAGTCTATCGTTTTTTTTTTAGATGTTAAATATTTTGTGAGATTATGATTTGGACAAATTTACTGTTACACCCGGTATATATGTGCATGTTTGAATATATATATATATATATATGTATATATATATATATATATATATATATGTGTGTGTGTGTGTGTGTGTGTGTGTGTGTGTGTGTGTGTGTGTGTGTGAGTTTGTTTTATTTAAAACGAGATGTATTTTTTTTAATCCGACAGATTTTATGAATTAATAATTTTAGCGGATGCCCATATTTGAGTAGACGCTCCGTTTATGATATATATATATATATATATATATATATATATATATATATATATATATATATATATATATATATATATATATATATATATATATATATATATATATATATATATATTAGCATGAAATAGGAGGCAAAATAAAAAATGAATAGGAGCTTTTTATCCAAGTATGTGCCAATACTGTCTATCTCTCATCTCTAGCTTATCCTGGATATATCTATGTATCTATATATATGCAGGTCACGCATACACACACAGACTCATATATATATATGTATATATATATATATATATATATATATATATATATATATATATATATATATATATATATATATATAAGTTCTTATTTGTCTTAACCTGACCATATCTATCTATCTATCGATCTATCGATCTATCAATCTATCTATCTCAGTCGGGCCATTATCTATCTCAGTCGGGCCATTATCTATCTATCTATCTATCTATCTATCTATCTATCTATCTGCATGTCCTCAAACGATCTTTCAACCAATCTACATGAATATATAATTTCCGGCTACTCTTTTCCGATCACACCTATCAGATAGGACGTCTACCTATTCCCTGTTGTAGGCGTCTGCTCAGACATGTCTTTGTTTGTTCGACATCAACCGCCACATTTGTAGTCTATAGTTCATCTATGATGACCGGGTCCGTGAAATGTAGACATAGAAAAAGAAAATCTATATGACTCACCTCTCACTTTCTGCAAACTGTCAAATATTAATATCGCACAGTATTTTCTAAAGTTAATAAACACTTTCAAAAAATAATCCCCTAAGTAAGATCTTCAAGAGGAAAACAATTAAAATGAGCTACGCCTGTACCAGCAACATGTATACAATTATTATCTGACACAATAACCATATTTTTTAAATTTCTATAAGATAAACAAGTGTTAAAATGTCAGCATAAAAACAAATTCAAATTTCCATAATGTAGGTTTTACTTAATAAGCCACTATATTCTCATAATATAGGTTTTGCTTAATTAGCCACTATATTTTCATAATATAGGTTTTAATTAATTAGCCACTATATTTCCATAATATAGGTTTTACTTAATTAGCCACTATATTTCCATAATATAGGTTTTGCTTAATTAGCCACTATATTTCCATAATATAGGTTTTACTTAATTAGCCACTATATTTCCATAATATAGGTTTTACTTAATTAGCCACTATATTTCCATAATATAGGTTTTGCTTAATTAGCCACTATATTTCCATAATATAGGTTTTACTTAATTAGCCACTATATTTCCATAATATAGGTTTTGCTTAATTAGCCACTATATTTCCATAATATAGGTTTTACTTAATTAGCCACTATATTTCCATAATATAGGTTTTGCTTAATTAGCCACTATATTTCCATAATATAGGTTTTACTTAATTAGCCACTATATTTCCATAATATAGGTTTTGCTTAATTAGCCACTATATTTCCATAATATAGGTTTTACTTAATTAGCCACTATATTTCCATAATATAGGTTTTACTTAATTAGCCACTATATTTCCATAATATAGGTTTTGCTTAATTAGCCACTATATTTCCATAATATAGGTTTTGCTTAATTAGCCACTATATTTCCATAATATAGGTTTTGCTTAATTAGCCACTATATTTCCATAATATAGGTTTTGCTTAATTAGCCACTATATTTCCATAATATAGGTTTTACTTAATTAGCCACTATATTTCCATAATATAGGTTTTACTTAATTAGCCACTATATTTCCATAATATAGGTTTTACTTAATTAGCCACTATATTTCCATAATATAGGTTTTACTTAATTAGCCACTATATTTCCATAATATTCATTCCTCTCTAACTCTTCAAATCTTGAAAGTATAATTAATTCTAATTTCTATATTCTCCATTCTATAAACGCTTTACACTATATTAATTATAAATTATAAACTTTCCCCTACTCTTAAGTTCTCCCCAACTCTCTTTCCATCAATCCATTACATACATTTATCTCTATATTTTAAAGTTATTTTTAAACCCCTTTTATTCCTTTTTTAATTTTAAATTAAATTTGCATTCTTCATATAACCCCAAATTAATGTCATAAGGTTAATATTCGTGTTTAATTTTATAAAAGTTCTTCACTACCTTCCATCCACCCCTGACCCCTGACTCGTGCCTTTCGTCTGACTAAAACATTGAAATGGACACATTCTGCATTAGTTTTCCGACTATTATTTTTTCTTTTAGCTTTCACAGTTAAATTTCTATTTCTGACACGAACTCAGTCCACACCGGGGTTGATAAGACAGACGACTGATATCTTCGTCTGCCGAAATAGGCTATTCTCCATATGAGGTAAATTGGGATTTTAATGTTTATCGATTATATTGCTCTGTAATCATAAATAAATTGAGCTCTTTTTTGTGGATCAGTTTAAATATTTTATATTACTAGAATCCACTTTGATTATATACCAACGGATTTGTTACCTTTACTTTTAATATATATATATATATATATGTGTGTGTGTGTGTGTGTGTGTGTGTGTGTGTGTGTGTGTGTGTGTGTGTGTGTGTGTGTGTGTCTATTTTAGCTTTCACAGTAAAATTTATATTTCTGACACGAACTCAGTCCACACCGGGGTTGATAAGACAGACCGCCGATATCTTGGTCTGCCGAGATAGGCTGTTCCCCATATGAGGTGCTTTTGGATTTTATTGTTATTAATATGTATGTATGTATGTGTATGTGTGTGTGTGTGTCTATATATATCTATCTATGTGTAACTATGCATCTATCTATTTATTTATCTATCAATGAGTAACTATGCATTTCTCTATCTATCTATCTATCTATCTATCTATCTCTATATTGTACCCTCTAGCAACGTTATCGCTTTCATGTCAGTTAGTTTAGCAATGGTTCTAGGGTTTCCTTTTTCTCTAATTTAGATGAATTGCAAACTTCTACATCAATACGGCCGCCGGTCAAGTATGGTCAAGCGCCATTAAATCCGATTTATTACCACCGTGGATATTATTTCTCCTGCTTTAATGTTAAGATATTTTCTCGCAAAAGTCGGAAGACGCGGTCATTGAACATGAGGCTAATTCTTTGACCAGTAATGGTCGACAAGTGTCAATTTCATTTCTTTCTTTCCGGCCAGTCTTTGCGATCATAGGCATGAAATTCATTTGCCACGATGCTCTCTCTCTCTCTCTCTCTCTCTCTCATTTCTTTTACTGTCTCTCTCTCTCTCTCTCTCTCTCTCTCTCTATATATATATATATATATATATATATGTATCTATATATCTATCTCACTTTCTTTTTCTTTTTTCGCTTTCTCTTTCTTTTTCTGTGTCTCTTTTCTGTCTCTCTCTTTGTTTTTCTCAGTCTTTTTGTCTTTGTCTCTGTCTTTTTCTACGCCCTCCACTCTTTATTCCCTTACGTCTTTCCTTCTTTCTTTCTCCCCCTGTCTCTATTTTCTTTCTCTCTTCCTTTCTTCATTCTCTCTCTGTATCTCGCTATGTTTTTCTCTTTCACTGTCTTCCTCTTCGTCATATTTCCTTTCCGTTCTCAATGTTAACATTTTAATCTTTCTCTCTTTTTCCTCTCATACATAATTCTCTGCCTCACATACTCTTTCTCTCACCCCCCCTCTCTCTCTCTCTCTCTCTCTCTCTCTCTCCCTCTATCTATCTATCTATCTATCTCATTGGTGTGAAAAGTTCGATGAATAAAGCAAGTAAGGGCATCTGGATTCGCCCAGAGCAATGAAATATCCGAAAGAAATTTAAGAGGAATACGGTTCTTTGTTTTTTGTTTTTGTTTTTTGTTTTTTGTTTTTTGTTTTTGTTTTTTGTTTTTGTTTTTTTGTTTTTGTTTTTTGTTTTTGTTTTTTGTTTTTGTTTTTTGTTTTTTGTTTTTTGTTTTTGTTTTTTGTTTTTTGTTTTTTGTTTTTGTTTTTTGTTTTTGTTTTTTGTTTTTTGTTTTTGTTTTTTGTTTTTGTTTTTTGTTTTTTGTTTTTGTTTTTTGTTTTTTGTTTTTGTTTTTTGTTTTTGTTTTTTGTTTTTTTGTCTTTTTCCTTCTTGTCCGTTTATTTTTCTATGTAAAAGGGTTGGACAAAATAATTGGAACAGTGGCAAATTCCAATCCTATATTTCAAGGACCTATTATATTAAGAACTTTAACTAAAACTTCGTAATTGCAGGTTATATCTATTGTAAATACGTTTATTTATCTAATTTACTCTCTTTGTCTTATTTATATTTAGAATTTAGTAAAATTTAAGCTAAATGCGTGACCGCTCCGAGTTCGAAAAAGAGCAAATTGTTGGAGCTCGCATGACAGGAGCCTCGATCACTAAGGTTGCTGAACTGTTTGATTTTTCAAGAGCTGCCATATCAAGAACTATGACGCAATTCGAGAAACAGGGAAAAACTTCTAGCAACCGTAGCAATTTGGGCCGGACTTGCAAACTTACTGACAGGGACCGACGTGTATTGAAATGCAATGTGGCAAACAATCATCGGACTACTGCGGCCAAAGTGACTGCTGAGTTGAATAATCATCTGAATAGTCCAGTTTCTACTAAAACTGTTCGCTGTGGGCTCCATAAGGCTGCATATCATGGAAGAGCCGCCGTGAGGAAACCTCTTCTCTCCACTTGCAACATTCAAAAGAGGTTGAAGTGGTGCAGAGATCACAATGCCTGGTCTGCAGACCAATGGAAGCAAGTCATGTTCTCGGATGAGTCCAGTTTTTCTCTTTTCCCAACTTCAGGGTGAGTTTATGTGTGGAGGTAGCCCAAAGAAACTTACAGTCCTGACTGCCTTCTTCCAACAGTGAAGCATTGAGGTGGATCAGTGATAGTTTGGGCTGCTATATCATGGAAATGTCTCGGTCCAATACTTGTCCTGCATGGAAGAATCAACAGCAAAGATTACCTGAACATTTTGGGAGATCATGTTCATCCAGTGGCCAAGACTTTATTCCCTGATGGTGACTGCATCTTCCAAGACGATAATGCCCCAATACATACCGCTCGAGTGGTTAAGAATTGGTATGAAGAGCATGAAAGTGAACTAGAACATATGGAGTGGCCTCCTCAATCTCCAGATATCAATATTATTGAACATTTGTGGTGCATTTTGGAGCGACAAGTTAGGAGCCGCTATCCTCCACCATCGTGTCTTAAAGAGCTGGAGCAGGTGTTAATGGAAGAATGGCTGAAAATTCCTTTGGATGAAGTCAGGAAGCTGTATGATTCCATTCCTAGACGTATTAAAGCTGTATGTGAGGCTAAAGGAGGACCAAGTCCATATTAAATAAATGTTCTTTGAATTTAACAAGTGTTTCAATGATTTTGTCTAACCCCTGTATGTACCTCTGATGGTCGCTCCTGGTCGTTGTTGTGGTGGGGGGCTGGTGTGGAGAAAAATGGTGAAGAGAGGGGGGATCAAAAAGTGCAGTGGAGTTCTTGCCAGCAGACCAGCTATTTTTTCTTCTTCTTCGGTCGCCTCAAGGAAATCGATTGCCTGGCTCCCTTTCTCAGCCGTTACACTGGGCAGCTGTGAAACAGATACCAGTTCAGCCGCACATACTTCGACTTCCTCTTTTTCCGTCTGTCAATCCGTACGTCCAGCTCTATTGCAAGCTGTCCGCCGAATGACTTCGGATCCGTCGTGCTGCTGACACCCCGCTTTTTATGCTATTCCAGTACGGCCTAAATTTGCATGTGTGCAAATATCGTCTCGTTTTGCACAAGATAGGCGCGAATAAATTGCGTCTTCAATAGCGGCCATATTTCTTTTTGTCATCACTTTTCAGGCAAGACACGTTCACGCTCGTCTCTAATTATGAGGTAAGTCATGTCTTTAGTCACAGCTGGCATAGTCCAAACTCCTGGATGTTACCACCCTTGACGTTAAGTTTCAAAGCCGAGGGACCACATTAAGCGCTACCAACTCCAAAGACCCCAACTGTGGAACAAGCGGATGACGATTACAACAGATCTAAACGGGTTAACCGGCATATGAAGAGGTCTACGCATTATGGACATACTACAGCAGGCACCACTGAAAATTATAACCTAGTCAGTAGCAGTTCGTTGCCTTTTCATTAAAAGAAGAAATTAAATTCTTGGATATTAGATAAAGCCGACGATTATATCTCTATGCAGTGGCACAAATGTTTTGGGAAAATATCCTACTGGGAGTCTGTTCCACAAAACAAAGAATCGTATGTCGTTACTCACCATCTTTCCTCTTAAATTTCTTTCGGATATTTCTTTACTCTGGGCGAATCCAGATGCCCTTACTTGCTTTAGGAAGAAGCAGTCCGAGTGAAACTTCCTCCTTACTAACGGAATGCGAAGGGAATGATGATGATCCACCCTTGGGTACGTGTCATAGCGGCTCCCAGCTGCATAGGTCAGTGTTAGTGAGACCCAGGCGTGTCGCTCTCAGAACACATACCAGGAAAATAACGATGGAGTGATGAGAGACTCGCGACGTTTCGTCTGTTGTAAAATATTTGTAGGGTAGAAAATAATTCATCTACCACAAGTGCACGTAGGCGCTTTTGAACTAATGACAGACAAGAGAGGACTGTGTCACTCCAGCCCAGTTACGACCGCAATACTCCATTTTTGATTTGGTTTTGTAATGTCAACGAACCCTCGTTTGACACTTGTAATGTCAACGAATACTCACTTTCGTAATGCTCGTTGTAGTAGAGCCTTTGTCGAACAATACTGGTGCCACACGCCTTCGAATAACACTCACACCAATAGCACTTGCTCGATAATGCTCGCTCGAATAGTAATCCGTATAGTGATCAGAATAGAAAAATAGTTAGAGAATAACGGTCCGAATAGAGGATAGAAAAGAAATAGCGATCAGAATAGTAATAAAGGATAGACTAGAAATAGTCGTCAGCTACGTCCTACATATATGCGATTTCCTCTATGGTCACGTGGTTTACTTAATTCAACAAAGGGATCGCCTGTGTTTGCTCGCTGGTGACCTGTGTTCAAACTCAAGTTTTCGGTAGCGACACTTTATTGCTATATAAAATTTGATATATATATATATATAGATTGGTTATATATCAGACGCCTTCGAATAACACTCGCACAAATAGATAATACTCGCTCGAAAACTAACCCGTAGTGTGATCCGAATAGAGAAATAGTATAGTGAATAGAGCAGAGGATAGCGGTCCGTATATTAATAGAGGATAGACTAGAAATGACGATCGTTTAGACGTCACGCTACTACCTACTTGTGCGTTTCTCCCATGGTCACGTGATCCACTAAATTCAATAATGGGATTGCCTGCGTTTGCTCACATTATTCCTATATAACCTTTGATTTGGTTCTTGTAAAGACAGAGCATAGCAGGAGGAATCAGATACTTACGAGAACTGTACAATAAACAGACCACTGACCGTTAACTGTGTCAAATATATCGTATTCCGGGGGGAAATAATATGCAACAGCTTGTATGGCTACTATGCATATGTTCTCCTTCTTAATACTTAATTGGCGTAGATAGGTTTGCCTGTCCGGTTCACACTCCTCCCCGGTCTTTTGAATAGGTGTAGTGGCTTATCTCTAGTTTCCTCTTATAGCATTGGGTTTCCGGTTCTTTCTAAAAATTTACTTCGACTAAATACTTCTGTCGTCTGTACCTAAACTGTTATTTACTGGTTTTCTCAATAGGAGTAGATAGGTTCGCCTATCGGTGGTTTCACATTCCTCCCCGGTTTTTTTTTAACAGGAGTAAAGGTTTATCCCTTGTTTCCTGTTTAGGATTGGGCCTCCGTTTTCTCCTGAAGTATTCTCATTCTCTTTCTCTCACACTAGCCCCTTGTATTTAATGTCATTTATCGCCTTGATTGGGGGTGAACTGATTCAATTTACATAAATTTAAAGTATTCTTGGTTTGGTTTGGTTTGGTTTGTTTTACGGCATATCAACCTCAATGGGTTATTTAATGCCGACAAAATTTCTATTGTTGTAAATATTTTTTTCCAGTAATATATTGCTGGAAATATTTTTTTCAAAAAATGTATTGCTGGAAATTTTTTTTTTCAAAATATGTACTGCTGGTAATACTTTTTTCTAAAAATGTATTGCTGGTGATAATTTTTTACAAAAAGTATTTCTGGTATTAAAACCTGTTTTTACGCACTCATGGAGTTTTGACTCCTGCTTAGGTGTTAACTATTTGCCCATAGCTGGAGTCCTAACTGGTGCTACCACCCCGGGTTTAGGGTGAACCTGGGAACACCAGCAATTAAGAGGTGGTTTCATGCTCCACAAAACCTCCTGATCAGAGGCCTGGCTGTCGGATGTAGTTTATCGTCATATTTAAGGCGTTAAAGTATTCTTGATTTTACAACGCACAATGTTACTGCACTATTGACGGAACTGTCTTTAGCTATAATTCCACTGCGAGCCGCCCAAGAGACAGATACAGAAATAAACTCATTGATATTTGCAAAACTTCATCAATTGTCACAGCAAGGAAATATGGCTAGGTGGGAATCGATTTCAAATTCTAAACGGTTCGTATTATGATGGAGTAGCCATAAAACCATAACCAGGCAAAAGAGTCTAAAGTAATCAGAGTTAAAACTCTGTTCAGTCTGCTTTATTAAATGAAACGAAAACGAAAAAAAAAATCATAATCGCTGTTGATTCAATTAAATCGTTTGGCCTTTAATCATATTAGCCTCCCATTATTCCACCCATCGCTTCCGCTCCGCCGCCCTTCCGGTCCTCCCCTTGGTCAGAAATGGATCGAAGCCAAGCCAATCAAGACAGACAATCAACTTTTAAATAGCTGATTAGAGGTAGATGCAATTACGGGGGGCTTGATCTATAACGCATTAGAAAAATACTGATTTGCGGCAATTAAGACCCAGTGGACCGATTCGATTATTAACGCCCACAGCCGTATGTCTATAGAAATGAAACTCTTGTGCGAGTTCATTAACTTACGAGATGTAATTCTATGGCTGGGTTATTATAAGCCTTCAATCTATTTGCATGGATCTAAGCTTTTCTTCTTTCCTTCCTTCTTTCTTTTTTCATTTTTAAGCACATCGCTTTTAACACATAATTTACTAAATGTGCTGAACAGATTGCACCCACTAATGGGGTTAGAATTTTGGGAATAGCATCAGCAATTCATGGATCAATTCACATAGCACATTCGGGGTCATATTCCGTATACTATCACTTTCGCAACAAAATCCCGCGACAGCACCTTCCTCATTGCATTAAAGAGGTAAGGTCAGTGTAATATCGACGCCAGAGTGACAATGGTTAGGGAGATCGGCAAGTTCAGGTAGACGCGTATGAGCGACCCATATACAAGAAGGTCTTGTGTCACATCCCGCTTTAGTGGGGAAATCAGGTAAACGATATTAACAGCCACCGGACCATATCTTCACTTTGGCTAGCGAGAATTCTATCCGTCTCTATCTATCTCTTTTCCCTGTCGCATACTTCATTTTTCACTCTAGCCATAATTGCCCATATCTAGAATGCGGCCCGACGTCATAGTTTTATGGCCGGAATTACCGACAATTCCGACCGATTGTCACTTGATCCAGAAAGATTTTATTTATTCATGAATTTTGATTTTTTAAAATCATTTCAGGAAAATTGAAGCAATAAAGCCACTAGGACCCGAAGGGGTTACTGAGTGTTAGAGAATATGAGAAAAAACTACTATTAAAGAGAGAGGACAATAAAAGAACAAACATTTAAGAAGGCAGAAGATAACGATTGACATTGCATTCAATTTTTGAAGATCAAAGGCAATAAAGCCACTAGGATCCGAAGGGGTTACTGAGTGTTAGAGAATATGAGAAAAAAACTACTATTAAGGAGAGAGGACAATAAGAGAATACGAATTAAGAAGACAGAAGTTAGCGATTGACATTACCTTTAATTTTTGAAGATCAAAGGCAATAAAGCCACTAGGATGCAACGAGTTACTGAGTGTTAGAGAATATGAAAAAAAAACTACTATTAAGGAGAGAGGACAATAAGAGAATAAGAATTAAGAAGACAGAAGATAACGATTGAGATTGCATTTAAATTTAAGCAAGAAGTGAAGTAAAAGAAATTAGAACTTACGGTTACATCTAGCCAATTCGAAATGTAAAATAATGAGACCCAGCTGCCAATCTAGTACTGCGCTTAAATTCGTATAGTCTGGGCTCCATAGAAGAAAGTTCATCAGTACATTACCATTTACTCGTATTTCTAGAAATTGCACGGGCAAGTTACGTTACGGCGGTGGGAAAGTAACTGAAGCCGTGATGCCAGGTCAGTACCAATAACATTGCAGATTCTTCTTAGAATTTCATCAAGAATGTCTAAATATATAACAGTCCATATGTGGCAGCAATGAAAGAAAAGTGACGAATGGTAGACTTATAATTATGTTAGATTCTGGAGAGAAAGATTGTTTTGCAATGAGGATAGCAGTCTAACAAAGTAAACACTATAAATAGTTACAATACCTCATCTTAGAAATATAGATATATACCTATGTACGAAAGTTATAAACGCTAAAATCAAAACATGTCATTTTTCTCATCATTCTTTTATTGCCATATTCGCGACGTTTCGGCCGTTGTACGCTCCAGCCTTCCTCAGGTTATTGTAATTTCGGACTGAAACCACTATTTCATCTACCGGAGAAGATTGTTCTATTTCCACACGCCATAACTCTTCCGGGTGTCTTAGTTATCTTCCTTAGCCTAACCTGTCCAATATTTTGTTCACATCTGCAGTTACAAGATAATGAAAACAACTCTTTTGTTCAAGTCATTGGATCCACGCAACGCTTTTATCCACTGGGCCATATATCCTTGAGGACTGAACAATGTAATATCTAATCACCGAAATAGCAGTGCTTGCTGGGCAACCTCCTCATGTTTTTCATAAAATAAGCTAAGTATTAAGAGATAGGAAAAATGTCGTTAGAAACAAAGAAAAGATTGCTGAACTGCTATGTAATATCTAATCTCCTATATGTCAGTGAATGAGGGACAATCTCCTCATGCCTTTCATAAACTAAGCAAAGTATTAAGAGATAGGAAAATGTCGTTAGAAACAAAGAAAAAATTGCTGAACTGCTATGTAATATCTAATCTCCTATATGGCAGTGAATACTGGACAATGTCCTCAAGCCTTCTCAGCAAAGTATTAAGAGGTAGGAAAATAACCTCAGAAACAAAGAAAAGAGTGTTGAACTGCTATGTAATATCTAATCTGCTATATGGCAGTGAATGCTGGACGATCTCTTCATGCCTTTTATAAACTAAGCAAAGTATTAAGAGATAGGAAAATTTCGTTAAAAACAAAGAAAAGAGTGCTGAACTGCGATGTTATATCTGTTCTCTTATATGACAGTGAATGCGGGAATTCTCATAAATAAAGAAAATACTTGAAGCGACCGCGATGTGGTTCTCTGAATACTGAAAATAACATTGACACAACATGTGAATAACGTAAAAGTTTAATGAGAATAAGAATTAATAATGCTTATAATTAGAAAGAGACAATTTATGGGACACAATGATGAATGAGGTCCCAGTTAATTTAATACTCATATAACCTATTGAAGACAAGAAAATCGGAAAAGAGCGAGTAGCCTACTTGAGAAAATGAAGGACGTAATGTAAAAAGGAATGACAAGTTTTCAATACGTATTTATAGAAATAAGGAAAAAACAGGAAGTTGTTAGGTTGCTCGGTCAATTTAACAAAATATTTAACCTTTAGTTATTTACAATAGACTTTCTCAATAAACATATAAGCAAATATAGATGTGTATGCGTTTGTGGGAGTAGTGCTGGAGGGCGAGTATACGTGGGCGAGCAAGTAGATATATAAATACGTCACTGCAAATGGTGGCAGCATCAAGAAAGAAAATTGAATTTTTCATGGCGTTCAATTTTCTCCCCATGCAGTGATTTCCAATAACTGCCAATGAAAAAAAAAAGTAAAGAAAAAAGAATTTAAATAATACGCCCTGCAAAAACCAAGGCCAATCTATTTAAGTCCTTCCTCTCATCTCAGTCCATCCCAAAGCCCAACGGCTTTTGTCGATCGTAAATTGCGACACAAATTCAATATGGCCGCCAATCTACGGTTGGTACGTTGCGAAATAATCCACTGTAGTTTTTAAGAGACAATGACTTGCAGTTTGTTTTTTTGTTTTTTCTGGCAGGAGAAGACATCATTATAATTTTTCAGAAATAGTTATATATATATATATATATATATAGAGAGAGAGAGAGAGACAGAGAGAGGGTGACAGGGAGAACATATATATATAGTATATATATATATATATAGTATATAAATATATATATATAGAGAGAGAGAGAAAGAGATCATATATATACATGTATGTATATAGCATATATATATATATATATATATATATATAAATGACATATATATATATAAATGGCATATATATATATATATGTGTGTGTGTGTGTGTGTGTGTGATTTTTTGCATTGCCTTACTGACGAGTGTTTTGTTTTGTTTTGAAATTGACCTTTTACAAAAATTTCGAATAACAATTACATTTATTTCACAAGATCCCAATAAGAGTAAATAAAGTGTTTTTAATTAATTTCTGTAGATTTTAATTTTAGAACACACGAGAACACACAAGCAAACACACACACACACACACAGACACATACTAACACACACACACACATACTAACACACACACACACACATACTAACACACAAACACACACCCATATATATCCACACATACATATATTTTAACACTTGAAACGTTAGTGGTTCCTCGTATTTGAGTAGACGTTTCGTTCATATATTAAATAGTATGTGTATCTATTTTCATCTACCGACCTGAATATTGGAGAATCATATTAAAAGGAAAGATGCGACCACTGACAGGATAAAAATCTGTCGGATTAATAATTTAAAAAATCCCATTACTTCCTTATATAAAAATAAAATATGTATAAGCATAAATATAAAATCTCTCTCTCTCTCTCTCTATCTATCTCTCTATTTATCTTTTATATATATATATATATATATATATATATATATATATATATATATATATATATATATTATTATTATTATTATTATTATTATTATTTTCTCAATTGAATAATTGAATACCGAGTCAAGGCAGACCTGCTACTTTTATTATGATTCAAACTAGAACGGCATTCCGATGTGGAAGTTGGTTTCCTTAAGCGCAGGGGAAGTGGGGCTCTACAAACTGCTTAAGCTCACTTACTTTCCTACCGATGCTTTCTCTCTTTCTCAAACGCCCTCTCTTTCTCTCAATATACATATATATATATATATATATATATATATATATATATATATATATATATATATATATATATATATATATATAGGTAACTATGCTCGTGTCGGAAAACCTTCGAACTCTTGATTTAACAATAGCCAAATCAATCACGAAGGAAAAAAAGGTTTTAAAAAAAGAAGAGCCAGGAACATGAAAGTCTGTCGAAAATAATCGCACAGATACAGGTTCAAGGCCCAAAGAAAAAACCCCGATACGAGTAAACAACTAACTAAAGAGCTCAATACAAGCGTAGAGCAAACCTAGTCAAACCTAATGAGCCAGACACACCTACCAAGGTTTCACTTAGGCAGAACGTCAGGGTCGGCTGACGATCTGCCTAAGTGAAACCTTGGTAGGTCTGTCTGGCTCATTAGGTTTGACTATATATATATATATATATATATATATATATGTGAGTGTGTGTGTGTGTGTGTGTGTGTGTGTGTGTGTGTGTGTGTGTGTGTGTGTGTGTGTGTACACCCTTATGCAAATTAATTGAAACAAAACGAATAATTTCATCATTGTTTCCTTTTTTCGTAATTTTCCAATGATACATGTCCCACTATTTACACTATTCGGACTATTGACCTCATTTTTGTCGCCATGTTTATGACAACGTTTCAGCCGTTGTAGGCTCCGGCCTTCTTCAGGTAGTTGGAATGTCGGACTGAATCCTTTATTTTCGCTCACTGGGGTAGACTGTTCTAATTCCACGTGCCATGTCTAATGGATGTCTCTTGACATTGAACTCACACTCTTTGGGTCCTGTCACTGGATCTAACTAACGCCTTTATCTACTGTGTCATGTGTCATTGAGTACCTGGTTAAGGCAGTGGAGAACTTGGAGAGGTGAATTAACAGGAGATAACTGACATCCATTAGACATGGCACGTGGAACGGACAGTCTACCCCAGTGAGTGAAATAAAAGGTTCAGTTCGACATTCCAACCACCTGAAGAAGGCCGGAGCGTACAACGGCCGAAACGTTGTTATAAACATGGCGACAAAGATGAGCATAGTAGTCCGAATAATGTAAATAGTGTACATAATAACTCACCTCAGAAATATAGACAGATACTGAAACAGGAACCAGTGCACATTTTAGTACTTCATATGTCCATTCCACGAAGTCGTTCTTTGCAGATCGACCACAGATTCTTGATTGGATTTAAATCATGAGCCAGTCGATAGTACTTTGATTTGCTCACTGATAAGACTGCCAGTGTGTTCGTGCAGCGTTACAATTTTCGTACGCTTCCTTGGAGTAACGTCCGTCGCAGACAATGGCCGTAGGACAACTAACCGACAGTTGAGACAATAGTGTCAGGGGGTGATAAAAATCTGATGCAATCACGAATGACGAATTATTTTTCAAGGCCAAACAAATGTCATCATACACCCCGAAAATACATTCGTATTACTGCACACCACTGCAAATGGCTTAATCTGAGGAAATATAGAAATCGTTTACACCCTGTCACTCCAGGGGGTCTAAAACTGACAGTATGGTGAAAGATAGGAAACTAAAACAGTTATTTCAACTAATTTGCACACGTGTGTATATGCGATTTTTTGCATTACCTTCACTACGCGATTTTTTTTTGCCAAAAATTGACCATTTACAAAAAAATATCGAACTTAATGTCAATTTATATCACAAACATCGAATAAGATAAAATAGCGTTTTGTTTTTTTTATTCATTTCCGTGTACACACAAACACACACACACACACACACACACACACATATATATATATATATATATATATATATATATATATATATATATATATATAGGCTCATGGTATGCTATATTTTTGTTTTAGAGTGCTCAATATCAGGAATAGCCCGTATGTAAATATTAGAGTGGAAACAGCAGCGAAAGTCTGTTTCATGCTCAAACGCAACCTTCAGTCTATGTGCATTGTTTTCTAACTCGACCATTTATATATGCTTGTAAATGGTGCATTATGTGTAGCAAGTTCTACTGCATTATCCTAGCGGCTATTGTGTGGACGCTGACGATTATTTTAGAAGCTACTGAGTACAAATATGTGTGGGTCCGCACACGGTTACTTGTCGCTATTTTATAATGTTCCCTGTTAACTTTTTCATAATTTAATATTGCTTACTTTATTATTTGTTGATTATTTTTATTATTATATTTATTATTATTATTATTACATTTACTTGTAAATTCGTGGTCGTCCGAAATATATCATATATCATATATATCATGTAGTTTGTTTATTAGTTACATAATTCGTTTACATATTGAATTGATTTAAATTTGTTGTGTATTTTATTTTACATATTTATGTATTTTATTTATATCCATAATACACTAATGAGCAGCATATATACATAGTCCAGCGAAAGCACAATACATATCACCTGCATTTTAGCATCAAACCAACAGTCGCCGCCAGCTGTTGATTGAATATCTACTTTTATGTATATATATATATATATATATATATATATATATATATACATACATATATATGTATATATATATATATATAAATAAATAAATAAATATATATATATATATATATATATATATATATATATATATATATATATATATATATATATATATATGAAAGACGTCACACATTATGAAATGGACAAAGTCCGACAATTATTTTAAAAGATTATTAAAATTATTTTATTTATATAAAAAGAACGTATAAACATAAAAAGGCCGTAATATATATATATATATATATATATATATATATATATATATATATATATGTATGTATGTATGTATGTATATGGGTTAACGTGCTCAATAGCTGGGATAGAGCGTATATAAATATAAAATCATGATGATTGCGTATAAACATGAAAAAGATTGTCGTCCCTGGGTGTCAACTTCAGTATCCACTTCTAACCTTTCTTGCGTCAACATTCCATTTAAGAACTTTGAAGAGGTAGCTATGAAGAGATCTTTCTAGCTACCATTCAGGAATAATGTCCCATCAAGAAGGAAGCATCAGTCGACTACATGAAACGAGAAAGCAAAATACGACATCTAACAGTGGTTTTGCTGCACTTGGATACAATACATTCTCCTGTACTGTTTGTGGTCTTTTGTGCAAATCTCGGGCCGGTCTCAAAAGTCATTCCCGTCATAGGAATGCAGATAATTAGTTCGTGGTCGTCCGTACCTCATATATCGAAATCGATTGTCAAATTTTAGAGGCGACCGTCTGTTTCATGCTAGACGGCAATCGAAATAACCTGTCGCCTCTGACTGTTGACTTCAATGTTCACTTTTATATTTATTTTTATACGCTCTATCTCTGATATTGAGCACTTTAAAATAAATATAAAATAAATATAGCACACCTTAAAACTATATTTCTTCATATATATATATATATATATATATATATATATATAGAGAGAGAGAGAGAGAGAGAGAGAGAGAGAAAGATAGAGAGATAGAAAAATAATGGATTTTTCTTAATCCGACAGATTTTTTAATCACTTTAAATGTTATTTTATTGGATACCTGTATTTGACTAGATGATCTGTTTGCGCACTCCGTCAGGATTCGAACCCCCGTCTCCCTGGGAAGAGCGAGCTGCCGTTATATCCGGCATGTTCTAACCAGCTGAGCTACTGATAACCGGAAAATGTATGAAAATTGAAAAAATTTTCGTCTAACGCGTTTCGTCCCTTAGACTTCATCGGACTTGGTTTGTTCACGTTGTTAGAAATTTTTAGGGGAATTTGAATAATCATTTAAAATAATTGATCGAGTCTTGAAATTTCTATCATTTGTATATACCCTTGCTTGCTCTAGCTTCTAATGCTCTGGAGGCAGCAGCATAGTGAAAGAAGACGTGGCTCTTGGGGGGACATTACGTTGGGTTAAGTATACTAGGATTAATTACTCCACAAAATTTAGTGAGTAGCGCCGCTATATCGAGTCTAGTTACTTACCGCTTTCTCCAGCCGTTGGTCCAGTGGTATGACGCTTGCGTTGTATCTTAACAGTCTGGGTTCGAATCTTGGAAGTAGATGCGCACTGGTGATGAGTTCGAAATAGAACGAAACGGCCATCCAGTGATTTCTGCATTCTTTTGAGGATGCTTCTAGACTCAATGAATTACTTGATATATATATATATATATATATATATATATAATGTGTATGTATATAAATATAAATATATGCAAATTTATATATATTATATATGCGCGGTACTTATTGCAATGTTCTCAATATCAGTGATAGAGATAGCATATTTATTAGAACTGATGTGAGTTTGTCACATCAATCCAACTATATATATATATCTTCGTCAGAATTGAGTCACTGTCAGTCACTGTGTGTTTATCTAAATCTAAAAATAAATACGCTAAAATTTACTTTCATCCCTGCCGTGCGCCGACGGCTTAGTGGGAGAAGTTCCGACTGTCGCAAATTCAGTCGGGTTTCGATCCTAGCTAGAGGCAACCGGACGTCTAGCCACACTGATGAGCTGTGAAAGAGCGAAACATTCCGTCTGTGGATGACAAATATACATATATATACATATATATTGTGTATTGGGGCAGCAGATCATTATTCAAACATATATTGTCAGTTTATATTCTCCCGAAACTAAAGTCTCTATTCGAAGCTTGTAACAGCTCATGATCAAACATAATAGACATTCGTTGTCTGTTATATTTTACAAAAAAAAAAAATAATATATATATATATATATATATATATATTTTGAATCTGTAAGCATTTACTTGGTTCTGTGATGGGCAAATATCGAACGTTAATACTTAAGTCTGAACATTAAATTGTTTCGGGGATAATTAAATATGCTCGTTTACATTTGAGTCTATAAGTATTTAACTGGTGTGTGTCTCCTTTTGCGATGGGTCTTACCAATTTACCATCGATGCGCAACCGGAAGTGTCGTATAGAACAAATGAAGAAGGTGGAGTAAATAGTTTTTTTGTTGTTGTTTTTTTTTTTCTTCAAATGATTCACTTATGGCTTATTTTCCCGTTATCTATGCTGGTTGGATGGTCAAGATATGCCAAAAAAAATATAGATAAATAACTCAAATATATTTAGTCAAAGCGATGAAAGAACAAAGGACCACGATTGAAGAAACAGAAAGAAAACACAAAGAAAAATTGCCACAAGAAAGTTCTTTCTTCTGTAGATTTATTTTTGAAATTTTGCCCGCTAAAAATAAGTGATCAACATTTCTATAAACAAAACCGCCCGCTTATTTACCGATAAGTACGGACACTTGACGAAAATATATACACACACACATAGACAAATAACATTTTTTCCATGCCAAAAGTAAGTGCGTGTTATATTTGGTGACTAATTTTTTAGAATATTTTTTATTAATTTACCCCAAAATAATTTACTATAATATATATATATATATATATATATATATATATATATATTTACTGAAATTCACATCAAATTGTGTTGACATATTTGCGATCGCTCTGAATGTGAGCAATTCGGATGCGTTATTTCTAAGTGTGGGGTCTGCGATCGTGTTAACCCCAATAAATAAGCTAAAAATAGATTTTCTTGTAACAAATTCCTTGTAAGTACCTCGAATAGGAACCGTACTTACGAAATATGAATAAATACCTGATTTTTGGTAATTCTTTATTCTGAGGGTTAGAGTTTTTGCGAGGCAAGCTAAACTAATTTTGATTTAAAAATGATAATTTCAAAAAATGTCAAAAATTTAATAAAAAAAACAAATAAAATTTTCTTTAAAATTTATAATTTCTTGGGGTGAATTAATATTTGTGAACTTTACATTATTTGGGGTGAATTAGCAGAAAAGACCCAATTGGATACTTTTGATTAAAAAAAAAACACATTTTCAGTATCTGTCTATATTTCTGAGATGAGATATTATGTACACTATTTACATTATTCGGACTATTGTCCTCACCTTTGTCGCCATATTTATTACAACGTTTCGGCCGTTGTACGCTCCGACCTTCTTCAGATGGTTGGAATGTTGAACTGAACCCTTTATTTCGCTAACAGGGGTAGACTGTTCTAGTTCCACATGCCATGTCTAATGGATGTCAGTTATCTGTTATCTCCTGTTAATTCCCCTCTCCAAGTTCTCCACTGCCTTAACCGGGTATTGATCTTGTCAGTGGATCAAGCACACATGGCACAGTGGATAAAGGCGTTAGTTAGATGCAGTTACAGGATCCAAAGAGTGTGAGTTCAATACCTGGTTAAGGCAGTGAAGAGCTTGGAGAGGGGAATTAACAGGAGATAACTGATAACTGACATCCATTATACATGGCACGTGGAACTAGAACAGTCTACCCCAGTGAGCGAAATAAAAGGTTCAGTTCGACATTCCAACCATCTGAAGAAGGCCGGAGCCTACAGCAGCCGAAACGTTGTAATAAATATGGCGACAAAGATGAGGACAATACTCCGAATAACGTACATAGCAAATATATTTTCATTAAAAAGTATAAATTTAAAAAGCATTTTAAATCGATTTTAATTCCATCTTATGTCATCATTTCCTCTCAACATATTTCTAATGTGTGTTTAATACTCCAATTGATTTATTTTTAATGTAATTTAAAGAAAAATATTCATACAAAAATGTAAATTAAAAAATATATGTAAAATCGATTTTAATTTCATTTTGTTTGTTAATGTTTTTATTTACTTTTTTTTAATTTAATTGAAATATATTTAAATTGATTTAATTTAATTGGTCTATCTGAATATATTTAAAACGTTTAATAAAAATCGATCGTCGTCTACAATCGATCAGCTTTTGAAGTATAGAGAATCTCTCTGGATTCGAACAGAAACAATTTGCTCTGAGTGGCAAACATTCGCACAATGCAACTGGCAAACAAACAGCTAATACAGTTAAACCATTCCAAAAACGAACAAAAAAAAAACAAAAAAGAAAACATAGCAAATTTTATAGGTAGACAATTCGTTTGCGAAATGAACAGGTGAGATGACTGAAACGCTGGCAGGCAATGAATCAAGTCTACAGGAAAACACGGGATGATAAACAAAGAAAAATTCGAACAGGTGTGTTTAAATAGGGAACATTGTACAGAAATCAGGAGGAAAAGCACACTGACTCGAGTCGAACATTAGTTTTACCAGGCGATGAATGGTTGTAGGAAAAATAAAAGGCGATCGCAAACCTCTTGAAAGAAAAACCGAAGTATATTTAATTTCTATCAAAAGTTAATACTGAAGAACTTTTAATGAAAGGGCCTGGAAGGAAATAAAGAGGCATAAGTCGATTGGTCGAAATTTTTCGGCAGTCGGTCAGGAAATTAGAAGGTAGGATTGGCCAATAACTACACACGCACACGCACACACACACACACACACACACACACACACACACACATACACACACACACACACACACACACACACACACACACATATATATTGCTTAAAATTGCTCATATTTAGAGGGAATGGGTGGTCGATATCGGAGATAAGAATGCGTGTGCACACGCACACACATATTAATAACAATAAAATCTCAAATCACCTCATATGGGGAATAGGTTATTTCGGCAGACGAAGGTATAGGTCGTCTGTCTTATGAGTGTGGACTGAGTTCGTGTCAGAAATAGAAATTTAACTGTGAAAGCTAAACACACATACACACACACACACACACACACATATATATATATATATATATATATATATATAGGGATGAAGGTGAATTTTAACGTGTTTATTTTTAGATTTAGATAAACACACAGTCGAAGAGTCGTGCAATATTAGCTTAAATAGTCACACCTCAAACCAAAGAGCTCAACCGAAATTAATTTTTCAGGAGCCAATATTTTTGTCATCTACAGACAGACTGTTTCGCTGTGTCACAGCTCATCAGTGTGGCTAGACGTCCGGTTGCCTTTTTTAGATTTAGATAAACACACAGTGACTGTCAGTGACTCAATTCTGCCGAGGAGTCATGCAATATTAGCTTAAATAGTCACTGTTTACAAACTCACACCTCAAACCAAGAGCTCATATATATATATAAAAGGTAATGGTAACAAATCCGTTGGTATATAATTCAAGTGGATCCTAGTAGTATAAATTATTAAAACTGATCCACAAAAAAGAGCTCAATTTATTTATGATTACAGAGCAATATTATTAATAAATATTAAAATCCAAAATGACCTCATATGGGAAATAGCCGATTTTGGCAGAAAAAGTTATCGGTAAGTCTGTCTTATCAACCCTGGTGTGGACTGAGTTCGTGTCAGAAATAGAAATTTAACTGTGAAAGCTAAAAGAAAAATTAATACTCGGAAAACTAATACAGAATTTAGCCATTTCAATGTTTCAGTCAGACGAAAGACACGAGTCAGGGTTCAGGGGTGGGTGGAAGGTAGCAAAGAACGTTTATAAAATTAAACACGAATATTAACCATATGACATTAATTTGGGGTTATATGAAGAATGAAAATTTAATTTAAAATTAAAAAAGGAATAAAAAGGGGTTTAAAAATAACTTTAAAATATATCGATAAAAGGATGTAATGGATTGATGGAAAGAGAGTTGGGGAGATCTTAAGAGTAGGGGAAAGTTTATAAATTATAATTAATATAGTGTAAAGCGTTTATAGAATGGAGAATATAGAAATTAGAATTAATTATACTTTCAAGATTTGAAGAGTTAGAGAGGAATGAATATTATGGAAATATAGTGGCTAATTAAGTAAAACCTATATTATGGAAATATAGTGGCTAATTAAGTAAAACCTATATTATGAGAATATAGTGGCTAATTAAGTAAAACCTATATTATGGAAATATAGTGGCTAATTAAGTAAAACCTATATTATGGAAATATAGTGGCTAATTAAGTAAAACCTATATTATGGAAATATAGTGGCTAATTAAGTAAAACCTATATTATGGAAATATAGTGGCTAATTAAGCAAAACCTATATTATGGAAATATAGTGGCTAATTAAGTAAAACCTATATTATGGAAATATAGTGGCTAATTAAGTAAAACCTATATTATGGAAATATAGTGGCTAATTAAGTAAAACCTATATTATGGAAATATAGTGGCTAATTAAGCAAAACCTATATTATGAGAATATAGTGGCTAATTAAGTAAAACCTATATTATGGAAATATAGTGGCTAATTAAGTAAAACCTATATTATGGAAATATAGTGGCTAATTAAGTAAAACCTATATTATGGAAATATAGTGGCTAATTAAGTCAAACCTATATTATGGAAATATAGTGGCTAATTAAGTAAAACCTATATTATGGAAATATAGTGGCTAATTAAGTAAAACCTATATTATGAGAATATAGTGGCTAATTAAGTAAAACCTATATTATGGAAATATAGTGGCTAATTAAGTAAAACCTATATTATGGAAATATAGTGGCTAATTAAGTAAAACCTATATTATGGAAATATAGTGGCTAATTAAGTAAAACCTATATTATGGAAATATAGTGGCTAATTAAGCAAAACCTATATTATGAGAATATAGTGGCTAATTAAGTAAAACCTATATTATGGAAATATAGTGGCTAATTAAGTAAAACCTATATTATGGAAATATAGTGGCTAATTAAGTAAAACCTATATTATGGAAATATAGTGGCTAATTAAGCAAAACCTATATTATGAAAATATAGTGGCTAATTAAGTAAAACCTATATTATGGAAATATAGTGGCTAATTAAGTAAAACCTATATTATGGAAATATAGTGGCTAATTAAGTAAAACCTATATTATGGAAATATAGTGGCTAATTAAGTAAAACCTATATTATGGAAATATAGTGGCTAATTAAGCAAAACCTATATTATGGAAATATAGTGGCTAATTAAGTAAAACCTATATTATGAAAATATAGTGGCTAATTAAGTAAAACCTATATTATGGAAATATAGTGGCTAATTAAGCAAAACCTATATTATGGAAATATAGTGGCTAATTAAGTAAAACCTACATTATGGAAATCTGAATTTGTTTTTATGCTGACATTTTAACACTTGTTTATCTTATAGAAATTTAAAAAATATGGTTATTGTTTCAGATAATAATTGTATACATGTTGCTGGTACAGGCGTAGCTCATTTTAATTGTTTTCCTCTTGAAGATCTTACTTAGGGGATTATTTTTGGAAAGTGTTTATTTATTAACTTTAGAAAATACTTAATATTTGACAGTTTGCAGAAAGTGAGAGGTGAGTCATATAGATTTTCTTTTTCTATGTCTACATTTCACGGACCCGGTCATCATAGATGAACTATAGACTACAGATGTGGTGGTTGATGTCGAACAAACAAAGACGTGCCTGAGCAGATGCCTACAACAGGGAATAGGTAGACGTCCTATCTGACAGGTGTGATCGGAAAAGAGTAGCCAGAAATTATATATTCATGTAGATTGGTTGAAAGATCGTTTGGGGGGATGTAGATAGATAGATAGATAGATAGATAGGAAGAGAGAAGATAGATAGATAGATAGATAGATAGATAGATAGATAGATAGATAGATAGATAGATAGATAGGAAGAGAAAAGGATAGATAGAAATAAAGAAATAGAAACAGAAAAAGATAGAAAGAAACAGAAAATGATAGATAGATAGATAGATAGATAGATAGATAGATATAGAAAAAGATAGGAAGAAACAGAAAAAAATAGATAGAAAAAAACAGAAAAAGATAGATAGATAGATAGATAGAAAGAAAGAAATAGAAACAGAAAAAGATAGAAAGAAACAGAAAATGATAGATAGATAGATAGGTAGATAGATAGATAGATAGATAGATAGATAGATATAGAAAAAGATAGGAAGAAACAGAAAAAAATAGATAGAAAAAAACAGAAAAAGATAGATAGATAAATAGATAGAAAGAAAGAAATAGAAACAGAAAAAGATAGAAAGAAACAGAAAATGATAGATAGATAGATAGATAGATATAGAAAAAGATAGGAAGAAACAGAAAAAAATAGATAGAAAAAAACAGAAAAAGATAGATAGATAGATAGATAGATAGATAGATAGATAGATAGATAGATAGATAGAAAGAAAGAAATAGAAACAGAAAAAGATAGAAAGAAACGGAAAATGATAGATAGATAGATAGATAGATATAGAAAAAGATAGGAAGAAACAGAAAAAAATAGATAGAAAAAACAGAAAAAGATAGATAGATAGATAGATAGATAGATAGAAAGAAAGAAAGAAATAGAAACAGAAAAAGATAGAAAGAAACAGAGAAAATAGATAGAAAAAAACAGAAAATGACAGATAGATAGATAGATAGAAACAGATAAAGACAGAAAGAAACAGAAAAAATAGATAGAAAAAAACAAAAAAAAGATAGATAGATAAGAACAATCTAGAATTGATATATGAATTGCTATCAAAATATGATTTGTTCGAGATGACATATGTTGTCCCTAAATTCAAACAAAATATAATTATTATCCAAAATTAAACAGATCGATGAGATGATGACCTGCCGATGGGCGGAGAGTGAACCAAATTTTATTAAGAATCGTGCTTTCAAAATAAATCGGGACTGAGGCGCAAATCCAAACTTAAAATTTCTATGCGTCAGTTGTTTGCAGTTATTTTTTTTTTATCTCGAATATTTTTCTTATCTCTCACTGTTTTAAACAACGTCTTTGTCGGGCTAAAAATAAAGTAAAAAGTGTGAAGTAATAAAAGAGTCCCATTATGCGAGGTGTTGAAGTTTTTCCATTTGGAGAAACGAAGAAAGGAATGTTGAAATGCAATAAAATATCTAATCGCCTCATGCCTTTCATAAACTAAGCAAAGTATTAAGAGATGAGAAAATGTCGTTAGAAACAAAGAAAAGTTTGCTGAACTGCTATGTAATATCTAATCTCCTATATGGCAGAGAATGCTGGACAATCTCCTCATGCCTTTCATAAACTAAGCAAAGTATTAAGAGATAGGAAAATGTCGTTAGAAACAAAGGAAAGAGTGCTGAACTGCTATGTAATATCTAATCTCCTATATGGCAGTGAATGCTGGACAATCTCCTCATGTCTTTCATAAACTAAGCAAAGTATTAAGAGAGAGGAAAATGTCGTTAGAAACAAAGAAAAGAGTGCTGAACTGCTATGTAATATCTAATCTCCTATATGGCAGTGAATGCTGGACAATCCCCTCATGTCTTTCATAAACTAAGCAAAGTATTAAGAGAGAGGAAAATGTCGTTAGAAACAAAGGAAAGAGTGCTGAACTGCTATGTAATATCTAATCTCCTATATGGCAGTGAATGCTGGACAATCTCCTCATGTCTTTCATAAACTAAGCAAAGTATTAAGAGAGAGGAAAATGTCGTTAGAAACAAAGGAAAGAGTGCTGAACTGCTATGTAATATCTAATCTCCTATATGGCAGTGAATGCTGGACAATCTCCTCATGTCTTTCATAAACTAAGCAAAGTATTAAGAGAGAGGAAAATGTCGTTAGAAACAAAGAAAAGAGTGCTGAACTGCTATGTAATATCTAATCTCCTATATGGCAGTGAATGCTGGACAATCTCCTCATGTCTTTCATAAACTAAGCAAAGTATTAAGAGAGAGGAAAATGTCGTTAGAAACAAAGGAAAGAGTGCTGAACTGCTATGTAATATCTAATCTCCTATATGGCAGTGAATGCTGGACAATCTCCTCATGTCTTTCATAAACTAAGCAAAGTATTAAGAGAGAGAAAAATGTCGTTAGAAACAAAGGAAAGAGTGCTGAACTGCTATGTAATATCTAATCTCCTATATGGCAGTGAATGCTGGACAATCTCCTCATGTCTTTCATAAACTAAGCAAAGTATTAAGAGAGAGGAAAATGTCGTTAGAAACAAAGGAAAGAGTGCTGAACTGCTATGTAATATCTAATCTCCTATATGGCAGTGAATGCTGGACAATCTCCTCATGTCTTTCATAAACTAAGCAAAGTATTAAGAGAGAGGAAAATGTCGTTAGAAACAAAGGAAAGAGTGCTGAACTGCTATGTAATATCTAATCTCCTATATGGCAGTGAATGCTGGACAATCTCCTCATGTCTTTCATAAACTAAGCAAAGTATTAAGAGAGAGGAAAATGTCGTTAGAAACAAAGAAAAGAGTGCTGAACTGCTATGTAATATCTAATCTCCTATATGGCAGTGAATGCTGGACAATCTCCTCATGTCTTTCATAAACTAAGCAAAGTATTAAGAGAGAGGAAAATGTCGTTAGAAACAAAGGAAAGAGTGCTGAACTGCTATGTAATATCTAATCTCCTATATGGCAGTGAATGCTGGACAATCTCCTCATGTCTTTCATAAACTAAGCAAAGTATTAAGAGAGAGAAAAATGTCGTTAGAAACAAAGGAAAGAGTGCTGAACTGCTATGTAATATCTAATCTCCTATATGGCAGTGAATGCTGGACAATCTCCTCATGTCTTTCATAAACTAAGCAAAGTATTAAGAGAGAGGAAAATGTCGTTAGAAACAAAGAAAAGAGTGCTGAACTGCTATGTAATATCTAATCTCCTATATGACAGTGAATGCTGGACAATCTCCTCATGTCTTTCATAAACTAAGCAAAGTATTAAGAGATAGGAAAATGTCGTTAGAAACAAAGGAAAGAGTGCTGAACTGCTATGTAATATCTAATCTCCTATATGGCAGTGAATGCTGGGCAATCTCCTCATGTCTTTCATAAACTAAGCAAAGTATTAAGAGAGAGGAAAATGTCGTTAGAAACAAAGAAAAGAGTGCTGAACTGCTATGTAATATCTAATCTCCAATATGGCAGTGAATGCTGGACAATCTCCTCATGTCTTTCATAAACTAAGCAAAGTATTAAGAGAGAGGAAAATGTCGTTAGAAACAAAGAAAAGAGTGCTGAACTGCTATGTAATATCTAATCTCCTATATGGCAGTGAATGCTGGACAATCTCCTCATGTCTTTCATAAACTAAGCAAAGTATTAAGAGAGAGGAAAATGTCGTTAGAAACAAAGAAAAGAGTGCTGAACTGCTATGTAATGTCTAATCTCCTATATGGCAGTGAATGCTGGACAATCTCCTCATGTCTTTCATAAACTAAGCAAAGTATTAAGAGAGAG
Organism: Acanthosepion esculentum; assembly: GCA_964036315.1. Classification (NCBI taxonomy): domain Eukaryota; kingdom Metazoa; phylum Mollusca; class Cephalopoda; order Sepiida; family Sepiidae; genus Acanthosepion; species Acanthosepion esculentum. The sequence goes on along the minus strand of OZ038499.1, from coordinate 48,614,479 downwards.
GAAAATGTCGTTAGAAACAAAGAAAAGAGTGCTGAACTGCTATGTAATATCTAATCTCCTATATGGCACTGAATGCTGGACAATCTCCTCATGTCTTTCATAAACTAAGCAAAGTATTAAGAGAGAGGAAAATGTCGTTAGAAACAAAGAAGAAATTGCTGAACTGCTATGTAATATCTAATCTCCTATATGGCAGTGAATGCTGGACAATCTCTTCTTACCTTTCTTAAACTAAGCAAATTATTAAGATAGAGGAAAATCCCGAAACCTCTTGACAGTGTTTGCCATTTCGGCCATCTTCACAATTTCTGGACGAAGTTTTGACTTGATTCATTCTTTCTTATCGAATTGCTCAATCAATCTTATCTTTAACGGCCACACTTCTAGATCTCTTTGCATTAAATCAGGTGACACTCGGCTCTATGCTTAGATCTACGTGTTCCAAATATTCATTATTGACATTCTTGATACATTAGATATGTAGACAGGAAAAATATATTCAAACCAGATTTCTAATCATGAATCAGCACAAGCAAAAGATGCATTTTTTTTCTGTATTCGATACATAAAAACTGCGTAAAAATTTGAAAAGATTAAATAAAAAAATACTACTCACTGTTATCCTCATCTTCATTGCCATATTCACAACGTTTTGGTCATTGTACGCTCCGGCCTACTACAGATGATAGAAATTTCAAAACGAACCCTTTATTTCGTCCACCGGGGGGGGGGGGGTAGATTATTCTAGTTCCACGTGCCATGCCTCTTCCGGATGTCTCAGTTATTTCCCTTTAACCCAACTCTCCAAGTTTGGTTCACCACTGCTGCGGCCTGGTATTGAACTCACAAATCGTTTGACCTTGTCACTGAATCTAACGAACGCCTTTGAACGCTGGGCTTTGTGTCCTTGAGTAACGTTGTGAATATGGCAGTGAAGATGAGGAAAACAGCCCGAATAATGTAAATAATGCAAGTAATCATAATACCTCATCTCAGAGATCAAATCACCTGGAGAAGACCGGAGCATATAACGGCTGAATCGTTGTGAATATAGCAATCAAGATGAGGATAACAGTCCGAATAATGTAAATAATACAAGTAATCAAAATACATCATCTCAGATATCCAACCACCTGAGGAAGACCGGAGCATGCAACGGCCGAAACGTTGTGAATATGGCAATGATGATGAGGCTAACAGTCCGAATAATGTAAATAATGCAAGTAATCATAATACCTCATCTCAGAGATCAAATCACCTGGGGAAGACCGGAGCATATAGCGGCTGAATCGTTGTGAATATAGCAATCAAGATGAGGATAACAGTCCGAATAATGTAAATAATACAAGTAATCAAAATACATCATCTCAGATATTCAACCACCTGAGGAAGACCGGAGCGTGCAACGGCCGAAACGTTGTGAATATGGCAATGATGATGAGGCTAACAGTCCGAATAATGTAAATAATGCAAGTAATCATAATAAATCATCTCAGAGTTCCAACCATCTGAGGAAGGCCGGAGCGTACAATGGCCGAAACGTTTTGAATATGGCGATGTAGATGAGGATATCAGTCCGAATAATGTAAATCATACAAGTAATCATAATGCCACATCTCAAAGATCCAGTCATCATAGGAAGGCCGGGGCGTACAACGACCGAAACGTTGTGAATATGGCAATGAAGATGAGGCTAACAGTTCGAATAATGTAAATACTGTTAAGTAATCATAATACATCATCTCAGAGATATAGACAGATATTCAATGAATAAGATTTGTTAGATCATAATTACTAAAAAGAAAAATCGATAAAAAGTTTATGTATAAACATTATGTTGCTGGGCAGAAATTATAAGACAACATTTTTTTAATTGGAATTTTTTATTGCAAATCACACTAAAACTGTTGCACGGTATCATATATTACATCGTAATATAGCTAAATTGTTCAGTATCATTTCCATTTAAAGTAAATGAAGATCTTATTTGATTTAATATTAATGTGTTTAATAATAATGTGCTTGTGCCATACATTTTGTTCATAGACAATTTGTAAAGCTTCAATAAATTATAAATTTGATAAGGCTGTACTAGAAGACTTTCCCTGATCACCGAAATGAAATTACAACTCTCCGATTTTTAATCTAAAGTTACTCTTCAAACTGCTTTCCTTATAATACGTTAAGAATTTTGAAAAGAATATTTTGTGTCATTATTTATCACGTCAACTCCCAAATTCAAATCGTGTGCAATACCACGCTTCGAAAATCGACCTATCCTGTTGTATGTATATACGCTAATCAGAGTCTCAGAAGAGACTGCGGGGTCGGTGGGGGGGGGTCCTATTTCCTGCTTATCGCACTCCAGACAATTTTGGAAGATATCGATATTTTAATCCTTACCAGACATGTGTGGACCGATATAGTTCGGTAGATTCAGATTTTGGTAGGTGGATTCGAATGGAAGAGAAGAGGAAATCTCTATTGAGGTGGCCAAATGCCACGGCGAGGTCAACATAGCAGGTATACAATTTTCATGTTATCATTAGATTCCTTACAAGAGCGAAAGCCGAACTGGATTGTAGGCTGTTGGTCTTCAGAGAACTACTTAATGCCATGTTCATTAGTATCTTTAGCATAATAGAAACAATTGAGATACCTCTGCATGTGTGTTTCTCCTGACGACTAAATGTTTCTTTCCGAAGTATATTAATGCGAGATCCACCCTACTTTTTTTGGGGGGGTGCGTTTCTGATTACAGAATTCTTGCATGAAATTTAGAAAGTTAAAATTCCAGCCCCAATTTCAAATGTTTTGTTATTCTTTAGAATTTCTTCTTTTTTTTTTGTTCATAGATTTCTTTCTGATAGCAGAAACTATGGGCTTAGCCATATTCTTATCACTCAGAAGAGACACGGTTCTAAGAGGAACATCAGGCAAAGGTACTCCTGAAGAGTCAAGACGAATTTGAAGAAAATATGCGAGCAAAGCATTCTGCTTTATCGGCAGAATACGGTAACACTTCAAATTCGACCAAGCTTTGGATATTGCTGCCAAATCTGGTTTAGTGCTTCTGCTATACAGGGTGTCCATACTGTCCGTGTGCACTTTAGAAAACTTTATTTGTATTTGCGATAGAAATAATTTGTGAAAAGGATTAGAAAGAAGTAAATCTATATTTTTTAAGGTTTTATTGAAAGTTTCCACATGTCCTCCATCATTAGCAATACAAAGGGTAATACGATTTTGCAGTTCACGGAAAATATTTGCCAACTGATTTACAGTAATGCCTGAAATCACATTAGTTATTTTAGCTATACTTGAAACTAGGTACATTAAACTTTATAATATTTTTTACAGATTATTTCTATCGCAAATACAAATAAAGTTATAAATTTTTTAAAGTGCACACGAACTTTATGGACACCCTATATATCTGGAGAATCTTGATGAAATATAAAAGAGAATCTGCAATGTCACTGGTCCTGACCTAGCATCTCGGCTTTTATCACTTTTTCCACCGCTGTAACGTACCTTCCCTGTGCCTTTTTTATATTTTCATAGTTGGGAAACGAAATAAATTCTGCTGAAAAGGAAGGGAATATTCGCATTGCTAAAACCTGGGCAGCCTTGAATAAAATGGATGTAAACTGGAAATCTGCTCGACTAGACAACATCAAACGGATATTCTTTTGTCTCAGGGTAGAGGCAGTGTTAATGTGAATGTGCCAGCTAGCTCAACCGAATAAAATTGATAAACTTTCCTCTGTGGAAGCTAGACTTTGTGAATTTAAATACAATACTAGATTGGAGTCAAGGTCTCATCATTTTTAAGTTGAAATGGCTAGATGTAACCGTATGTTCTATGGCAACACTTTCTTCTCGCGTACTTCTCAATTGTGGAAGTTTCTTCTTGTTTCCAGTCAACTTTGATCTTTAAAAATTTTAATTTGATTTTTTAATTAATCGTTATCTTCTGTTTCCTTAATTCTTATTCTTTTATTGTCCTCTTTCCTTAATAGTAGTTTTTTCTCATATTCTCTAACACTCAGTAACCCCTTTGCTTCCTAGTGGCTTTATTGCCTTTGATCTTTATAGGTTTAAATGGAATGTCAATCGTTATCTTCTGTCTTCTTAATTCTTGTTCTTTCATTGTCCTCTCTCCTTAATAGTAGTTTTTCTCGTATTCTTTAACACTCAGTAACCCCTTGCGTCCTAGTGGCTTTATTGCCTTTGATCTTTATAGATTTAAATTGAATGTCAATCGTTATCTTCTGTCTTCTTAATTCTTGTTCTTTCATTGTCCTCTCTCCTTAATAGTAGTTTTTCTCATATTCTTTAACACTCAGTAACCCCTTGCGTCCTAGTGGCTTTATTGCCTTTCATCTTCATAGATTTAAATGCAATGTCAATGGTTATTTACTGTCTTCTTAATTCCTGGTCTTTTATTTTATTCACCTCTTAATATTTTGCTCCTCATAGTCACTCACACTCAGTAAGAGCTTGTGTCTTGGTGGCTTTAATGCCTGAAATGATATTGATTGAAGAGAGAAGTGAAGAATCTATCCCTATAGCCATTCGTCCACCACTTCAGGCCTTCACAGCCGAGACCTGTCATTCCATGTTCACAGATGCGAACCAAAAATAACTTCAAAGAGGACTTTGACCAACACAAGGACTGACCAAATTTAACGATTAAAAAAACAAAGGAAAAATACAGATAAAGTTCACCTGTAGTTCACTGCTACTAACAAGCAAAGTTTTTTTTTTTCTCTTGATGATGGTCATGCTGGCCGAAACTAGTCGGTCGAGGAACCTAACTGAAATCATAAAACAAAAAATATTAGTATACAACACAGTGTGTCTGAAAATTTAATTTTTTTAATTGTTCATAACATATATATATATATATATATATATATATATATATATATATATATATATATATATATATATATATATATATACATCGAGTCTAGAATAAACCTCAACAGAATGCATAGTAGGGCTGTTTCGTCCTATATTGGTGACTCATCAGCAGTGCGCATCCACTACCGTGAATTAAAACCCGGAGAGTTACAATATCAGGAAAACGTCGTACAAGCTGTTCCAGCAGGCCTTGGTGACGTGGAAGTAACGAATCAGACTCGATATAGCGACCCTCGATCACATATGCCGTGGTGGAACTCAGCAGTTCCACCACGGAATATGTGATCGAGCGGTGCTATATATATATATATATATATATATATATATATATGTATTATAAATTAACTGATTTAAAATGTTTTTTTTCGCTACACAGTAATAACCATGTTTCAAAAATGGAAGCTAAAAGCTTCGAATTTAATTTTGTTATTAAATTAAAGACATTGGTTCCATTTCCTCCTCAAGCGAATTTTGGAGTAACTTATTTTTTAAAATTTACAGTTTTAAAGGCACGGCAAAGATTCATAATTGAGTGTTTCCAAGGATATATATATATATATATATAGTTAAGTAACGAAATATATATATATATAGTTAAGTAACGAAAATCTTGGTAATCCGTA
>OZ038499.1:48536427-48593927 GCA_964036315.1 Acanthosepion esculentum | reverse complement strand
AGGAAAGTGGGAAGAGAAAAGAATATAAAGAGAAGATAGACTGAAAGACAGTAAAAGAAGAAGAGATAATGATAGAAAGAATGAAAGGAGAAAAAGGGAAGAATGGATAAAAGAAGAAAAGAAAGGGGAAAGTACTTGAAAGAAAAAAGAAAGAAAGAAAGAAAGAGACGACAAGACAAGAGAAGAGAAGACAAGAGAAGAGTGAACTAATGAAAGAAAGAGAATCGAGAAAAAGAAAGAAAGAAAGAAAGAAAGAGAAGCGAAAAAGGAAGGAAGGAAGGAAGAATAACGAAAGGGAAGAAAGAAAGGGAAGAAAAGGAAAGAAGGAAGAAATAAAGAAAGGGAAAGAAAAAATAAAGAAAGAGAAGAGCGGTCGAACGAAAGAAAGAGAAGCGAGAAAGAGACAGAAAGAAAGAAACAAACAAACAAACAAACAAACAAACAAAGAGAAGTGAAGAAAAGAGAAGAGTGAACGAATGAAAGAAAGAGAATCGAGAATGATAAAGAACAAAAGAAAGAAAAAAGAAAGAGAGAAAGAAAATAAGAAGAGGAAAGTGTGAAGAGAAAATAATATAAAGAGAAGATAGACTGAAAGACGGTAAAAGAAGAAGAGATAATGAAAGAAAGAATGAAAGTAGGAGAAAAAGGGAAGAATGGATAAAAGAAAAAAAGAAAGAGGAAACGTCATTGAAAGAAAGAAAGAAAGAAAGAAAGAAAGAAAGAAAGAAAAGGAAGGAAGGAAGGAAGGAAGGAAGGAAGGAAGGGCAGGAGAAATAAAGAAAGAAAAGAGCGGTCGAACAAAAGAAAGAGTAGCGAGAAAAAGAAAGAAAGAAAGAAACAGAAGAAAGAAAGGGAAGAAAGAAAGGGAAGAAAGAAAGGGAAGAAAGAAAGAAAGAGTAGAGAAGGGAAGAGTGAACGAATGGAAAAAAGAAAATCGAGAAAAAGAAAGAAAGAAAGAAAGAAAGAAAAAGGAAGAAAGAAAGAAAGAAAGAAAGAAGGAAGAATGAAAGAGAGAATGAACGAAAGAAAGAACAAGAGAGAATGAAAGAACAAAAGAAAGCGAAAATGAAAGAAAGCAAGAAAAAGAAAAAAAGCAATAAAAGAGAGAAAAGAAGAAAGATATAAAGAGAGATAGAAGAGAAGAGAATGAGAGAAAATATAACAAAACAAAATATACTGATGTGTTGTATCTTTTTCCCTCCCCATCCGCATCACTTATTCCTCTCCTTCACCACTCCAGCCTCGCCTCCACTAGCCAGCCTCGCACCCGCACCGCGCCTTAACCTCCCCTCGCCAGCCGCGTATCTACCTTCTTTTACAGCTACTGTTTCTGATGACGACAACAACAACAACAAACCAACCTTTCTGTAGATACAACTCACCTCCAGCTCTATCTTGGTACCCGACAAGTCCATACCCCACCATTAGCTACCAACCGGGCAGGCAGGCAGGCAGGCAGACGGACAGCTAGCCGTACAAAACACCCGGTAGCCAACCATGGCAGATCCGACCAGATCAGGTTTCCACGATTAGTTCCGGAGAGAAGACGTAAAGGAGAAGGCCTGTCTAATATGTTACATGCCGATCATTATTAGCATTATCGATACCAGTGCACAATATTAGAAGCATTGTCATCGGCAGTATTATTATTGTTTTGCTATATATATATATATATATATATATATATATATATATATATATATATATATATATATATATATTAGAAGCATTGTCATCGGCAGTATTATTGTTGTTTTGGTATATACATTTTTTTTTATAATTAATACAAGATTATCATAATTTTCATAATTAATACTGAATTTTTATTTATACAATAACTTACGAAAATCCCCTTGATGATTTAAAGGTTTTGCTATTTAAGTGTTATGATGAATTAATTCTTAAGTTAATGACGGAATAAGTTCCATGCAATTTGAACGACTATAAAATACTCGTAGAAATTCCCCAATTGCATTGTTAATTAACTGAGTTTAACAATTTTAGCTGAAGAAATAATGAGATCTGGGGAAACAGGCAGGTATAGGCAGGAGATAGATAGATAGATAGATAGATAGATAGATAGATAGATAGATAGATAGATAGATAGATAGATAGATAGACATTGGCAGGGGTTAGATAGATATGAAAAGAATGGGACAGCTAGCTCGCTAGATAGATAGATAGATAGATAGATAGATAGATAGATAGATAGATAGATAGATAGATAGATAGATAGACATTGGCAGGGGTTAGATAGATATGAAAAGAATGGGACAGCTAGCTCGCTAGATAGATAGATAGATAGATAGATAGATAGATAGATAGATAGATAGATAGATAGATAGATAGATAGATATCGGCAGGGGTTCGATAGATAGATAGATAGATAGATAGATAGATAGATAGATAGATAGATAGATAGATAGATAGATAGATAGATATCGGCAGGGGTTCGATAGATAGATAGATAGATAGATAGATAGATAGATAGATAGATAGATAGATAGATAGATAGATAGATGCAGGGCTTAGATAGATATGAAAAGAATGAGCCAGCGAGTTCGCTAGAGAGATGTATAACAAATAAAATAAAAATGAATAAGGAAAAAAACGACTGAGATATATATATATATATATATATATATATATATATATATATATATATATATATATATATATATATATGCGCTGATAGTACTGCTTGTAGTAGTAGTTGTAGTAGTAGTATTGGTAGTAGCAGTGGTGGTAATGGTAGTGTCATCACTATCACGACTACGGTCAATGCTATCGTCAGTGCTCTTACAGGAATCATCATCATTAGATTTAATAGATGCGGGATGCGAGAACAGCTGTGATAGTAATAAAGGTGGAATAGTCTTCCGAGAAGAGGAAGCAAGAAAGAAAGAAAGGAAAGAAAACGAAAAAGAAAAGAAAAAAAGAAAGGTTCCAACAGCTGCATTAATATCAATATTAATAATAATAATAATATTGATAATAAAAATGATAATAATAATATCATCTGAGGGTGTAGATTTCTTAATACCCTGTCTAGTGTTAGAATATTAATCGGACGAGTCGTCGTTGTAATTTTATGGTAACATCCATAAAGAAATACATATATATATATATATATAGAGAGAGAGAGAGAGAGATAGATAGATAGATAGATAGATAAATAGATAGATAGATATATTAAGCACCTGCTAAGTACGGATCCCAGAAGACGGCGACGAAAAAGACCAGGAGACGAAGAAGAGTAAGAGGAAGAAGAGTAAAATATTATCTGGAATAATTACCTAATCACCGATTCGTTTCTCTAAAGAATGGGTCCTAATATAGAGACGAGTATCACTTCGGACCAACCTCCTTTCAAGGTCAGTATAATTCTTACAAAGTAAAAATGAAAGAAAGAGAGAGAAGAAGAAAAAGAGAGAGAGAGAGAAAGATAGTAATATATATATGTGTGTGTGTGTGTGTGTGTGTGTGTGTGTGTGTGTGTGTGTGTGTGTGTGTGTGAGTACTTTTGGTCGAAAGAATAAATGTCCACCCCCGTCGACGTTTTCACGTTTTTCTCCTCCTCTTCCTCTTCCCCTTCCTCTTCCTCTTCCTCACCACCGTCATTTTGATGTTTCCATGAGCCATACTTTATTCGTTATCATGTTTTTCCATACACTCTCGTCACTGTGTCGTCTTCGTCTTTAACAAGTCAGGCAAATACATAACATCGTTATTAACAATCGAGCCGATTACGACCCTTAGCGATTCGCCCATTTCCATCATCACCCTTCCGACTATTTCTCGCGCCGTTTCTAAAAGTGTTAGCTATTTCGCAACAACCATGGCCAGCGAAGCTAGAGCGATGTTTACACATCTCCTCAAAAGTTGTATACATACGTGACATTGAAATGTACACAGTGGAATGTGTAGTGTGCGAATAACAATATATATTTTTAATCGTATTTGCTTATAAGTTGAAACACAGACTTGATAGCTAGCCTACATCGATTTTTTCGGATTTACACTACAACGTGTAGACATATATATAAACACAGACGCATATATATAGGGTGTCCCATTTTCAATGCAAGTATATTGGATTGTAAAAATTAGATAACATATTGCATGTACAAGAGTACACTATATCCATGATATTGCTACTCCCGGAGGTATCTCATATCTATTTTTGCAGACGCTGGACCCTAATAATATCTTTGTTTGAAATAGGAGAGTGAAGTCGCGCGTGTTCTCTTCGTGGTATATACATCTCTGGGATGTAATATTCAAATCTTAGATAATATATTGAACTCTTGTATATCAGTTATGTAGGAAATATATTTGGTAATCTATGTCATTTTTATAATCCAAAATTATTGCATTTAAAATGTGTACCATCTTTATAGAACACCATATATATATATATATATATATATATATATATGTATATATATATATATATGTGTGTGTGTGTGTGTGTGTGTGTGTGTGTGTGTGTGTGTGTGTGTGTGTGTGCAGGTATGTAGATAGATAGATATATAGATAGATAGATAGATAGATAGATGCTGTAATATACAATGTACACACACACACACACACACACACACATAGATAGATAGATAGATAGATAGATAGATAGATAGATAGATAGATAGATAGATAGATAGATAGATAGATAGATATGAATAGAATCAGGCACACAGATAGATAGATAGAGACAGACAGACAGATATACAGATAGAGAGATGTTTCATTGAATGTGGGGGAGAAAGAAAACAAATACAAAAGAAAAACTGTAAAGACATTATTCTTTTTCTATGTGCCGTGTCCCTTCAGGACGTTGGCGATCATGTCTCTCCTCAACATCTCCGGAACGTTGTACCTCTTAATAAATGTTCTCTTCATGTTATCTCTCCTAAACCCTGTTCTGCCATCCATTTACTGAAGCTCTCTAGAGAGGTTACGCATAGTTTAATTCTGGCAATCTTGCCTGAATAAAAAAAAAAATATACCAACTTCCTTTGGTATATATTCAATGTAACTTGTAAGGAAGAACTAGTGCCCTAATACACAATCTACACACACACAGAGACACAGACACACACACACACACACGTAGATAGATAGATATGAAGAGACTGAGATAGATAGATAGATAGATAGATAGATAGATAGATAGATAGATAGATAGATAGATAGATATGAAAAGACTGAGATAGATAGATAGATAGATAGATAGATAGATAGAAACAGAATCAGACAGATAGATAGATAGATAGATAGATAGATAGATAAGGAACAGACTGAGATAGATAAGTATATAGATAGATAGATAGATAGATAAGGAACAGACTGAGATAGATAAGTAGATAGATAGATAGATAGATAGATAGATAGATAGATATGAAAAGACTGAGATAGATAGATAGATAGATAGATAGATAGATAGATAGATAGATATGAACAGACTGAGATATATATATAAATGTGTGTGTATGTCTGCCTGTGTATGTGTGCATGTTTCTCTGTAGTTGTACGTTTTTGTGTGTCTGTGTGTCTGCATCACGTGTATTTGCGTGTGTGTGTGTGTGTGTGTGTGTGTGTGTGTGTGTCTTTCTTCGGTGTTCGCGTGTATCAACGTCGTCCAGTTTATTCGCTAAGATAAAGTCTGTTCCAGCAGCAATTACTAATCTCTGTTCAGTGTCAGATTTTCAAATGCGGATTTTCAAGGGAACAGGTCCACTACCCTCGTAAGATAGACGTAACAAAACAGTCTCTCCTCCCGTATAATTTGGTGCCTATATAATCCGTTTCTAATACGTCTCTCTATCTCTCTATCTCTCTCTTTCTCTCTCTCTCTCTCAATATATATACATATATATATATATATATATATATATATATATATATATATATATATATATAGTAAAGGTAACAAATTCGTTGGTATATAATCCAAGTGGATCAGCGTAATATAAAATATTAAAACTGATCCACAAAAAAAACTTAATGTATTTATTATTACACATCAAATAAGACATACGACCGATATCTTCGTCAGCCGAAATAGACTATTCCCCATATGAGGTGGTTTGGGGTTTTAATGTTTATTAATTATTTAGTCTGTAATAATAAATACATTGCGCTCTTTTTGTGGATCAGTTTTAATATGTTATATCACTAGGATCCACTTAGGTTACATACCAACGGATTTATTACCTTTACTATATATATATATATATATATATATATATATATATATATATATATATATATATATATATATATATATAGCCACACTGATGCGCTGTGATACACCGAAACAGTCTGTCTGTGGATGACAATTTATATATATATATATATATATATATATATATATATATATATATATATATATATATATATATTCTGTGACTTTAAACTTTGATTTTATTGGTTATTTTTTGTAGAAACAACGTTTATTTGTTAAACTGTATATTTATTTATTTTTGTCTACCGGCCTCAATAATCGAGAACTTTTATTTTTAAAAAGTTGCCCCTTTACTAAACGATGTGATCCTTTAATAAACAAAGCAACGCAAATATGGCTATCCACTAAGAAATAAGGTTTGAAGCGATATGTCGGATTAATAAACAAAAAATCATTAACATTTTTAGAATTAATATATATGTATAATCTGTGCATGTGCGTGTATATATTGATTTCCGAGGATATGATTTGCTACGTTTTGCACAAGGTCACAATTTTTGAGCACCTGTATGAATCAGATCCGTTAGTAATCTTTTTTACTACTAAACAACCTTATTAATTTTCATAGTCTTCGTTTATACATGGTTAAAATTTCAGGGTGCCCAATGAAGATTGACGTTATTTTACTTTACTAATAGTATGTTAGTCTCGTTTGTTACCTTTACACCGACTTAAGATACCCGGTAAATATTCGTGCAACCGTGCGTGTGTGTGTGTGTGTGTGTGTGTGTGTGTGTGTGTGTGTGTGTGTGTGTGTGTGTGTGTGTGTGTCTTCGTTCAGGCGGGAACATGTGAGTGAGCCATGAAGCAATGGGAAATGATTGTCTGATTTTGGAAGCATACCCTACACGCCCGATAATTCAATCTGGATTGGTATATCGTTAAGAGCCCTTCAAAAAAAATCGTGCACCTTGAAAGTCCCATGGAAGGTACAACAGTGTCGTAATTAGATATGAACAGACATATAGATAAGGAGCAGTGTGAGATAGATAGATAGATAGATAGATAGATAGATAGATAGATAGATAGATAGATAGATAAGGAGCAGTCTGCGATAGATAGATAGATAGATAGATAGATAGATAGATAGATAGATAGATATGAACAGACTGAGATAGATAGATAGATAGATAGATAGATAGATAGATAGATAGATAGATAGACTGAAAGAAAGAAAGAAAGAATACAATAGATAGATACATACCTACATACATCCATCCATACATACATACTGAACTTATTCATTTTAATTTAATTTTCAGGAAGTAGTCGATCATGACTCTCCCCAGATTCCTTTCAATTGCTATGACTTCATGCCAAAGGTGGAGGATTGCCTTGCTTTCTCTATAGTTTTGAGTTAAAAAAAAACTTCCCTTCACCTTGACTGGCTGCCAACCATGGCAAGTGTAACTGGTTATTTAATCCATAATTGAAAAAGAGGGATTCCTTCCATTCCCAAGTCTATGCGAACGTGATCCCAACGGAAGAGGCCGTAATTCGAACTTTTCTGGCCGATTCCACTTTCAACGCTGATAGACATAAAACTCACCTGCATATCCTGAATAATTAGATGTCATGAATATACACATATATCGTATACACCAATCACTCATGGATTAAAATTGAATGAAAAATAATGTCAACTGTCGGTGTAATATCCCCTTAATTTTCGAAACCGCTACGAGGGGACGCTTTCCGGACTAAATACTCGGCGATATCTTTTCTCGCCCACTTCTTCTCATTTTTCCGCATACACGTCAACATGTAAGTCTCTCGCGGAAGAACGCTTCCCTTTTGGGAAAGCGTGAACAATACACAGACACGCACACGTACGTACGCACTTTTCACCTCATTTTTTTTCTAGGACTTTCTCCTACACCAAACTACACATAGGCAAACAATTCACTAACTTAAATGTTTTCTTCATTCAGGATCATTGCACAGTACCATGCAACAATGTTCTATTTTCTATATAACCCTTTATTGTTAATATATTATCATTTGTTTGTACACCTATATATTGGTCCTTGATTTTTTTTATTGCTTGGACTCATATTCTGAATCTGCCATGTTGTTTGTGGGCATTTCAGGAGACACACGTGTTTATCTCACAACGCGTACACTGGCTCGCAACATCAACGGTGACAGATAATTAAAATTGGTTTTGTGTGGCCCGAGAAGTAAGAGAAAAAATAAAGACATGAAGTGTGTTTGTAGCTATTTCCAATTCAGAAAGTCCGCTGGTTTCTTGGGTATGACGACAAACTACATCCGGCAGCAATGATTGGAAGGTTTTGATGAGCCTGATAACCACCTCTTAATAGCTGTTTTTCCCAGATTCACCCTGACACGAAGAGGTACCGCCTGTTCGGGTCCCAGCTATGGGCGAATAGTGAACCCCCAAACTTTGGTCAATACACTATGGAAGTATAAAAATGTATTTTTATAGTAAAAATAGCAGAAATACATTTTCATAGTAAATGAATTACCAGCACTAAATAGAGGAGACCATGACTAAGGACTGTGTGTACGCTATCCCGTGCAGCTACGGAAAGAAATATAAAGAGGGGTCAGGGCGCCCCCTTAAAGTAAGGCTTCAAGAACACCAGAAAGCTGTAACACGAGTAGAAGTGGAAAAATCAGGCGTGGCTGACCACATATGGAGAGAAAAGAGAGATCACCGCCCTCTGTGAGATCAGGTTGAGATCATAGACAAAGGACATCATTGGAAAATTATCCTGAGCCGACCAAGCATAGAAATGAATACAATATGGGAACCAGTAATAAGGAGTGCCAGAGAAAAGTGATAATAACAACAAAAATTGCAATATGAGCACTGGTAAAAAATAAGATGCTGAGACATTAGGTGTATAAGTCCCAGAAATCCATACACAGATGTCCTCAAGGACACCTGGCACAGTGGATAAAGGCGTTGGTTAGATCTAGTGACAGGACCCAAACAGTGTGAGTTCAATACCCAGTGGAGAACTTTGAGAGGGGAATTAACAGGAGATAACTGATAACTGACATCCATTAGACATGGCACGTGGATCTAGAACAGTCTACACCAGTGAGCGAAATAAAGGGTTCAGTTCGACATTCCAACCACCTGAAGAAGAGCGGAAACGTTGTAATAAATATGGCGACAAAGATGAGGACAATAGTCCGAATAATGTAAATAATACCTCCTCTCAGAAATATAGACAGATACAATAATTTTTTTGTAAAAAAAAAAAAAAATAAATAACCAAAGCTCCCAAGACAATTAAATTTCGGCATTAAATGACCCATAAGATATTGATATGGCGTTAAACAAACAAATCGAAACAAAAGTTTATGCCCTGAAGATCGGCATTGAAAATCTACTGTTTTATATAGGTTCCAACGACAACCAATGTCACAAAATGCAACTATCTCCAGGTAAAATAGAATGTTAGCTCAATCCGAATAGGGCGAAAAAATGGAAAGACAGTGAATGATTTCATTGCAACAATAATGTAAAATTCCTTATTTGATGGTAAGACTAACAGAACTATGGATTGAAATATGATTTAAATTACAAGTGTTGTTCGCGTGTGAATACAGCTTCTTCCCCAATACACAGACAGATGCCTAGCCGTTGTATTTATTGATTCGTTATCTGGACTAATTACTTTGCAACAACGAATCAGAAATAACTTTTCTACCTTCAAAAACTGTATTCAGTATTTTCGTTTTATTTGCTATGCGGGTATATATATGTGTACATATATATATAATGGTCGAATACAGTAGTCGGACAACACACACACAAATAACTATGGAGAACGAATATATATATAGATATACTGGTAAAAAGAAACACAGTAGACTAAACACATGCACATACACGAAAGCTACACAAGATAGGAAGTATATATACATATATATATATATATATATATATATATATATATATACATATATATATATATATATATATATATAT
This sequence comes from Acanthosepion esculentum, assembly GCA_964036315.1. Classification (NCBI taxonomy): domain Eukaryota; kingdom Metazoa; phylum Mollusca; class Cephalopoda; order Sepiida; family Sepiidae; genus Acanthosepion; species Acanthosepion esculentum. The sequence goes on along the minus strand of OZ038499.1, from coordinate 48,583,716 downwards.
ATATATATATATATATATATATATATATAGTCAGACCTAATGAGCCAGACAAATCTACCAAGGTTTCACTTATGCAGATCGTCAGGGTCAGCTGGCTCTTTAGTTAGTTGTTTATTCGTATCGGGATTTTTCTTTGGGCCTTGGACCTGTATTTGTGCGATTATTTTCGATAGACTTTCATGTTCCTGGCTTTTTCTTTTTTAAAACTTTTTTTCCCTTCGAGATTGTTTTGGCTATTGTTAAATCAAGAATTCGAAGGTTTTTCGACACGACCCTCCGCAGGTTATATATATATATATATATATATATATATATATATATATATATATATATATATATATAGAAAGAATATATATACACATACTAGCAAGAACTCAGACGCACAAAAAATACACAAAACTGGAGGTAAGTTCAAAAAGATACACGGCTTATAAAATGATCAGAAAAAAGATCTCCGTGCTTCGCCCTTTTTCTGACCAATCCTTAGTGTTTCATTACCGCTTAAGCAGAAGTATATCTCCTACATGTGTTACTACAACACACAACAGACAATGGTTAAACGTTGAAAATCATAAGGAAAATTAATTCCTTTTAATAATATGTGGAAATAACCAGTCCTTGCCTGATGAACGTCGCGAAACCAGTAACACGTGTCGAAAAAATATGAAAAATGAAGTATAATATATTTTTTTAAAAATCTACATTACAGCCAAAAACGATTGCGGCTTCATTATTCTCTTTAAAATATTAAATTTTCTCACGTTGGAGCAAGTATATCATCTCCCATTATTCTGGGAAATATATATATATATATATATATATATATATATATATATATATATATATATATATATAGGGTAATAGAATTTTTGCGGATTTAGGTAAATCCTTATAGTAATTCATCGAGTCTAGAAGAATCCTCAACAGAATACAGAAAGCACATTCTGCTATGATATACATACATACATACATACATACATATATATATATATATATATATATATATATATATATATATATATATATATATATATATAGCCGAGTAGGTAAATATAGGTAGGTATACGAGCGAGCAATCGTATGCATGTACAAATACTCTATAGTGTAAGAAAAAACAGTGCTCAATGTTAAGCAACAGAGCTATTTAATATATATATTAAGAAATAGACATAAAATCTTACACTAATGGCACAACTCCGAGTTTCATGCCGAAGCAATTTTCATGTGCGGGCATCATTATATGTATTTTTATTTTTATTTTGGATCAACAACAGTTTTTAAAAAAATATCCTTGTTCACGCAACATATACTATTGTTGAGGTGAAATATTATTGGAGTTAAAATATTTAAATTAATTTTAGCTTAATTTTTAATTGAATTTAAGCTCAAGTTCACATTTAAGATTGAAAATAATGTTGGAATCAGAAATACAAATTCTAAATTAGGGAGACGTTGGTTTTGAAACAAAAAGGGGGACGTTGCGTAATCAATATATATATATATATATATATATATATTGATTACGCAACGTTCCATCTTTTTTGTGAAACCCATAAATATATATATATATATTTATGGGTTTCACGGTTTTGCGATCATCAGACAAAAGGAGTTTGATGATCGCAAATGCGTGAAACTCAGTATTACAAGCTCTTCCATACGAATGAATATGCTAGCTCTATCACTGATATTGAGCCCTTTACAATAAGTACCGCACATATATAATATGTATGTTTGTGTTTCTGTGTCGATGTGTGTGTGTGTGTGTGTGTGTGTGTGTGTGTGTGTGTGTGTGTGTGTGTGTGTGTGTGTCTTTTGCTTTTAGATTTGAATGTCTGATGAATTGGGGCCGTTTTTACGACCCTAATGAAATAAATTATTACCTCATCAAGTTTTAGTGTTTGTGCTTTTTATAATACATACATACATACATACACACACACACACACACACACACATATATATATATATATATATATATATATATATATATATATATATATATATATATATATATATATACACAGTCAGGTTCGTCCTAATCAAGGCCTGGGGGCCACATGAGGGTTAAATTAAAGTGTAGTTCATATGGATAAGTGGGGAAAATAACTGCTGACTCTAGACTTGAACAGGTTAAGATTTTAATGAACGGGAAACATTCTCTTAGGAGTGGGTTCAACACACCAATGGTTCTCGGGAAGAAACTATTCGACTGAAACCTCTCACCGATAGTGCTTCTTCTATGTATTTATAACTTCTTGATAAATGACTAAGTAGAATCTGCAATGTTATTGATCCCGACCTGGCATCTCGGTTTCACTCACTCCGAAAACATAACTTCCCTGTGCCATTTCAATAAATATTGTCACGGTAATTGTTTTGATGAGCTTTGGTACCGAGGCTTTATGAATTGAAGCGCACTACTAGATTGACAGTCTCATCAATTTACTATTGAAATGGCTAGATTTAACCGTAAGTTCTTTGCTTAGAGTTCCTTCTCTCCTTTCCGGCTCCATCTTTGATCTTTAAAACTGTAAATGCAACGTCAATCGTTGTCTTTTTAATTGTTCTCTCTCCTTAATAATGTTTTTATTTTTCTCATATTCCTCCACAGTCAGTAATCCCTTGCGTCTTAGTAGCTTTATTGCCTTCCTTGGATAAAAATAAAGGGGCTGTCGAAATGGTTGGCTCTGCATGAGGTGACCCCCCCCCCCAAAAGGCGATGTCTGTTTATTACGTAATTTTGTTTTCATCAAGAACGGATTTCATCGCCACGATCCTAATATTTCGCCTCAACATTTGAGCTCCAGGTTCGACCTTTACACGAGCGGCTACGATATCTACATTATATCTTTTAGGTCCAACCACATGATTGCAATTCGGTTTGTAAGTATCAATAACAGAGTCGCTGACCAACTGTCATTTTCTTTGTTTGTTCGTTGTTTTTTTCATAACATTAATAAGAAGACTTAAACAAAATAGATGGAGAAACTATATATTGCTTCTATAGAATAAGTTATTAAAAAAGAGGCGGCGTAGGTGTTGGAAAATAATTGGGGTGTCTAGTCGGCTTGGCCCTTAATAATGAATTCAATCCTCACCGAGGGATTCTAACATTAAGCAACGACTGGTATTTGGAGCGATTGATAAACCTAACCTAATAACTGTTACAATACGGGAAATCAACCAACATAAACTACTTGTATGTGTGAGTCGATCCAAGTTTAGTTGGCCATGAGGCTTGAGTTCGATCCTGATTAGGTGCTCTATAAACAAATTCTACATGAAAATGAATTGCAATGTATTTTCATAGTAAAATCATTTGCAAGACATTTTCATAACAAAATCATTTGCAATGCATTTTCCTAGTAAAATCATTTGCAATGCATTTTTGTAGTAAAATCATTTGCAATTCATTTTCATAGTAAAATCATTTGCAATGCCTTTTCATAATAAAATTATTTGCAATGCATATTTATAGTGAAATCATTGGCAATGCATTTTCATAGTAAAATCATTTCCAATGAATTTTCATATTAAAATGCTTTGCATTGCATTTTCATATTAAAATCCTTTCCAATGCATTTTCATAGTAAAATCATTTGCAACACATTTTCATGTTAAAATCATTTGCAATGAATTTTCATATCAAAATCATTTCCAACACATTTTCATAGTGAGATCATTTGCAATGCATTTTTTGTAGAAATATCATTTGCATGAATTTCAATATTAAAAACATTTGGATTGCATTTTTAGAGTAACATTATTTTTAGTATCCTGTTATATAATTATTATATGCATTGATTTTTTTATTGCAAAATATAATTTTTTAATATATAATCGTTTGTAATGCATTTTCTTATTAAAATCATTTGCAGTGGATTTTCATTGTAAAATCTATTTCGAATCATTTTCACACAGACATCATTTTCAATCCATGTTTGCAGTAAAATCATTAGCAATTCCTTTTTATAATAAAATCATTGGCAATTCTTTTTTATAATAAAATCATTGGCAATTCTTTTTTATAATAAAATCATTGGCAACGTATTTTTATAGAAAATAAAATTCCAAACTGCCTCAATATGTGTTAACGGTTAGCGAGTCTATTCTGGCCGACAATTATTAGCGAGCATGATCCTCACTGTGTGCCACATAAAAAATTCGACATTGAGCAACTAAGAGTTTATTCTTTTATACAGAAAACACGTTTGAGGAAATTTTACGAAAAACTCCCGGCGGGTTCGATAAAATGAAGACAATTCAGCCGGAAGGAAAAGGTACCAAAGGCAAAAAAGGTTTACCGCTAATTATGGCGCCGCTTTCCAGTGAAATATGCGGCCAATTTGAGTAAAAATTCTCCACATTTTCATTCACTTATTGATTGAAATTATGATAGAAATTTTATTGTAGCCAAACATATTTTTTCTCCTTTTTCGAAACTAGCGAATGTTTCTCTAGACTGAAGTTAAAAATTGCTTCTGGCTCTTCTTACAGTGCACAGATTTCAACTTAACAAAACTATTATCAATTTATAATTCCCTGGGCTTAAAAAAAAACTGATTTTACTACTCGGCTTTCACGAACGTAAGCACAACAAAACTAGCAGAAGTATCCGACATTGCCCGGTTTCTCTAAATAAAATAAACATACTGTTACTGGCCTAAATATCCACACACATATACTCGCACAGTCAATTTCATCATAGCATAGACGGCATAAGCTAAATATTCATCAGTATTTCATAATTACTTCGATGTGGTGTAATAGTTATCAAACTTGTCTCACTAGATCAGTTACGATTGAATAGTGAGTTTGATACTCACTGGATGCTCCATACCTTCGGCCTTGTGGCACATCTAAGATATACTTCGAAAATCGCCATAATTATTTACAGCATATCAGAAATATATTAGAATGTGATTATGTTTTACCAGAAATTATATTGTTGTAGTGTCCTATCTCTAAAGAGCCTATATTGTGCTGCTGCTGCTGCTGCCGTTGAAGATTTGCTGTCATTTAGACTCCAAATTATTGTTTTCTTCCTTTTCTTTTTTTACTACATGTTTTTTTTCTTTTTTTGTTTTGTTTTTGCAGTAAAGTTTACACGGTACAATGTCCGGAGATCACTGGGGGTATAGGGTTACGTTAGGGAGTAGCTATATGGATAGGAAAGGAAGATAACTGTTGACTCTAGACTTGAACAGGTGGGTACTTCAAAAATCTGAATTAGTTCACATGCGATGGAGAAGTCTCTACATTATCTGTCGTTCGCATCGGTTTTGTTTGAGTGGAGTAACCAGTTTTTATAGTGAACGTTGAAGTCAACACATATGTGAAAGTTAGCCGAAGGAAATTCGATGAGGATATTGGCCATCTTCTCTTCTATTCGATCGAAGATCACCAAATCTTCATCCTGAAGACGATGCAGGATAAAAATGAATGTGGTAATATGGATAAGTGCCACGCGGAAACGGATGTACGGAAGATCAGGGTCCTCGTTTTTTTGTGTCCTTGCCACAGGGAAACTCCTCCTTGATGTAGGCACCGAGCCCGTGAGTGTGGCGATTTAGGTGGTCGTATTTTGTTATAATGGGTGAAGAGCACGGGGTTGTTACCCCCTGCAATGGGATTGAGGCATTAATGCCTGCTTCAGACTCCAACAGGAGGTCAGGTTTAGCCTGAAGAAGACGGAGTCCGACTTCTGGAAAGTTGGAACCCAGACATCTTACATTGGTCTAAAAGATTATATAACTGGGAATAACTATGACTAAGGAATTATCTGATGTACCAATGGAGTCTAAAACGACTGCTGAGCGTTTGTCAGGGTAGAGGATGTTAGTGCCCGTGAGCGTGGCGATTTAGGTGATCGAAGTTTGTTATAATGTGTGAATAGCCCGTGATTACTAGCTCCAGCAGTGGAAATGAGGCATTGATACCCGTTTCAAACCGGAACAGAAGGTCAGGTTTAGACTGAAGATAGTTGTAAAGTGAACCCCTTATATTTGTGGAAGAGATGGTATAACTGGGGTCTCATTTTCTTTTTTTTCCTTTTCTTTTTTTTTTTAGGTTGGGTTTGCTAGTTTTGTTCGTTTTCAATTTGATTGCTTTCATGTCTGTTTTGGGTGGTTTGTGGGGCGACTAGTAGGCAGTGAAACATACTCATTGGAAATGCCCGCATAAATATGCTGGGTTGACACGCCCGAAGATACTACCATAACAGGGCCCATGATCATGCCATCGAGGGGCCCCACCGGAGACTACTGCACGGTCCAGAAACCGTTCACAAAATGGCAGTACTACAGACCCGATATTATAGTGATCTTCTAAGCACGGCTTAGATGTGGCACAAGGCCGAATGTATGGGGGCACCCATTGAGGATCGAACTCACTATTCAGTCGTAACTGTTTTAGCGAGACAAGCCTGCAAACAATTACACCACGACGAGGTGTCCAAATCCGACATTATATACTTGCTGATAGGATAGCCTCCTTCAAATTTACTCGAACATTCAGATCCCTGACTAGCAGGCGGATAACGCCAAACCCAGAAAACGTTTACCTTAATGAGGAGGCAAATAACCCAGGAATTATTCAGGTGTGATACTCCGGGTGTACGTGTTTCGTCCGCATTGAGGTCTGGGCAACAGAAATAACTCCTTAAGTCAAGAAACATCGTACCAGCCACCGACCTAGGGTACCAAAGAAAGCTTGCTTATATCCTGATGACTAAAAGACCCATTGGGAGAAGTAGAATGACCTAGGTTGATCGGGGGTACATGCGCATCCCCTAAGCCCATTTGAAATAGAATTATAGTAGTTATGCTGAGGGCATACATAGGGAAATTACCTATTGTATTTGAGAGATATTTGAGGTAGAAGAGAGGAAAAAAACTTTAGAATGAAGACGTGACTACTCCTGTCACAGACGGGAATTGACAGTTGTTCTGAAAATTCATCAGAATCGGCTGGCCAAAGTGGCATGGAAAAGATTAAGGATAGACGTGATAGCTATAACGTTTTAACTTAGTGTAAGTTCCAAGATCTCCTCTTTGGAAACCGTACATATTTTCTCATGGGCCAGTTTTTTACGTCTGAAAAACTTCCATTGAATAGAAGGTTGTGTGGGGAAGAACCGAATTAAACAGGTTGATAATGAATAGCAAAGAACAGAACAATATAGACGGCAGAAAGAAGAAAAGGTGAAAATATCAGATACAAAGACAACAAGAAAATGGAAAAATATAAAATTCAAAATAAAATTAATAATACAAAAATAATTAATACACATATTTCAACATTTAAAACAACAAAATTCCATAATGCACTGTAACTGATTTATGATGTTTCATTTCAATCTCGAAATTTGATTTGGCAGCTATTGTGAAATAGTCTCGGGTTTCCACGGCCAAAGTCTATCGCTTCAGATGGGTGGTGAACAGGGTAGGATATGGGGTGAGTGTGTTGTCCCGAGCCTCTGACTCGCTAGAGGTTATGGTTTTGGTTTGATTTATCTTACGGTATATCTACCTTAAAGGTTTATTTAATGCCATTTTTATTTACACTATTTACATTATTCGGACTATTGTCCTCATCTTTGTCGCCATATTTATTACAACGTTTCGGCCGTTGTATGCTCCGGCCTTCTTCAGGTGGTTGGAATGTCGACCTGAACCCTTTATTTCGCTCACAGGGGTAGACTGTTCTAGTTCCACGTGCCATGTCTAATTGATGTCAGTTATCAGTTATCTCCTGTTAATTCCCCTCTCCAAGTTCTCCACCGCATTAACCAGGGATTGAACTCACACTGTTTAGGTCCTGTCACTGGATCTAACTAACGCCTTTATCCACTGTGCCATGTGTTTTTTTATTGCTGGTAATATTTTTTTTTAAAATGCATTGATGGTAACATTTTTTCTTCAAAAATGTATTACTGGTAATAATTTTATATAAAAGTGTATTGCTGGTATTAAATCTATTTTTACACTTTCATAGTATTTTGACCACAGTATTGAGGTCAATTATTTGCCCATAGCTGGGACCCTAACAGGTGCTACCACAACGGGTCAGGGTGAACCTGGGAACACTAGCAATTAAGAGGTGGTTCTACACTCTTCAAGACCTCCTAATCAGAGTCCTTGCGGCTGAACGTAGTTTATCGTCTTACCCAGGACGCAGATGTAGTTTATTGTCTTGCCCAGGTTCGCGGATGTAGTTTATCGTCTTACCCAGTACGCAGATGTAGTTTATCGTATTCCCCACAACGCAGATCTAGTTTATCGTCTTACCCAGGACGCGGGTGTAGTATCGTCTTACCCACGACGCAGATGTAGTTTATCGTCTTACCCAGGACGCGGATTTAGCTTATCGTCTTACCCACGACGCAGATGTAGTTTATCGTCTTACCCAGGACGCGTATGTAGTTTACCGTCTTACCCAAGACGCAGATGTAGTTTATCGTCTTACCCAGGACGCGGATGTAGCTTATCGTCTTACCCAGGACGCAGAGGTGCTGGTGGTTTTTTTTTGTTTGCTTTTTGCTTTTCTTGTTCTTGGTTTTCTTTGTTTTGTTTTGTTTTCACAAATTGTTGCTAAGCTGTAAAAATAAACAAATCAATCAATTGTTTCTTTTCTGTTGTTTTTATTTTTATTTTTATCTTCTTTTTCTCGTGCCAAAATGGTGTCAGTAGTGGTATTGCTTAAAATTTAGTCAAACTGTTGAACAGTTAGAGCTGGTCAATCTCCCCAAAGATGAAGAAGAGACTTGAAGCGAGAGAAATGTGGTTCTACAGAAGGATGCTGAGGATTCCATGGGCCAATTATGTGAGCGACAACGAAGTTTTAGAGAAAATGGAAACAAAAAAGAAACTTATATTTAACATCAGCAGAAGGCAGTCGAATTTCTAGGCCACATAATGAGGAAAGACGGTTTGGAAAATTTGATACTCCCAGGACAGAGTGAAAACAAGTTAGAACAGAGGAAAACTACGAATAACAAACTAGTGAGATTGAGTAAATGAATGACGGAACAGGAAAAATAAGAAAAAGATAAAAAAATATTAAAAGCTACAAAGAACAGGAAGTTGTGGAGAGCCATGATCTGACAAGACACGCATATAAAAAAGAACCTTTCAATTTGTAGTTTAGTTTTGGGCTCTGTAAGTCAAAAGTGTGGGGCCACATGCAAACGTATTCAGTATTTGTTCTTTCTTAACCCTTTGAGCCCTGTTTTCCTTAACAATTTTAACCCTTCTGCCTGAGCTCCTGAGTCAAAGTTCGCAAACAATTGCTATGTAATATTTAACGGTAGATATAAAAAAAATTAGTTACAAAAAATATAACTTCTTGATTGCTTGCCTGACGGTCCAGGTTGAAACTCCACGCTTCATAGTAAAAACAATCTTCTTTTTTAATCCAAAACACACACACAAAACAATGAAAAGGCACGGACATGTTGGTATAACGTTCGATGACATCAGAATATTACGGCTTTTCCGATTGGCTCTTCAGTATAAAACAACCAATAGCAAAACAGGATGCAATCGACCATTCGAACCAGGGTCTCATGGTCTGAAAAGGAATATTGTAGCCATAGACAGTTTATTTATTTATATGTTGGCAGCAAAACAAACAAAAAACTTATTAAAATATTTTCTTGCTAGTCAATCCAATTTTAACTGATTACACTTTTATTATATTCTTTTTTTTATTATTTTTTAACTTTATTGTTAGAATTTTTGACTCCGCTTTTTACTCTCTTTACTCTTTTCTACTCTTTATTCAAATTCCTTCTTTTTTTTTTACTTCATTACGCTTTAAAACCATTAATATAGCTATGAAGTTTTTAGCTTTGAACCCTTTGATCCCTGCGTTCCTGAACAATTTTAATCATTCTGCCTCAGCTCCTGAGTCAAAATTCGCAAAGAATTAAGATGTAATGTTTCACGGTAGATATCAAAATAGTTACAAAAAATATAACTTCCTGATTGCTTCCCTGGCAAACCCAGGTTGAGACTCTGCTTCATAGTAAATTTCTAGGGTAAATAATGAGGAAAGACGGCTAGGAAATTGCAATACCCACAGGACAGAGTGAAGACAAAGTAGAACAGAGGAAACGACGGATAACATACTTAGTGAGATTGAGTAAATGAATGACGGAACAGGAGAAATGACAAAAAGAACAAAATTTATTAAGAGCTACAAAGGAGAGAAAGTTGTGGAGAGCCACGATCGCAAATGACCTGACGAGACACGCATATAAAAAAAGAACCTTTCAATTTGTAGGTTAGTTTTAGGCTCTGTAAGTCAAAAGTGTGTGGCCACATGGAAACGTGTTCAGTATTTGTTGTTTCTTAACCTTTTGACCCCTGCGTTCCTTAACAATTTTAACCCTTCTGTCTGAGCTCCTGAGTCAAAATTCGCAAATAATTGCTATGTAATATTTCACGTTAGATATAAAAAATAGTTACAAAAAATATAACTTCCTGATAGCTTCCCTGACGGTTCAGGTTGAGACTCTGCATGCTTCATGGTAAATTCCTAGGGCACATAATGAGGAAAGACGGCTAGGAAACTTTAATACTCACAGGACAGAGTGAAGGCAAGTTAGAACAGAGTAAAACAACGGATAGTGAGATTGAGTAAAAAAAATATCGGGGCAGGAGAAATAATAAAAAGATAACAATTTATTATTAACTACAAAGTACAGGAAGTTGTGGAGAGCCACGATCGCCAACGCCCTGACGGGAAACGGCACATAAAAAAAAACCTTTCATTTTGTAGGTTAGTTTTTTGGGGTCTGTAAGTGTGGGGTCAGATGGAAACAAGTACAGTATTTGATTTTCCTTAAGTGCGACTTAAATGTAGATTTTTGGAAAAAAAAAAATAAAAAGATTTTATTCTAGCAGCACCTTACCCTCTCCCTAACACTACTTTTTCAAACCGCCTGCCTATGTAACATTTTCCTTGGGGCTGCCTAGGCCCTTCCACCCCCACCAGGAGGGAAATGGCGGTACCGCCCACTTCATGAATCACAGGTCTAAGAGAGAAGGCCTGCTCTGAATTCAAAATCATGCAGACAGTAACGATCAACTAGTTCAAAAGTAATCAGAGCAATTCACAGATATTAAAGAGAAGAAGTTGTGGAGAGAAGTTATCGCCTACATCCTGAATGAACAAGACATCAAAAATATTACTTCACATTCCAAGAGCAGGTGTCTTTCTCCTTGTTACCCCTCCTTTCTCGCTGTCTCTATGTCTCTCTCCCTTCAAAATCTTTCTCTCTCCCTTTCAATGTCTTTAGTTCTTTGTTTTCTGCGTTCGTTCTCTTTTTTCATCCCATATTTTGTTTCTCTTTCACACTCCTTCCTACTCTTTTCTTTCCTTCTTTCTTTCTTGCTTTCTTTTTTTCTTTCTTTCTTTCTATTTCCTCTCTATATCTCTCTCTATTTTCTTAGCCGGTTTTTATTCCTTAAGTATTTTATCCACCTTAATCTTAGTCTATTTCTTTCTTTCTTCCTTTCTTTCTTTCTTTCTTTCTTTATTTATTTATTTATTTATTACCGCGCTTCTTTTCGTTCATCTGTTCTTTTTCTCCATTAGGTTCTCTCCTATTCTCAGTCCATTCTCTTTCGTTCTTTCTTTCTTTCTTTCTTTCTTTCTTTCTTTTGCTTAAATTGATTTTTCCATGCCTCTTCTTTCTTTCTTTCTTTCTTTCTTTCTTTTGCTTAAATTGATTTTTCCATGCCTCTTCTTTCTTTCTTTCTTTCTTTCTTTACTTTTCTTTTCTTTTCTTTTCTTTCTTTGTTTCCTTCTCTTTTCTTTTCATTCTTTCTTTCTTTCTTTCTTTCTTTCTTTCTATTTCCTCTCTATTTCTCTCTCTATTTTCTTAGTCGGTTTTTATTCCTTAAGTATTTTATCCACCTTCATCTTAGTCTATTTCTTTCTTTCTTTCTTTCTTTCTTTATTTATTTATTTATTTATTTATTTATTTATTACTTCGCTTCTTTTCGTTCATCTGTTCATTTTTTTCCATTAGGTTCTCTCCTATTCTCAGTCCATTCTCTTCCTCGGGTGTCTTTTTATCTCTGAGATTCATTCTCTATCTCCTTCCTTTTCTTTCTTTCTTTCCTTCTTTCTTTCTTTCCTTCTTTCTTTTAGTTTGTCTCTCTCACACCTCCTCCCCATTCTTTCTTTCTTTATTCTTTTCTTTCTTTCATATTTCCTCTCTTTTTCATCCTATATTTTCTTCTCCGGTTCTTATTTTCTTCCTTAGCTTTTCTCTATCTCTCTACCTCTGTCTCACCCTTTCTATCTTTATTTATTTCTCTTCTTTTCTTTCTTCACCAAATTTCGTTTTCGCTTCCTTTCTCCGTCTCCCCCTCCCCTTTCTAGTCTCCCTCCTCCCACTTTCTCTCTCTCTCTCTCTCTCTCTCTCTCTCTCTCTTACAAACACTCACTCTTTCCTTTTCAGCATTTTTTTTAACCTTCATTTTTTTCATCTTTGTTTCATTCTTGACGTATCCGATGTCTGTAATGAAGCCCCCTTTCGACATAATTTCTCTCTCTTAATTCTTCTCTCTTCTCCCTCGCTCTCTTATGTACACCGACTCTCTTTTACACCGCTACCACCACTCTCTCCCTCATCTCACTCACTCACTCATTCACTCTCTCTATCTATCTATCTATCTATCTATCTATCTCTTTCCTTCTTACTTTGCTAAATAAAATTCGCATTTCCTACCGAAACATTTGCAGCTAGAAACTCTCCCATGACCAAAGTGCATTGTACTTTACCAACGCTGAAAGATCGTAATACAGATTTAGCCATTTGCATCGAGAATCCTAATGTCGTTGAGTACACGATAAATGGGATTCATTTTAGCAGTTTTGTCACCTTCCGAATTGTATTAGTGAGTTAGCAGATAGATAGATAGATAGATAGATAGATAGATAGATAGATAGATAGATAGATAGATAGATATGAACAAACAGGATAGATAGATAGATAGATAGATAGATAGATAGATAGATAGATAGATAGATATGAAAAAACAGGAAAGATAGATAGATAGATAGATAGATATGAACAAACAGGATAGATAGATAGATAGATAGATAGATAGATAGATAGATAGATAGATAAATAGATAGATAGATAGATAGATAGATAGATAGATAGATATGAACAAACAGGATAGATAGATAGATAGATAGATAGATAGATAGATAGATATGAACAAACAGGATAGATAGATAGATAGATAGATAGATAGATAGATAGATAGATAGATAGATAGATAGATAGATAGATAGATAGACATATGAACAAACTTGGATAGATAGATAGATATGAACAGAATTTTAACAGACTGAGATAGATATCAACAGACTGATATAGATAGATAGATAGATAGATAGATAGATAGATAGATAGATAGATAGATAGATATGAACAAACAGGATAGATAGATAGATAGATAGATAGATAGATAGATAGATAGATAGATAGATAGATAGATAGATATGAACAAACAGGATAGATAGATAGATAGATAGATAGATAGATAGATAGATAGATAGATATGAACAAACAGGATAGATAGATAGATAGATAGATAGATAGATAGATAGATAGATAGATAGATAGATAGATAGATAGACATATGAACAAACTTGGATAGATAGATAGATAGATATGAACAGAATTTTAACAGACTGAGATAGATATCAACAGACTGATATAGATAGATAGATAGATAGATAGATAGATAGATAGATAGATAGATAGATAGATATACAAGTAAAAAGAGAAGAAAAAAGAGAGAAAGGGAGTGATGGTCGTGAGACGAAGTGCCACTTAGATATATAGATTGGTAGTTATAAAATGTCTGATGGAAAAAAAGAGATAGATAGATAGATAGATAGATAGATAGGAAGAAAAAAGATAGATAGATAGATAGATAGGAAGAGAAAAGATAGATAGATAGATAGATAGATAGATAGATAGATCATTAGCTGATCTAGATCTACTTTCCGTTGTTAACTGGGACAAGCAATGACTTGTTTATTTTAACGTCTCCAAAACGAAACTGCTTTTTTGATCGCCTGAGAGAAGCCTTTTTACCTTCCATCTGTCTTAGGCTAATCTGATTTATATAATGAATCTTGCTAACCTTTCCTATGAACAATCTAATAAATAAACAGTGTTTATCACTTTTCATGTCAGTTTTCAAGAACAAAAAAACTATGAATTTCATGTCATCTTAAAGTTTTAGTGAAATTCTAATCATTGCTTTTTAAAACAACAGACATTGCCGAGGGAGTGAAGGTAGTTAAAATACAAGTGGTGTCAAGGGATTTTTTTTACACTCCGTCTTATTGCGAGTATGTAAGTCCATGTTTGCCGACGATTTCTTTTGTGCACCCAAAATTTCAATCGAGAGGTGTCATCTATTGTCTTCATAAAACATCTTTCTATATTTCTGAGATGAGGTATTGTAACGGTTTACACTATATGGTTCGGGCTGTTGCCTTAATCATTATTCCCATTTTCACGAGGTTTCGGCCGTTGTATGCTCCAGACTTCTTCAACATCTGCCTATATATCTGAGATGAGGTATTGTAACGATTTACATTATTTATATGGTTCGGACTGCTGTCCTCATCTTTAATGCAATATTCACGACGTTTCGGCTGTTGTACGCTCCCGCCTTCATCAGGAACTTTCTATATTTCTGAAATAGGGTATTGTAACTATTTACATTATTTACAACGTTCGGAATGTTATCTTCATCTTTATTGTCATAGTCACCACGTTTTGACTGTTGTAAGCACCGGCCCTCTTCAACAACTGTCTCTATATCAGTGATGAGGTATTGAACCATTTACAATATTTAGATCGTTCGGACTGCTGTCTTCATCTTTATTGGCATATTCATGATGTTTCGGCTGTTGCACGTTCCGGCCTTCTTCAGAGTCTGACTGTATTTCTGAGATGAGATATTTTAACTAGTTAACACTATTTACATCGTTAGGACTGTTGTCTTCATCTTTATTGTCATATTCACGACGTTTCGGCTGTTGCACGCTTCGTCCTTCTTCAGGATTTGTCTATATTTCTGAGATGTGGTATTTTAATTATTTACATCGTTCAGTCTGCTGTCTTCATCTTTATTGCCAAATTCACCACTTTTCGGCTGTTGCACTCTCCGACCTTCTTCTCATAGGACAGTGGATAAAAGCGTCGGCTGAAGCAATCCAAAAAGTGACTTGATGCAATGTGTTGTGAGTTCAATACCTGGCCACAACAGAGAGAGCAAAAACATGGTGAGTTGAGTTACTAAAGGGAAATAACTGAAACTGAGATAGCCAAATACGGCATGATCCGTGAACTAAATAAAGAGCCCGGTTCGAAATTTCAACGTATATCACCTGAAGAAGGCCGGAGCGTACAGAATTTGAATTATATCTATTTTCTGTATATATACGTTTTTTATTTTTCTAAACAGTAGAATATCTTGTGCAGCATTTTAAGCACACAATATTATTGTTATTATTAGTGTTTATTTTAAGACATTTTTATGTTTATACGTTCTTTTTATAGATACAAATATTTAAGCAAATGCTCTGTTCATAATAAATAGTATTAAAAAACATTTACCGACCTGAATGTCCGAGAAATTTTCGAAGGACGAATATTTTCTATGAAAATTTCTCGGACATTCAGGCCGGTAAATGTTGTTAATACTGTTTATTATAACAGAGCATTTACTTAAATATTTGTATGTATGAAAAAGAATGTATAAACATAAAAATCTCTTAAAATAATTGTCGGACGTTGTCCATTTCATGATATATATATATATATATATATACAATTTTCTGTTATCTATTAGAAAAAACTGAATACATATACATATATATATAAATACATATACATACATACATATATATATATATATATATATATATATATATATATATATATATATATACCATTTTCTATTAAACAAAACTGAATACATATACATATATATAAATTCGTATACATATATATATATATATATATATATATATATATATATCTACCATTTTGTATTAAACAAAACTGAATACATATACATATATTTATATATACATATATATATATATATATACAGTTTTCTGTTATCTATTAAACAAAACTGAATACATATACATATATATAAATACATATACATACATATATATATATCTACCATTTTCTATTAAACAAAACTGAATACATATATTTATATATATACATATATATATATATATATATATATATATATATATGTATACAATTTTCTGTTATCTATTAAACTACAATTCTCCATGATTTTCTCTCCTAGATTCATATCTGCCCAATGCGTATCCAAATGTAAACAAATGACGTCACACATTATGAAATGTACAATTATTTTAAGACATTTTTATGTTTATACGTTCTTTTTATAGATACAAATATTTAAGTAAATGCTCTGTTTATAATAAACAGTATTAACAACGTTTACCGGCCTGAATATCCGAGAAACTGTCATAGAAAATATACGTCCTCCGCTAGGAATCGAACCTGTATCCTATACGGAACCGTCATATAGCCTGACGTGTTTTTACCGATTGAGCCACAGAGGAGCGTTTCGGTTAGCAAGGTCGATTTTACTGTTTTTAAACCACAATTCTCCATGTCTTAAAATAACTGACGGACTTTGTCCATTTCATGATGTGTTACGTCATTTGTTTACATTTGGATACGCATCGAGCAGATATGAATGAATGAGAAAAAATCATAGAGAATAGTGGTTTACAGAACAGACCGGGTTATATAGCATTGGATGGCAACTGGTCTACCGCAGAAAGAAATGGCAAACTTCTGCGGGAAAAAATCATTATTGCCCTCATCTTTGTCGCCATATTTATTACAAGTTAGTATACTTAGTGTATACATATCAATATCATATCATATATCATATATCATATGATATTATCATATGATATATATATATATATATATATATATATATATATATATATATATATATATTATTAACATATCATAGTCTATACTAGCCTAAAGGATAATCTGGCCCTAAGTTGAAGCCTATATTAGCCTAAATGATAATCCGGCCCTAGGTTGCAGGCTATATTAACCTAAAGGATAATACGGCGCTAGGCTGCAGCCTATACTAGCTTAAAGGATAATCTCATCCTAGGCTGTTGCCTATACTAGCCTAAAGGTTAAGACGGCCCTCGGTTGCAGCCTATACTAGCCTAAAGAATAATTCGGCTTTAGTCTGCAGCGTATACTAGCCTAAACGTTAATCCGGCCCTAGGTTGCAGCCTACATTAGCCTAAAGGTTAATCCGGCCTTAGGCTGCAGCGTATACTAGCCTAAAGGTTAATCCGGCTCTAGGTTGCTGCCTATATTAGCCTAAAGGTTAATCCGGCCCTCGGTTGAAGCCTATATTAGCCTAAATGGTAATCCGGCTTTAGGATGCAGTGTATACTAGCCTAAAGGTTAATCTGGCCCTAGGTTGCTGCCTATATTGGCCTAAAGGATAATCCGGCCCTAGGCTGTAGCTTATACTAGCCTAAAGAATAAACCGACCCTGGTCATGGCACAAGTAAAATGTACAGTTATACTTCCACAGCACCCATAAATTATGATGATCAAAAAAAGGGTGAAAAAAATTATTTTCGAGATTTATTAACAGAATGCAATTTATTATAATTTGTAATAAAAAGATAATAATTAAAATTATTTAAATAAACTTATATTTATTTATTTTTCTGTTTATTATAATTTAGTATTTATTGCGATATCGGTGCTTGACGGACTTTTAGAACATCTTCTTTGCAAGGTCGAATTTTGGAGAGGCAGACTCTTTAAGATCTTCTTCCAAGGATTCAAGCCGTGATCGATTTTTGTTTTTAATATTGTTTATTGCACAAAAACTTGCTTCGCACAAAGATGACATTGATGACCTATTTCTTTTACATTTTTGTAATATTTGGAAATTCGCCAAAATTCACCCTTAAGGGATGTCCAAAATGATGTAATCTGTTGTTGAATATTTTAATTGCAATAATTATTCAATTCTTTTTTCTGTTCACAATTTCCCTTCTGTAATATTTAATTTTGTTGATGGACACGATCTTAAAACAAAGGATGTCTCACCCAATACAGAGATCTTTACTATAACAATGATATAATCGTATAACCAATTTGAAGGATATTTTATATTCATATGTACTCTAGAGTTATCACTTTTTTATACTCCTGTGTCAGAAATCGATGAACTTTTGTTTAGCTGTAAGAAAAAATAAATTAATTTGTTTGAGCTGTAGAAAAAGGTCACCCCAAATCGATAATTCTATTTTGCCATATACGCAACAAGAGTAAAAAATCGAAATATTTCAGGTTTATTTTTTCAATTTGCTGATGATGTAATTGGATTGGATTATATGAATTGAAGCGTGCTACTAGATTGGCATTTAGCTCCCACCCGTTTACTGTTGAAATAGCTAAATGCAACCGCTGCATCTATTCCAAAATATTTCTATTGCTTTTCTTTTTTAAATATTTGGGAAGGGATGTCCAAAATGATGTACTCTGTTGTTGAATATTTTAAATGCAATAATTTGTCATTTTTCTTTTTTTCTAGTAATAGTTCCCCTTCTGTAATATTTAATTTTGTTGACAGATACGATCTTCAAACAAAGGGATATCTCACCCAATCCAGAGATCTTTACTATAATAATGACATAATCGTGTAACCAATTTAAACAAAGCAATTTATTATAAATTATTATCAAAAGATAATAAAATTCTTTAAAAAAAACTTATATTTATTTATTTTACTGTTTATTATACTTTGCCATTATTTTGAGATCTGAGGATGAAAGATTTTTAGAATTTTTTTTTTTGCAAGGTTGAACTTTGGACAGGTATTGTCATAAATTCTATTCGTAAACTTCCGGGGTACAAATTATCAGAGGATCAAAAACGAATCAAAATATAGCATACATTTTATGATATTATTAACACAAATGAAACTATTTATTACAACTTGCAATAAAGAGATAATAATTAAAATTCTTATATAATATAATCTTATATTTATTTTCCTTTTTATTATGATTTAACTTTTAATGAGATTTATTTTTATTTACTTATTACTTAAAAAAATCCACTAAAAATAGCATATCACGATGAGAAAAAAATCCCAAAGTTGATAAAAACAATGTTTTATCGTCAAAATTTTTAGGTAATTATTCAGACGAAAGACCAAAGTATTTTGGCTATTTTATTAATTTTTTTAATCCTGTCTAGCGCGTTAAGATTTTGGTTAAAAATCTTGTTTTTCTTGCGTAAATTTCCCATAATGATCGGAATAAGATCATTATGGGAAATTTATCGTCTTTTGTCGTTAAAACACATTGTTTTAGAAATTCTTTCAAAAAATCAATTTTAATAAAATTTTAAGGACTTATTCGCAAATGAATTAAATTTTGGGGGAAATTTTTTTTTTTTGTACATCTGTTATTTCCATTTATTGATTTTATGAAATTACGAGAAATTAAAATTCCACTCTCTTCATATTCATATTAGTTAAAAGCAGGAGTCCTTGGAGAATTTAAATTATCAATTTCATTTTGTCAAACAGACACACCATTTACCAAAAGTCTGCTCCTAATCGTAAAATAAAAAAATACAATAAAACTATGTCAGTATTTAATTAGAAAAGCTTTTAATTGCCTTTTTAAATAAGATATATTAAGGACACTATTGTCTTAAGAAACATATTTTCGATGAATAATTAATTTTTACAATAACTGTTATTTTTTTAAATTTTAATTAATTTAATTTGTATTTTAATTATTTTAGAATTTTCTGTTAACTCCCCCCTTTTCCATTATATTACTATTAAATAAAAACTATATTTACTAATCATAAATGGCAACGGTTAGTACATATCATCAAATACCAATAATTTTTAAAGAATTTTAATTTTTTTGTATGTGCAAAAACGTGCCGAATTTTGTAGATACGGATGTCCATACATAACATTATCAGAAAATAAGTGCGACAACTATAGTAAATCGAAATCAAAATTTCTAAAATTCAAGAAAACATTTGATTACAGAGAATATTTTCCTGTGTAGTTAATAATTAGAAAAAAATATATATATAAAGGTGCTCACGTTATATTCACATTACTTTTTTACGGCTAAATCCCCCATAAACAACATTAGATAAATAACCATCTGTCGTCAAGCTGTTAAACATGCCAACAGATTAAGTAAACAGCTACTGTCGGGTTAAAAAAAATGCATTTCTGCGATATTTTAAACTTAAAATAAATAATAGCTGTTTCAAATCTGATTAATTATACTTTAAAAATCAACTAATATTCCTCAAATAAAGTTTCAGAAAAGTGTATTTTATTTTAGGAGGACGTGGTACCTATATCTAATATATACATGACCGAGTGGTTAGAACGTTCGCATTCTGACCATGAGACCCGGGTTCGAATCTCACGATGGACGATTTGTTCTGGAGGGAGACTTCCTGATGTTATCAGACTGGATGGGTCGATCCCAGCGTGCGGTACCTTTGGAAAGTGCCTGAAAACCATACCACAGGTTGATTCAAGTGAAATTGGGTAGACGAAACTCTCGTGGGCCGTCGATAGCTGTGCTAGCACGAAGTCACAAGTCATCGTGGCCGATGGCTTAAATGTGCTGGCCTTGTTCAAATTGTTGATCACGCTAGATAACACGCTCTTTCCCAGAAACTGTAACTAAGGTCTGCACAGTTTCAGTACATAATGCAGGTGGACTCTGTAGGTGTTGAGATGCGCCTGAGCAAGCGCCTGTAATACGGATTATCTAGCCGCCCTAGTAGACGGATATGCTCGAATACGAGTGGCCAGCTATACGTGTATTGATTATAACAGTAGTGTATTCGCATAAAGCGCTTTTAATTTCTCAACGAAACTCAAAGACGGATATGCAATGGATTGGTCCCGACCTGGCATCTCGACTCCAGTGATGTGATGTGGCTTCCCTCTGTCTTTTCTTACAAATATTTTCATGGCAACTGCTCTGGCGAGCTACTTTCACTGACACCCCAACTGCATGAATTTAAGCGTGCAAGTAGTTTTGCATCTCGGTCCCACCCTTTCACTGTCGAAACAGTTAAATGTGACCGCATTTTCTTCTCCAACAGCTTCTTCTCTCGCACTTCCAGACAGTGTAACTCCCTTCCTCTTACTTGCTTCCCCGATAGCTGTAATCTTCAAATATTCAAATGTAATCTCAATCGACATCTTCTGATGTATTGATACTGATCCCCGTCCTTCTCTGTATCCTTTCCTCAAAAAACCTTTACTCTTACTTTCCCTCTCTGTCACCCCTCGCGTGCTAGTGGCACTACCGCCTTGCTTGCGGTGAAATACTTAAAAAATAATAATTATGACCTTTTAAAAATGTCCTGGGTACACCTACGACCCTCTTGCGGCAAACGGGTTCAAGATTACTGATCTACAAATAAGCAATGTAGCGTCGGAACGATCTGATGTCTGAAATGATTATGGCTTCACGTGCTCTTAAAGTGGAATATATTTCAGCATCGACTGGCCCAAAAGACCTTACGTTTCAAAATAGTTTAATTCCTGCGCGCTCAGATTTAAACATTTTGATACAGGGTTGCCGTTGTTTGGTGTAAAGGGCTTCAAGACTTTTTAATCGTTTGATCATATGGAAAAAAAAAAATAGGATTTTACAATACTGATTTCTTCATGGGTTGATCTGTATATTTTTTGTGATATCTTTTCCCCAAATTCTGTACGTACTTATGTTCACGATAAAAATATGCTAAGTAAATATAGTTACGCAGTGTGAGTTACAGGCAGGAAAAGTTAGATAACAGATAGATAATTATTTTAATTGGTAGTGAGCCGACTTCGGAAATAAAGATAAGTTTTTAATTTAAATTGTTTACCATCTTTTCCTTAATTACCGGCTGCTTCGCCTGCTGTTGCCACTCTTTTCCACAGACAGGCACTGGAGCAAGTTTTTTTTTTCTTAGATAAATCTCTACCGTGTGCAAGCAGTATCTTTTCTACGTTCTTTTCGGAAAATCAGGACGATAAGATTGATAAGAGCAAACGTTGTTTGTCTTTTGCGGTTTACACTTGATTTCCCAGGGAACACGAGCCAAACGCGAACATATTTGGACTACATCCTAAGCACAAGGACAATTACGAAGGCTGTTGCGGGAAGAAAGGGACAGATTGGTTTGACAAATGGACAAACATAACAAAGAATAGATCTCTGGTTGATTAATTCAGTAATGAAAATATACATATAATCACAAAACAGATATACAAACACACACTCATATATATATATATATATATATATATATATATATATATATATATATATACGTTTCATTAAAGACGGCAGACAAGGTACTGCGATTAAGCTTTTTATTTAATTATTCTTGTGTTCGAACAAATATTTTCTTTTCTGGACACAGACTGTGTAGAAACTGTCCAAATGTTCTATAATTCCGAGCGCTTTCGGCTATACTTTTAGCCATGATCAAGGATGATTTTATTTTGGTTTTTTAATTGGGTGTATAAGTTATGTACATGTATCTAGAGTTATAGGAATGTTTTACAATCCGAACACAGTCAGCAGATTTTGTAGTTAATATTAATGAGTGTTGGCTTTTGTTTTGTTTTTTATTAAGGCTCCCATTTTTTTAAATCTTTTTTTTTACATTTGATTTCACTTTCTACTAGTATGTTTCGGATCGAGTCTGGTAGGTTTGTGTGTGTGTTTAAATGAGTTCGAATGGAGCTGTGGTCGAATAGGTGTAAGGTAAGTCGTCTGGATAAGCATGTAGCAGTGTAACCAATATAATTATTTACGAGTTCTTATGAAACCAAACCCATATATAATTATATTTCTAACCATTTTGAAGGGGTACGTTGTTAATTTGTTTGTAAAATGTGCTGTATATATATATATATATATATATATATATATATATATATATATATATATATATATATATTATAATGAATCATTCATACAAAAAGTAAATTAGTAAAGTTAATGATATAAAATGTCGAAATCCCTTCGTTAACAAGATTTATACACACACACACACACACACACACACACACACACACAGATATATATATATATATATATATATATATATATATATATATATATATATATATATATATATATGAAGAAATATAGTTTTATGGTGTGCTATATTTATGGGATAAAGTGCTCGATTTCAGAGATAGAGCGTATATAAATATAAAAGCGGACATTGAAGTCAACACTCAGAGGCGACAGGCTGTTTCATGGTGGATGCGTTTCAAGCCGTCTCACGATTGCGTCTTACATGAAACAGCCTGTCGCCTCTAAGTGTTGACTTCAATGTTCACTTATATATATATATATATATATATATATATATATATATATATATATATATATATATATATATAAAGTATTAGTTCAGATCATGAGTACAAAATATACAATTCAAATATTTGAACGTGCATAGCAGCTAATAATATAAAAGAATATTCACCTTCACCACTACCTGGTTTTCAAGCTTACGGTCTCATCAGTTGGTTACTGGTTAATAATTCGTAGTACTCTTCAAGCCCGATTATATAACTTAAATTGATGGGCCCCACGAGGCGGTGTAATAGAAAGCAAGCTTGTCTCGCTAGAACAATTACGATTGAGTAGTGAGTTCGATCCTCACTGGGTACCCCTTACTCTCGGCATTGTTCAACACATCTAAGCTACGCTTGGAAAGTCACTGTAACTTAACTTGGCGTCACAAAGTAAAATTATCTTAAGTGGATGGATGAGGAAAGAGTGGGAAGAACCGGAAAATAGAGAGAGAGAGAGAGAGAGCAAAAAAAATCGTAAATATAATCATCCGGGTTTGAGTTAGGTCAGAGTATGTTTATTAACGTGGCTGCATTTGGACATCACTTCAGACCTTTCATTTAACAACTTCCTAGTTATGATTTTTTTCTTTTTTGGAATAGCCCAATTTTTGACTGAAACCTTGTTACCGTGAGTTTGACCTTTGTCCCCGTGTTTGACCGTGTTTTTGTCCTGCTTTTTCTTCTGTATTGTGATATTTTGTGTTGATTGTTGCACATTTTTGGAACTTTTTTCGTGTCTGTGTACTGTAGTGAGGCCACGACCACAATGGCCGACTCTCCCCAGCCAATTGCTTCCTAAGTGGAGACACCGTTTCAAACTCCATCAGTTTGGGCTTCTAATAGGCCCCCTAAAAGACTAGGTCTATTTTGAGAGGATGCATCTGAAATATAAAGATTGCATAACGGGCAATGAATTGTTGACTATTCCCGAGGCCCTTAATGCGGTTACGAGAAGGATCATCTTCCTGTTGGCGACGGATGGTAAGAACCCGGAAATTGATCGGCGTCAGCAAGGAGATTATGGAAGAGGCGTTAAAGAGCACCCAAAATTTTGGCGAAACGCGCAAATGCAATGTGGGATGTCCTGCTAGGTAAAGAGAATGAAGCAAATGAATTGACATGAAACGTTCTGACAGCTAAGCAATCAAAGGGGGCAGACCGAGTAAATGGGCACCCATCGGACGAAGATAACCTTACATGGGGTGCCCTTGAATATCACTATGGACCATGTGGGGTCCTTTTTCACAAACTTTGGTGAGGTCGAGGAGATCGCCTTCCTCCTGAGTAAATCAGGTGTGTCTACTGGAGACTCGGTCTCTTAGTGACTGTAGACCATAGAAGAACCTTAATGATATCACCGACACATTATTGTGTAGAGGGAGAAAATATTTATAATAGTTGAGAGTATAAGAGCTCACTGCTGGGTATGTAAAGCCACAGGCCAATTGGCGACAATGCGCCCTACCAAAACCAGGCGTCACAGTCAACTACGTCAAAGGAAGCAGTGCTGGAGGAGAACACCAGCAATGCCCCTGATGGCCACAGTGAGTGGAAGGGTGTGGTCAGGAAACGTGCAAAGACGGCTGCCTTTCCTCTGCTTCCACAGCACAAGGTTCGATTGTTTCTATCCGGGTATGTCACAATAACCAACTTTTCCTCATGACGACCTGCACACACTGGCACTAGAACAACAAAACATAACCTTTTTAAGAACACTCTATTTTATAGCGGAGCTTCTATTACATGTCTTTTATATTATGTAGGGTTGACAAACATCTCGAACCACCCTGTACACTATTTAGATGTTGAATTTAACATCTCTGCCGGCATGCCTAGCCAGTTTGGTATGTCTATGGCTCTCCAAAATGAAAGAAAACCTATGATTATACAACATTTTCTTGAATGTGCCTGCTGTGAATCCCACATAGGTTTTGTACTGGGCTGTGAAATAGATCACGTTCGCAGTATTACAGTTACCATCCAAAGGACACTTGTTTTTCTCCCTGCAGTTGCAGTGACTGATGTCAGTATCGTTACTATGTGCGTACGTCTTGTAATTCCTCGTGTTGTTTTCCTTTATTATATTTTCTACATTGTTAGTGCAGCAATAACTTAATTTTTCAGTATTTCTGTTAAAAATCTTGTGTAGATTATTAGTCTGTAGCAGGCTATGTGTTTGTACGCGTTAAAACACGTGTATCCCCTAAAATAGGGCCCACTACAAATATGGCGGGCTCAAGATGTGTCCACCCAAAAGAAATGTAAAAGAAAACGACAATGACCGAGTATATATATAGGGTGTCCATAAAATTCGTGTGCACTTTCAAAAATGTATAATTTTATTTGTATTTGCGACAGAAATAATCTGTAAAAAATGTTATAAAGTTTGATGTACCTATTTTTATGTATAGCTAAAATAACTAAGGTGATTTCAGGCATTACTGTAAATCAGTTGGCAAATGTTTTCCGTGAACTGAAAAATCGTATTACTCTTTGTATTGCTAATGATGGAGGATATGTGGAAACTTAAATAAAATTTCAATAAAACCTTAAAAAATATAGATTTACTTCTTTCTACTCCTTTTTACAAATTATTTCTATCGCAAATACAAATAAAGTTATAATTTTTTTAAAGTGAACACGAACTTTATGGACAACATACATATATATATATATATATATATATATATATATATTACAAATTCTTTCTATCGCAAATGCAAATAAAGTTATAAATTTTTTAAGTGAACACGAACTTTATGGACAACCTATATTACAAATTATTTCTATCGCAAATACAAATAAAGTTATAAACTTTTTAAGTGAACACGAATTTTATGGACAACCTATATTACAAATTCTTTCTATCGCAAATGCAAATAAAGTTATAAATTTTTTAAGTGAACACGAACTTTATGGACAACCTATATTACAAATTATTTCTATCGCAAATACAAATGAAGTTATAAATTTTTTAAGTGAACACGAACTTTATGGACAACCTATATTACAAATTCTTTCTATCGCAAATGCAAATAAAGTTATAAATTTTTTAAGTGAACACGAACTTTATGGACAACCTATATTACAAATTCTTTCTATCGCAAATACAAATAAAGTTATAAATTTTTTAAGTGAACACGAACTTTATGGACAACCTATATTACAAATTCTTTCTATCGCAAATACAAATGAAGTTATAAATTTTTTAAGTGAACACGAACTTTATGGACAACCTATATTACAAATTCTTTCTATCGCAAATGCAAATAAAGTTATAAATTTTTTAAGTGAACACGAACTTTATGGACAACCTATATTACAAATTCTTTCTATCGCAAATACAAATAAAGTTATAAATTTTTTAAATGAACACGAACTTTATGGACAACCTATATTACAAATTCTTTCTATCGCAAATACAAATGAAGTTATAAATTTTTTAAGTGAACACGAACTTTATGGACAACCTATATTACAAATTCTTTCTATCGCAAATACAAATAAAGTTATAAATTTTTTTAAGTGAACAGGAACTTTATGGACAACCTATATTACAAATTATTTCTATCGCAAATGCAAATAAAGTTATAAATTTTTTAAGTGAACACGAACTTTATGGACAACCTATATTACAAATTCTTTCTATCGCAAATGCAAATAAAGTTATAAATTTTTTAAGTGAACACGAACTTTATGGACAACCTATATTACAAATTCTTTCTATCGCAAATACAAATAAAGTTATAAATTTTTTAAATGAACACGAACTTTATGGACAACCTATATTACAAATTATTTCTATCGCAAATGCAAATAAAGTTATAAATTTTTTAAGTGAACACGAACTTTATGGACACCCTGTATGTACAAACAGGTACATGTGTATTAACAAACGGATACAAATTACAAAAACAATAGGGCGAATATGTAACAAATAATTGTATAAAATTGTGTTCCAAAAAAGGCGTGAACGAATGTTCGTACGTAAGTGCGTGTGTGTGCGTATATATTGTGGCGCTTCCCGAAGGAAAGGCATAGCGCCCCACACCCAGAAAGGGGAAAACGCAATCTTCACGAGAGATTACATTGTTGTAATGTCCGCTGAAAGTGAAAAGTGAAAAACAGGGCAAGAGAAGAAATCGCCAAGTATTTATAAAACTGGAGAGCGCCCCCACGTAAGAGTTTGGAAAATTAAGAAATTAAGGAGGAGTTAACTCCGACAAGGTTTTGGGAAATATTTAGTAAGTAGTTTAAAAATATTTTCCCTATATTAGGTTTTAGTTGTAAATTAAAATGGGGATTGGACCAGATAATATATCTTTTTTTTATTTCTATTCCGTAATCGCTTGTTCGGCTGAGAATTAAAATTCATTTTGTTTTTGTGCCCGTGCTCTCTCAGTATTTTTCATACGCTTTTTACTTTGATTTGTTGCGGATGTGGAGAGTGTGAAAAAGAGTATCGGAAGGTTTGAATGATCAGATGGCTTAAAATTGTGCGTGTTCAATAATCTTCCATCCACAACAATTAATAAAAGACAAAAATAATGATTTGAAACATAACAATTAAATTTATTAAGTATTTGATGTACATGCATATAAGCTGAAAAGTTTGACAGAGTTGTGTCTCTTTGATTAGGAAATATTTTTACTAGAGCTCATGAGATTAGATTATTAAACTGTAGAGGAATGAGTATGTTGCATGTTAGAGATTGTCTATTGGACATGTTGGTAAGAGTTCAGAGATTGTACTTGCGTGAAATGTTGTAAAGTTCTTTTACGTCTGACTGCATTAGTCAAGACGGGAGTTCTTTAAGGGTCACATTTTGGCAACGGAGATGAGACGCGAGAGAGAACCAAGAGGGCGAGAATTACTCGTGTTTTGTTTTTTATAATCTGTTGTATCACGTGACTGGCTCAAACTTAGTTGGCGCGAAAACAGACTTGTCGCGTGGAGGTGATTTGATTGGTCGAAACTGACCAATCAGCGAGCTAGATTGAAGGGGATTGACCAATGAATGCTCGTTGTATATTTGTAAGTATGATGGTGGTGAAAATTACAACAGGAAGAGTGCATTTCCCAGCGGAGGGTAAACTGGCAGGCGTGGAAGATTCCACAGATTGAAAGGTATCTTTAGACAAGGAACTTCTTGAAAGTGTGCGATCGCTACCTTTCGAGGTATGTTTAATAATGCTTGGAGGGTGGTTGGATTTGCAATTTATATATATATCACTATCGTATTCGACTTCATATATGGAGAGTGCCAGCAGAGACGTTAAATTCAACATCTAAATACTGTAAAGGATGCTTCGAAATGCTTGTCACCCCTACATAATATAATTTTCTATTTCAACGCTCTATGGGCGTATTATCAAGGAAACAGTTTCACATGAACGATACCAGAATACCCATCAGCAAAACTCAACTTCGTAAAAAATATTACAAAGGACATGGCGCCGCAACATTTTATGCCACGAAAATGACAGTGTTCATACGGACCTTCTCCATGTGTGACAAGGTCAATGAAAGTGGATGAAGTGAATCCAGTAGATGTCCTTTCTATTACTGTATTACTTGTTGTTCTCATTACTTTTTTGGTAACGGGTGACAAGACTTTCGGACCATGCAAGATAGATAGATAGATAGATAGATAGATAGATAGATAGATAGATAGTGGTCCGAAAGTTTTGTTACCCGTACATAATATAATTTTCTATTTCAGATGGCTGACACGAAAATGATTTTGGACATACAGACCTTCTCGGTGTGTGACAGCGTCAATGAAAATGAATAAACTGAATCCAGTACATGTTCTTTGTATTATTGCATTACTTGTTCTTCTATTGTTCTAATTACCTTTTTGGTACGGGATGACAGGGACCTTCAGTCCACCCTATAGATAGATAGATAGATGAGAACAGACTGAGATAGCCGCAGCATTTTGTGCCACACCTTCTCGATATGTGACAGTGTCAAGAAAAGTGAATAAACTGAATCCAGTCCATGTGCTTTGTATTATTGCATTACTTGTTCTTCTATTGTCCTCATTACCTTTTTGGTACGGGATGACAGGGACCTTCAGTCCACCAGATAGATAGATAGATAGATAGATGAGAACAGACTGAGAGAGATAACCGCGGCATTTTATGCCAGACCTTCTCGATGTGTGACAGCGTCAATGAAAGTGAATAAACTGAATTCAGTCCATGTGTTTTGTATTACTATATTACTTGTTGATCTATTTGTTCAAATTACTTTTTGGTAGGGTGTGACAAGACTTTCGGACCACCCTGTCCAATATTTTTGTTCATTTCGACCGTAATTTCGAACTTACGGTCGGGGTAAATGCTTGAAAAATCTTTTCCTATTTTGTCGTTAGCCTTTCTGTTGTCAGGTATAATAATTAAACCGTCATCTCTATAGAGGCCGAGATTAACAATGTGGACAATTTTGTTGATTTTATTTAATATAAACAAGCTCCGAAACATCAGCTCCATCAAAAGATCCTTGTGGGACATCAAAGCCATGTTTGCTTGTCTTCTTTACCCAAGCATCGCCATTGTGGTATAAAATGGATTTTCTACAATGGAAAATTATATCAATATATTCAAGTGGAATGTCGATAAAATTCTTCGCTTAATCCAGTGCTTCATATTCTCCGATATTGTTGGGTAGAAGCCTTTAATGTCGTACTTGATAAAAATATACCTACTTTTAAACCAGGAGACACATTTATTAATATCCTTCCATTGGCATGTTTGTGTAGCTACTCGTAACAAGTTGAATACATTTTGTAAAATTTTCTGGCTAAATAGGCCAACTTCGTCTTTGGCGGGATTTATCAGGTGAAACGAAGGGCTTTCTCGGAAGTCATTTTTTGTAGTCCTTTATAGTTAGGAAGGCTCGCTTACCTTATAATTGACGCCTTGTTACTAACGTCTGTGTTTTGTTTAGCATCCTAATTGATATTATCAATATATGATGCTGTTACTTTATTGTAACGTCCGGTGACTTCATCAGTTATTTTCTTTTTGCATGCCCTCGGGCTTATAGCATATATATATATATATATATATATATATATATATATATATAACATGAATACAAAAAACAGATTTGGAAGTTAATGATATAAATGGCGAGAATACATCTTCGCAAGCAAATTTAATAAATGACATTAACCCCGAACCTGTATATGAATGTTATGATCACTGTTTATAAATTTCAGTTGCATAAGGTATTTTTTACAAGCTTTCATCTGTGCATACAGACATCATCAGGAATGAAAATATAGTTGTTTTTTTACATCCAGGTAATAACAGGACAACAAAAGAATAGATGTAATCAGAAAATATGTTTTTAGAAATGTGTTATTTTTAATTGTAAGAAATTTTGGAGCGTGCGGTCGCAACGCTGGGGTTGAATTTTTAAATTTTAAGATTGTGCGTTTTTGTACTACTATGGTAATAGGAGAATTCTATTGTACTGGTAATAAACAAATTATTAGTACCATTTATATCATTAACTTCAATATCAGTTTTTTGTATGAATGATTCATGTAATATATATATATATATATATATATATATATATATATATATATATATATATATAAAAGTTAACATAGAAGTCAACACTTAGAGGCGACAGTCTGTTTCATGCTAGATGCAATCGTCAGGCCACGAGTGCTGTTATTTTTCTCGGCTATTTATATATACAGGGCAGTGGTGAATTGTGGTTTGTCTTTTTTGGCGGTTATTTTACTGGAAGTCGTTTTTTTTTGTTTTTTTATTTATTTGGGTTAAATTATTTTGCTAATTTTTATTTATTTTTATTTATTATTTTTATTTTTTATTCTTATTTCTTATCTTATAAATTTATTTTTTATTTTAACCGGTGTTTTTATTAACGTAGTAAAAATTTGTTGATATCGCTCATTTAATAGTTTTGTTTTGGAATCTGTTTGTTAGTTTATTTATTTATTTGGATGAATTTAGATCAATTTATTTTACTTGTTATTATTTATTTGTTATACTGTATATTTTCTCTTTTCGGGTTTCGATTTTTAAGTAACGTAGTATTTTCTTTCTTTTATCGTTACATAACAGTTACAGCTATATTTCGTACGATTTTAGGTTTGATTTTTATAGTCTAACTAATATTTTGGTCATAATGGTTTTCTAATTTGGTTATTATTTACTTTATTTATTTGGGTTCATTGATTTTGTTTCTTATTTATTATTCTATTTCGTCTATTCTAACAGGCGTAATTTGGTAATTTGCTTGGGTTAATTCATTTTGCTTATTTTATTTTCATTTTGTTTATTTATTTATTTTTATTTTATTTTTTCCGTTTTCGATTTTTAAGTAACATAGCAAAAACTTGTTTTCATGTCTGCATTTTGAGATGAGCTCGGATCTTTTATTTAATAATTTATCTTGGTCTGGGAGGTAATGATATCTATTTTTTTCCTCCAAGCAAAGTTTGCAAGTTTTTGATTGGTTGTTGTAGGCTGATGATCTTTACCTTATTTTCCAAGATATTTTTGGTGTGATGTGCGTTTTGTTTTTAATTTCGCAGATATACTTAGAAAGCAATGTGCTACTCGCAAATTTACTATTTGTGAAAGATGTTTTTTGAAATATGTAAATATATTTACACACGCTCTATCTCTGATATTGAGCACTTTATCCCATAAATATAGCACATCTTAAGACTATATTTTTTCATATATATATATATATATATATATATATATATATATATATATATATATATATATATACAAATGGTGGTACTCGCTTGGAAAAACATCGGATAGCTCAACTTGCAGTAGAACAAATCGGTACCCGAAGAAAAATGGGGAATAAAAAAAGAAAGAACCAAGAACATTAAACCAAGGCGAAAACAATCGTCCAATGTTCAAGCTCCAAGTCCAAAGAAAAAAAAACAAAATGAGTAAAAAGACAACTACGTAAAGTGCTCAGTACACACACTAAGTAGAGCAAAACCTAAGATAATCCTAAGGAGCCAGGCAAACCTACCTAGGTTTTCACCTAAACGGATCTTTTTATAGTTTTATCGCCCTTAAAAACTATCTTCAGTGACTTTCTAATTGTTCACCTCAGCAGCCAAAGTCTTTTTAAAACGGGGCGCGGCTTTTAATCTACTCAAAAAATGAAGTACAATTACATTTTATTCGGTTAAATATTCAACATTATTTGCTAAAAGTTGTCACCACACACTTTCCATAGATTGTGTTTGTAATCTTTGGAAGGTTCGTTTGAAATTGTTCTTGTTACCAGATAACAGTTAATGATGTTTTCAATAGTCTAGTTTCATTTACAACTAGCAGCGTGGCCCGGCATTGCCCGTGATTGAGTTAAAAATCGTACGACTCATACAGCAATCGCTATCACTTGACTTAAAATATCTTTGCTCTTCCTTGCCTTTAAAGGAGTGCCCTTTGCCGTGCTGATGTTGCTACATGTCTTACTTCTAGCCTATCTCACACTGCGAATTTTTTCTAAGCTCTATACTAAACATTAAATCTGTTACGAAAAAAAAACAAAATGAACACAAAACGATCAGCTTTAAAAAAAAAAAAGGACTCGTAACTGGAAAAACCGAAAGAAAAAAGAATATTCACAATAAATACTTTTTCACACCCAACCCACTTCTGCGGAATCAAAATCAACGTTGAGTTTAAGCAAGCAAATGAGCCAATTAGAGTAAAGTGCCATGCAGATTTAAATTTTTTCCCACTTGTGACGAATGCAGCTGTCGATTTTGTTGCATGCTAGCATGCTAGTTAACATTTGTGTCTGTCAGCTGTTGGCTCTCACGCTGGCCAATAGAATCTTCCTGATTATTTTTGGCAGCCAGTTAGAGGCTCCCACTCTGGCCAATAGAAAATGGCCGCAAACTACATGAAAACTGCCGTAGAAGCATGAAAAAATCGGTTATTTTCATTATCGATGAGTTGGGAAATGCAAAGTCGGTCTTGGCCTTTACGACTAACTTGGAGCATGTGCATGTAAATTTTGGTGCAAATCCGTCGAAAATTGCGGCTGAGCATTCGTTACACACACACACACACACACACACACACACACACACACATACACACACACACATCCTGCCTTTTATAGATAGAGATTTTTTGTGTTAATCTCCAACTGCAACACCCTAATAAGATAATACGTGTGGATATTCGAGGTGTGTGATTTTCGGAAATGAACAGGTGCTACCACCCAGGGTCCTGGGGACGTGCGAACCACAGCAATTAAGTTGTGGTTCTACGTCCCACCCCACAAAAAAACTCCAATCTCCCGATCAGGCCTTGCTGCCGGATGTAGTTTATCATCATACCCAGGACTAAATAAATAAAACAAATAAATGAAATAATAATTAAATAAATTAATTCAGGAATATTTTAATCAGATTAAATCGCGTTGCAGTAATATTAATGGAGTGTTGAAGAAGTGTTTAGATATCTTGTTGTGGCCACTTCTGATCGAGAAATAGCTATATGGAGGAGATATAAAAGAGGGGTGCTAACAGAGTTATAGTTGGCGCTCATCAGTGCTCGGTAGCAAATGTTCTCTCCCGATCAATACGAATGACCTCGAGACGCGAAACCGAATACGCATTATCCCGCATATTCGGGCCGCTCTTTAACAGACGGGCACATCGATACTGACGTGATTTTTTTCTTGTTGTTGTTTTTTAACCTTTCCAAAATAAAATGTGATATTCTGACCTTTTATCAGATTTTGTGAAGTGGGGTGGGAACATTCCCATACGGCCTTGTGTATTTTATATATCCCTATATACAGTAAATGTAATTGTATCATTTCTGACTTACACGACTGACAGATAGATAGATAGATAGATAGATAGATGTGCCTTGTATTACTGTATATACATACATACATATATATATATATATACATATATATATATATATATATATATATACATATATACATATATATATATATATATATATATATATATATATATATATATATATATATATATATATATATATATATATATACAGGGTGGCAATAAAGTCACTATACAGTTACTTACAATAACAATTAAGATAAACAATTAATCAACAGTCCAGAAATTTATTATTAAAATGGTTCTGATTAATTTTGGTTAATAACAATAAAATGGTATGGCAAACAATAGTTTATTAATTACCGATGCTGTTCGAACTGCAAGCCATCTGCTTCAATGCTTTGCTTTTTATTATAAATAACTGTATAGTGACTTTATTGCCACTCTGTAAGTATGTGGATATATATATATATATATATCAAGCCTTACCAGTGTGCAAATCAAAGTACTATAGGCTGGCTCGGAAACTCTCCTGATTTAAATCCAATCGAGAATCTGTGGTCAATCTGCAAGGAACGATTTTGTGGAATGTACATACGAAGTACTAACATATGGACTGGGTCATATCTTATTGGAAAAATACGAAAAAAAAGGTAAATAATAACGGAATTATTCGTTACGTTTCAATTAATTTGCATGACGGTTTATATGAGGTGGTATAAATATATATATATATATATATATATATATATATATATATATATATATATATATATATATATAGGAAATAAATCCTAATGAGCCAGAAGCAACCTACCTAGGTTTCACCTAAACGAATCTTCAGTGTAAGCTGGCTAAAGAGGAAATGATACGAAACAATTTTATTGATAAATCCACTAAAAACTAATTAGCATAAAACTACGTGACAGATGTACATAGAGAAAAAAAACAGAGCCTCTATTCTAATAACCAGGATTTGCTATGCCTACACCTATTTAAAATTTCATATCTTTGATTTAATAAATTCATTGCTAATTTTTCCTCCATACATAATAAGCAATACTGCTTTATACTTATGGCATTTTTTCAGTATTTCTCATTTTAAAATGGCGTCAGTACCATCTTCCTGGTTAATATTCCATATGTATGTCGACAGACTAGTGCTGTGTTTGTAATTTTCAGCGTATAAATTCCTCTTTGGAGGGATTTCTAACGCAGGCTTATCTTCTCTCAGTTGCGTCTCTGTCCTTGGACAGAGTGCGCTCAGGGGCTTCTCTGTCAAAGGGCAGAGTGGCAACTGAGAAAATAATACTGAGAGGTGCCCAGCCCTCGGGAACAGCTTCCCGAGGCCGCGCCCTCCCATTGCACAAGAGGGAGGGATCGGTGCTCGCACCGAGGCCAGCACAACCGACGGTTGCGTGGGCTGTAGGAAATTTTTGTACCTGCCCGGGTGCACGCGCTCGGGTCCCCCCCACTTTTAAAAGACCTTGTGTCACATCTTATTCTCGTGGGGGAATGAGTAAACACCGTAATTTTCATGCTTAAAGCTACTTAAATGATTATAGTAACGCTTTTTGCAATTACATGTATATATATTTTTTGAAATCATATATATATATATATATATATATATATATATATATATATACAATAATGGCATCCCAAAATTCCATGAACCGGTTCTATAAAATCAGGTAATGTTTAAGAACCTATGATGCTTATTTTCTTTTTAATCGGGGAATGGAAACAAATCAATTGATAATATCAAAAATAATTTTGTTAATTTAATAGAAAACATTTATTTATTAAGATATATTCAAAATTTTAAATTCTGTTCTCGTCATATTTCTGTTCAGAAGTATGATGCTTTTTGACTTTCATGTCATCAGCTGTGTTATGGTTTCTTAGCCACAATCGAACTGAATCGCCGCAGTTCCAAATATACAATGGAAGTCCTATAAAATTTAGGACTAGAAGATTCGCCCCATTTTAAAATTCAAGATGATTTCTTTTGTCAGTATAAATTATGTTCATCACAGAAAGAAACTCTTTCAGCCTCCGCAAAACTTACAGCAATGATATTAATTATATTTTTAGCTGTTATATATCGGCTATTAATATATAAGATTATTTTCGGATAATCCAACAACTGGTTCGCTTAGCTTTTATAATATTAAGGATCGGTTCGCGCTACCGTTACGAATAGGTTGGTTGCCACCTCTCTCTCTCTATATATATATATTGATTAATCTGAGCATATTGTGTTTATTTTTATTTTGATCCTCTTAAATTATCTTATAGATTTATTAATGTTGATATTAAATTCGTTAAGGAAGAAATAACTACGACGCATCCTTTAATGATTTTAATATCAACATAAAGAAACCTATCAGAGAATTCTAGAGGATTAATATAAAAATACACCTAACATGTTCAGATTATTCAACCAATCATACTTGAATGAAGATATGCAGTCTAAATATATATATACGTAATAATCAAATAAATATATATATATATATATGCAAGGGTTCACATACAAATATATATTCATGATTAATTCACCGAGTCTATAAGAATCCTCAACAGAATGCACTTGACGGCCGTTTCGTCCTATTTTGAGACTTAGCAGTACACATAGGTACCTTCATGAGATCGCTAAAAAGAGTATAGCATGACGAAAAAGACGCCAAACTTGACGAAAACTAAAGTTTTTCATCTAAATGTTTATGCTATTATTAAGAGGAAAGATCAAAGAATTTTTTTTATGTATTCTTTTACATTTTTTAATCGTTCCTAGCACTTCCAAAATTTTCATTAAAATCTTGTTTTTTAGTCAGCAAAATTGGCAGATAATCGATCATGTCAGCCATTTTTTCCAATTTATAAAAAAATGAAAATCTCAAGCTTTATATTCTTTTAAAAATCAATTATAATTTTTTTCAAAACTTATTTTAAGAAAACCAGAAATTATGTTTATTGAAAATATTTTGAACCAAGCTTAATTTAGTTTCTGCGCCGAAAAAAAACGTAGTTTGAAAATAAAACAAAGCAGGTCATAACCTTTCGCGTCACTTGACAAGGTGACGAAAGACAGTCATGGCGTTTTGATAGCTTACGTGAGGATAATTCCTTCTACGGAAGGAGAGATGTGAAGTTATTTAGATTTAAGTGAACAAATTATTTACCTCGTTATTTTTAAGGAAAACTTTCAGCGCTTTCATTTTTTTTCATTTTTTTGTACTTAGCTTTCACCTTTACGTTTACGATGCTTTATGGAAAATATATTATAAAGAAATTAAAATAAGACTGTTGAGAGTGAGATTAAATTTCGTAAGAAAGGTATCTAATTAATTTATAGGTACCTTTCTTAGGAAATTTTATCAGAAGTGTACATAAAATACAAATTTAAAATTCATAAGATGATACTGATACTTGTAGGTACCCTTCTCAGTTGAAATTGAAAAAACAAATTAACTTCTCCACACGTGTTTCGCAGAAATAAATCTATCTCAAAAGAACATTTACGCAACTGAATGCGGATTTTAACTAATTTTATAATATTTTAACAACTTAAATGTAAAAATATATTATAATTAAAGAAATAACAATTAATTGTATTAAAAATTCAGTATTGAAGTTAAATACTAGACAGAAACTCAATCCACGTGACGTTTTTTTTTAATTGCACGCATGATACTTCCGGTCTTCAGTAGATTTGATTTACAGGGTTATTATTGACACAAATTATATATTTTTTTTATTCGTTAGTTTGTAAGCAGCTTTGGAATTTATAATCTGTAAATATATATCTACTTAATAACAACATTCGTTAAATTCTATAAACTTTTCCCTAATTTTAGAAGAATTAACACCATAATGTAAAAATAATAAAATATTTCAGAAATAACAAATAATTGTTTTAAAATTTCATTTTTCATCGCAATATATTTTTACTTTCAGACAATATTGTCTATGTTCATTAAAATAAATAAAAGCAATTAAAAGCTTTTGAAATTAAATAATATTTTTGTTTTATTGAGTTTTGTATGTTACAATTCAGATATGATTTTCAGGTAGAGGTGGTCCAACAAAAAAAAACAAAAAAATAAAACAAAAAAACATGATTTGGTCTCCTCAACGCCGTGTGCTTTTAACTAATATAATCACTAATCTTCCCAAAATTGAAATTATAATGTTTTCGTACAATTAGTTATGGGGGTGGGGGAATACATATGAAAAAAATATATTTTCGCCATGACTTTAAAAAAGAAAAACATATTTATAATAAGTCGCATCATTTGTGAATAGTTTCTGAAAGTTTCATTACAATCCGGCAATTATTTTTATTTTTGAAAAATTTTCAAAATTAATGTCTGTCATACAGAAAAAATGCGCTAAAATTTTATGTTATTTTACTAGTTCCAGTGACACAAAGTGAAACAAGGTTTTTTTAATAAAAATTTAGAATGTTCTAAAAAGAAGGAATTTATTTTTTAAATAATTAAAAAATACTTTGATCTTTCCTCTCAATAATAACATAAACATTTAGACGCTAAAATTTTGTTTTCGTCAAGTTTGGCGTCTTTTTCATGCTATTCTCTGTTTTTAACGATCTCATGAAGATACCGAAGTACACTGTCAACCGTTACTAAATGACGCAAGCGTCGTACCCACTGGACCAACTTATAACAATGGATTGTGCTCCCATGAGCCACGAGTCCTATCCCCAAGTCGCTTCATCCGGAGCATTAAAAGCCGGTTCAACCTAACGTAAACAATGACAACATATTAGATCAAGTGAATTAAATCCAACAAATATTTTAATATATTTTCTGCTTATACGTTATGGAGAAAATATATTTGATTAAATCTCTGTTCTAATTAAAAAAGTATTAATTATATTATACATCATATAAAATGATATATATTATACATTACATAAATTATATTATATATTATACATTGCATAAAATTATATGATATATTATACATTATATAAAAGTATATATTATGCATCATATATAATTATATTATGTGTTACGTATTATATAAAATTGTATATTATACATTATATAAGATTATATATTATACATCATATAAAATTATATTATATATTATACACTATATAAAATTATATAATATACATCATAATATCATATTATATATCATACATTATATAAAATTATATATTAAATATTATACATCATATAAAATTATATTATATATT
The DNA here is from genome assembly GCA_964036315.1 of Acanthosepion esculentum. Taxonomy (NCBI): domain Eukaryota; kingdom Metazoa; phylum Mollusca; class Cephalopoda; order Sepiida; family Sepiidae; genus Acanthosepion; species Acanthosepion esculentum. The sequence continues at coordinate 48,544,111 of OZ038499.1, read as the reverse complement.
ATACACTATATAAAATGATATATTATACATCATATAAATTATATTATATATTATACATTATATAAAATTATATATTATACATCATATAAAATTATATTATATATTATACATTATATAAAATTATATTATATATTATACATTATATAAAATTATATTATATATTATAAATCATATAAAATTATATTATATTATATACATTATAGTTTTTCCAGAGCCTAATTAAAAATGCCTTTTTAATTTTTCTTCCCTGTTAATGCTCTTTATCATTTTATCCCATAGATCCCATGCACCGAACCTTTCATTGGAGAGTTCAATTAGTAACTTTATCCTGATGTGGATACATTGAGACAGCCCTGTATAAATGCATGCGTTATTAGTTTTCTCTTGTATAGGAGCAAATGTTTATCTCGTGTCTCTGAGTCTGTGTGACTTGAGAGAACCAGTCAGGCGGCCATGTTGTTTTAATTATTTAATGTATTAGATAAATATTATGCGTATTTTTGCGAGGCACGGCGAATGATATTTAATCCCTGTGTTTACAACACTGCTATCCTTATCTGAATAATAATAAAAATAAAAAAATTAATCCTCATTATTGGTTCTAGTGATTGCTTTTTCACCTGAGATCGACGAGTCGTTTTCAGTACACATTCTAATCAATTTACAATAAGTAATCATCAACCTAATTTCTCTTGGGAACCATTCCAAATACACTGACGCTATACACTCACATCTATATTTTTCCTTCTCTATATATACCTATATTTATCTTTCGTTCTTTTTTGCCTGTCTATACATTCGGTTATATTCTGTTATGCAAATCAATGTTTTCAAGGCCGAAACAGTATTTAACCAGATAAATCTGTTGAAAATATGGATATAGCATTATATTTATGTTAAACATGCCATACAGTATGTGTGTGGCGTAGAAGTTATCAGCGCCGAAATAGGCCTCAGGGCATCGAGTTCAAAACCCAGTTAAGGCCATTGCGTTCGCTTTCGCACACCGTCGACTGCGCAGTGTTTTGCAAAGACGACACTGGCTTTCAGGGAAGAAACTCTTCTGATAGGCATTTCTGAAGGACGATTCCGTCCAGCGGTTTACCACCGACGGCAAGAAGGAAGATTCCACGATGGTTTCCACAGCATGCACGAACACCTTTTCGTTTTTAGATAGTGCTGACACGCGTATCTTTGAAAAATTTGCAGCAGTTCTCCTTACATCCAGTTCTTAACCAACCTCTTCCATTTTTCCAATGGCACAAATACAAAACACGGCCTAGACAGCCGTGGTTCAAACTCAGGTAGATAAGAGACTAATGTTGGAATCCGAAGGCGAATGGGGTGCAAGCGCTGGCAGAGTGTCGCAACACCAAGAGGATCTGTGCTGTTCCCAAGCCAGTTTTTGCACTCAAGGAATCTCCTGCTGTTCCCGTTCTGGCTGCTGAATGTCAGTTTATCACGGAAAGATATTGCTGCCAAGCTGAAGGAGCATTTCGACGTCCTTCTAAACTAGCCCTCTACAGCAATCTCAGTGCTACGAACGCCATTGCTCGGTCACCCCCTCATCGAAGCGCTTATCACCACACCTTCACCGACGAACTCAGAGCCCTCATAAAATCGCAGAAGCTGAATAAAACTGCTGGAATTGATGGACTGTCAATATATCGATACGCAGGTCATGCGTTTGCTAAGAAAATACCTACCTTTTTTTTTAACAAGAACTGAGCAATGGCGCTCGTAGCATTAAGATCTGCTATAGAGGGCTAGTTTAGAAGGCTATATTTTGTGAACTTAGCCAGCGCTTGGATCCCATTCATCTTCGGGTTCCAATATCTGTCAGAGTTTGAACTGCAGCTGCTTTGTATTTGTCCCATTGGAAAAAGGGAGAGGTTGGTTATGGGCAGTTCACACCGACATCCTAGGAAAAGTATGGCGACATCTCTCTTATAGCCAACTACTAGTCCAGGGAAAGAGCATCACTGAATTCAAAATAGATTCGGTGTGCGACCAATAGATGAAGAGAGTTCGATTTTTTCAGAAGATATAATGTGTGCTTGAGTGAGTTTTTAAGCAAGCGTATACACAGGACCTGAGCTTTTCCGCTCCCAATACTCGACATCCCTTCCTGAACCCTAGGTCAAGGTAACGTCTCTTATAGCGGGTATCTATCTCCCTCCTCAAGACTACTTCTAAACTGGCCGCCAACCACGGAAAGAGATAACAACCGGCCCTGTTATTTAAACGATAACAAGGAGGACATGGTTTCCATGCCTTTTCTAATGTCATTATTACTAAGTGAATATGAGAGACTGTTATGGTCCAAGGTTAGGACCAAGGAAGAACAACACGAACACAAGAGTAGAAATAACAAAGATATATGACACGAAATAATAATACAAGATGTGGAAGGTGTTAGTATGACAGTCAGTCTGGTTTGGAGTGGGCTACTATTGGTTCGACTCGATTCCGTCTCGATATTTAACAACCCTCCCACGTGGGTCGAATGTGGCACAAGGCCGGATTAATGTGGGCTCCCCGAGCCCGTGGGCTCGGCCAAAAATATGTCTATTTAGAACCCGTATAAACGGGTTCAGGGACTGTCTACCTCCCCGGACGAAACTTTGCCCTTCGGCAAAGCCTCGTCCGGGTTCCTCTCTGCCAAAGCAGTGAGTTCGACAGAAGTCGCAAACAGTCAGAGACTGCTCATGACTCGATTCCGTCTCGATATTTAACAACCCTCCCACGTGGGTCGAATCTGGCTCAAGGCCGGTTTCATGTGGGTTCCCCGAGCCCGTAGGCTCGGCCAAAAATATGCCCATTTAGAACCCGTATAAACGGGTTCAGGGACTGTCTACCTCCCCGGACGAAACTTTGCCCTTCGGCAAAGCCTCGTCCGGGTTCCTCTCTGGCAAAGCAGAGAGTTCGACAGATGTCAGAGACGGCTCATGACTCGATTGCGACTCGTCCCTCTCTCTTGAGAGGCGCAGTATTCATAGTGTCAGGAAGAGTTCACTATCGTTATAGGTAAGGTCCCATAACAGAGACTTAGTTAGAATTTGAACCCGGCACAACTATTTCACTTCCAGTAGCGATAGTCGTTACGCTACCAGTATAATCATATTTTGTATTTTTCGTCTATCTTTTTTTCGTGATTAAGTTCCGAACTGATTGTGATGATGCCCCTCTAATTAGATGCGAAATGAAATCAAGTTTGTGGTTAAATTATCGAAGATTGAAAAAAAAAAAGAAGTATTTCAAACCAGTGTAAATTTTTAAAGTGCCGTTTCCCTCAGAACTAAAAAGTTTTCTTTTTCTGTCTGTTCGGCACATGATTTAAATCAATTTCAGTAGGTGCATGATTAAATTAATTAAAATATATTCATAAAAAATACCATTTGAAAATCATTCAGTTCATGTAATTGGCTTACAAGAAGCACAGTCTGAAATAAATTGATTTTCAAAATATTTTTGTGTGCGTGTGTTTTTATTATATGTTTTTATTTTTTATTTTATTTTTTTCGATTTTTTGTGTGCTTTTTATATTTTTTATACTTTTTATGATTTTTTATTCATTTTATGCTTTTTGTATTTTTATATTTTTTTATACTTTTTCTGCATTTTATACCTTTTCTGCTTTTTATACAATTTTTATAGTTTTTTTAATACTTTTTATGCTTTTTTATACTTTTTATGCATTTTTATAGATTTTATGTTTTTTTATACTTTTATGCTTTTTATACATTTTATACATTTTTTTGCTTTTTATACTTTTTATGCTTTTTATAGCTTTAATACTTTTTATGTTTTTTATAGTTTTTATACATTTTTATGCTATTTTATACATTTTATATTTGGATTTTTTATTTGTATTATTTTTTCTCCTTGTAGCTTATCGCTTTTAGTCTTTTTCTAGATTTTATCTTATTTTTGTTGTTATTGTTTTATGTTTTTCGTGTTTTGCCTGTTAACTCATTTTTGTTTTGTTTCGCTTTTTTGCTACTTTTGACATTTTGCGTGTGTGTGTGTGTGTGTGTGTGTGTGTGTGTGTGTGTGTGTGTGTGTGTGTGTGTGTGTGTGTATGTGTGTGTGAGAGAGGGCGCGCGCGTGTGTGTGTGTCTGTGTGTGTGTGTTTATGAGTGTGCGTTGTTTTCTGTGTCAGGAAATATGTTTTAAAATGTGCAAAAGATATTCAGTATTTTGAAAAGTATCGCATTTGGTCAGATCTGACAAAGTAAAGCTGGAAGCTGCTCTTGAAAAGAACCTCAAATCCGTGATTAACTGGGACGCAAAATGGCTTGTAGATTTTGTAAAACGCCCCCAAGGCAAAACTGCTTTCATTTAACCAGCCTAGATAAGCTTTATCTGCCTGTCATCAGCGTTGCTGACGCTAGACGCCAGGAAAGTAAGCCACAACGCCTTGCAATTTCCACAGGCTTGAAGTGGAACGACTACATCGAATCAATAGCTGCATCTACTGCAAGGAAAGTTGGGTCACTGTGTTGTACCAGAAAATTTCTGCCGTCAAAATCCATCTTGCACATTTACAAATCTACCATTCACTTGTGCATTGAATACTGTCGCCATATCTGGTCCAGATTAATCAATATATATATAGAGAGAGAGGTGGCAACCTACCTGTTCGTAAAGGTCGCGCGAACCGATCCTTAAAATTATAAACGCTAAGCTAACCGGTTGTTGAATTATCCAAAAATAATCTTATATATTAATAGCCGATATATAATAGCTAAAAATATAATTAATACCATTGCTGTAAGTTCTGGGGAGGCTGAAAGAGGTTTTTTTCTGTGATGAACATAATTTATAGCTCTTGCTGTATATCTCGAGGTTCTTGACAAAATCCAAAGAAGGATTTGTAATGTAATCGATACTGACTTAGCAATTCGACTTCAGTCATTTCCTAACCGTCGTGACGCGGCTTCCCTCTGTCTTTTCTATAAATATTTTAATGACAACTGGTCTGGTGACAACTGGTCTTTTTCCCCCTGGTCCCCCGACTAAATGAATTTAAGCGTGCTATTAGATCGGTATCTAGGTCCCACTCTTTTACTGTTGAAATAATTAAATGTAACCGTCACTTCTACTTCAACAGTTCCTTTTCTAGCACTTCCCGCCTGCGGAACTCCCTTCCGCTTTCTTGCTTCCCTGATAACTACAATCTTCAAAAATTTAAATGCAATCGCAATTTTCTGTTTTCTTAAATCCTCTTCATCTTTTTTCCTTTCCTCAGTCCTCCCTGAGCTCAGTCGCAGTTTCACTTCCTACAGCCCCCCTGCATACTAGTGGCTAGTTGTTTAGTGTAACATGATTATATATATATATATATATATATATATATATATATATATATATATATATATATATATATATATGAAGAAATATAGTCTTAAAGTGTGCTATATTTATGGGATAAAGTGCTCAATATCAGAGATAGAGCGTGTGTAAATATAAAAGTGAACATAGAAGTCAACACTTAGAGGCGACAGTCTGTTTCATGCTAGTGCAATCGTCAGGCAACCTGACAATTGCACTAGCATGAAACAGACTGTCGCCTCTAAGTGTTGACTTCTATGTTCCCTTTTATATTTATATATATATGTGTGTGGGGGGGGGTGTAAAATGAGCGCATATATTATATTAGTATAAGGAAAATACAAATAAATAAATGAAATAAATATAAAACAATAAAATAATTAAATCGTATAAATTAGGTACCTCCTCATTCCCAATAAGCGTAGCACATGACGTCACGTCAGGCTGTTTTAAACTTCAAACTTCCCAAAGAATACAAGGATGCAGACAAAGGAATTCTGACTACCACACGTATCTAACTACCACTGTATATATATATATATATATATATATATATATATATATATATATATATAATGTTTCGGTTTGCAATTAGTCGAGAGTGAGGATGTTTTATTATGTTAATTTACTAAAATAAAAACAAACTGACATCTAAACTCTTTTAGATAAGACCCTTACAGCAAAAACTATCGAAATTTACGTCCCAAACGGAAGAGGATAGCAGGTGAGGCGAAATGATTGAAAGACAATCAAAGATTTAGAAACAGTTTCAAAAAATGCATATGCCAAAAATAAATATGGTTTGACCAGAGTCCGTAAATTGGAGGAGAAATTAATCAATGATAATGATCTGACACCGAATCCGCCGCAAAATCCCTTTAAACCTCTCTGTTTTTTTTTTTTTGGGTGGGGGGGTAAAGTATTTTTATCATATAACATTTGGTAAGGTTCGAACAAATTTTCATTCCGAAATGCCATTAGTCGGGAATGAGGAAGTTTTATTCTGTTAATTTACCAAGATAAAAACAAACTGACATTTAAACTTCTTTAATTAAGTTCCTTGCAGCGAAGATTATCGAAATGAACATCCTAGGGCTGTCGTTCCCAAACGGTTCGCCTCATAGGTGCAGCGGGAGAGGGTAGCAGGTAAGGTGGAAGAGGGTGGTAGGTGAGGCGGAAGAGGGTAGCAGGTGGGGCGGAGAGGGTAACAGGTGAGGTGGAAGAGGGTAACAGGTAATAGTTTCAAAAAGAGCATGCATTGGTCGCAGTATAAGTAGTTATAAATAACTATGAATTCAAAATTTAATTATATTTATGTTATTATGGATTACTTGTAATTACAGGTATGAGTCCAAGTCTAAATAGTTATAAATAATTATTGACCGATTTTATCATTGTGATATTTTTGTATTATATCAAGTATTAAGAATATAGTAACTAGGGTCCGCAAATTGGAGGAGAGAGTTATCAATGATGATGCTCTTACTTTAATGCTATCTGTTTGTTTGTTGTTGTTTTTTTCTTCTTTTTAAATGTATTTTTTATCAAATAAGATCTGGTGAGGCGCGGGCAAATTTTAATTCCGAAAATGCGACCCAGAGAAAAAAAACTTTGCGAACCACTCTTCTAGAGAGATGTTTGAATCATCCTTCATGAGTCAATGGCAATCAATCATAACAATCTTGGTCGATAACTCTCGATAACTGTTTTCCTTATGAGAAGTAATTTAAGTTCATCTCTCCAAAAAATAATTAATTTAAAAAATAAAAACAATATTTAAAAACTGCTCTCAGTTAATCATCTAAGAGATCCCTCTTCGTATTTCATCTGCATGGCTGATGCTAACCTCCAGGATAGTACCTTGTTGCGACTTCTCTGACTAAGGATTAGGGTTAAGGCTTAAGGTTAGGATTCGGTTTAGGCTTAGGGTTAGCATTAGGTTCGGGTTAGGGAAATGAATAAAAATTTATATAGTAAGGCTGATTAGTCTGACAAGTTCAAAATGGCAGCCGATTTCCAAAACGACCTCAAATCCGTCATTAACTGGGGCAAAAGATGGCTTGTTAATTTCAAGGCCTCTAAAACTAAACTTCTCTCCATTAAACCCTTCTCTGTCTTTCCATCTCCATGGCTGATGCTAACCTCCAAGAAAGTGACTCGGTGCGTCTTCTCTGGCTAACAATCTCATTTGAAATTCTATGCCTGCTGCTAAGAAAATTGTTTCAATGTGTCGTGCCGAATAATTGTGCTTGATTTCTCCGGAATCTATCTTACGTATCTATGAGTCTACCATACTTTAAATATTGCCGCCATATGTTGTCCGATACTACTGCTATATATTTAGAGATCC
>OZ038499.1:48513927-48531427 GCA_964036315.1 Acanthosepion esculentum | reverse complement strand
GTGCAAATTAATTGAAACAAAACGAATAATTCCGTTATTATTTACGTTTTTTCGTATTTTTTCCAATAAAACATGACGCAGTGCACATGTAAGTACTTCGTATGTCCATTCCACAAAGTCGTTCCTCGCAGATTGAGCACAGATTCTCGATTAAAATCAGGAGAGATTCCGAGCCAGTTTATAGTACTTTGATTTTCTCACTGGTAAGGCTTACCATTGTGTTCGTGCAGCATTACAACTTTCATACATTTTCCTTGGAGTAACGTCCATCGCAGACAATGGTCGTAGGACAACTAATCGACAGTCGAGACAATAGTATCTAGGCGTCATAAAAATCTGATACAATCACGGATGACGCAATATTTTTCAAGGCCAAATAAATTTCATCATACACCCCGAAAATTCATATTATTCACAATTAATGTTACTGCACACCACTGCAAATAACCTAATATGAGGAAAAAAATAGAAATCGATTACACTCTATCATTGACCGTATAGTGAAAGAAAGGTAAGTAAAGTGGTTGTTTCAATTAATTTGCACAAGTTTTTATTAAAAAAAAAATTAAATTCTTCTTCTTCTCGTTCTTTGTTCCACGTCCCTTCAGGAAATAGCTGATCATGGCTCTCCACAATTTTCTATCACTTCTAGCCATTAGCAGTCTTTCTCCCTTTGCTGAGACACCCGCTCCCCGTTACGTTATGGAGAAATGGCCCGCAGTTCCTTTATCTCTTTCTCCTGCAATATGTACTATGAAGGTTAAGGTTTTCAAGCGTCCCTTCATCGTTAACTGTTCAATGAATTTCAACTGTCCGTTCTTGATTCTATTGCCATCTTCTTAAAGACTTCGTCAGTGCTTACTCGCTCCGTCTATGCAATTCTCGAGAGATTGTCCAGCATTCACTGCCATATAAGACGATGGATATCACATAACAATCGAGCTATCTTTTTTCGTTTCCGACGATATATATTCAGTTTCTCAGCATCTAGCTTAGCTTTTAGAATGCTTGTTTCCTTAGACTAATAGGTGTTGAGACGTCTCATTTTCCATCCTCTCTTAAAACAGTTCCCAGATATTTGAACTTCTGCACCTTCTTGATTTTGAACTCTCCAATTCGTAACCCGCATCTTGGACCTTTTCTCTTGCTGATGACCATACATACTCCCTTCTTGCAGTTGATGGGTAGTCCTTCGTTCTCGCTTTCCTTCCCGACTATACCTAGGAGAGGTCCTGTAGTATTCTTTCCGAGTCGGCCATCAACTTAGTGTCATCTGCGTATCTTATAGTGTTAAGATTACGCCCACCACTAATAAATCTTGGTAGGATCTACAATTCCCTTAGGACAACGTCGCTGTAGGGGTTGAATAAATCCGGGGATGTAAACTTGTCTCACGCCCCTTTTTTATTTTTATGCAGTTACTCGATTCATTTCCTTTCAGTAGGCAAGAGGTTTGCTCCCATTATAAGTACTGGATTATTTTAATATCTTTTTCAAATAGATCGAGTTTTCCTAGCAGTTCAAGTGTGTCCTTGTGCGCAAATACCTACATATCATTTTTATTATTATTTTCTAATTATTTGTAAATTAAACAGTGTTTTACATCTAATGTTGTTTTTTCTTTTTTCCAGGTAAGTTGTGTTCTCCTATTTGTCACCTTGTCATTGGCTTTTAATCGGGAAGGCCCTCAATCGTATACAGGTAAGATTTGTGGATATATTTTGCGAACATGAAGTAGTTTTCTTTTATTTAACATATCTACAAGCTTGTCGTACGTCCAAGTTTAGAATATTGTTGCCACATATGGTCCGGTGCCTCTGCAGTTTACTTTGAGTTCCTTGATTAAATTCAAAGAAGAATCAGCAATATTATTGGCCCTGATCTGGCGGCTCGGCTTCAGTCACATTCTCATCGAGCGTTAGGTTACCTCCCTGTCTTTTCTATAAATACTTTCATGGTAATTGTTCGGGTGAGTCTCTTCGCTATTTATAAATGCATTACTAGACTGACGTCGAGATCTCATCAATTTACTGTTGGGCTGGCTAGATGCAGCCGTAAGTTCTATGCTAACAGTTTCTTCTCTCGCACTTCTCTCTTGTGGAACTTCCCTTTGGCTTCATGCTTTCCAGACAATTTTAATCTGCAAAAATTTAAATGCAATGTCAAGCGCTATCTACAGTCCTCCTGATTACTCTTTCTTCTTCCTGCTCATTATTAATGTTTTTGTTCCTAATTCTTCCACACCCTGTAACCCCTTGCGTCTTAGTGGCTTCATTGCCTTGCATGGGGTAAAACCGATTAAAAAGAAAATGACACATCTAATGATATATAAAATATTTCATCATCATTCTCAGTGCCATGAACACTTCCATCCACAAATTCATTCTTGCCCAACGTCTCTTGGGAAATGTATGGATCCACATCTTTCCCCTCGTCTATGGGTTAATTAGTAGAACTTGTATCAGTAAATCGTTATAATTATTTCCGAAAAAACATCTTACAATATAAAAAGTACACCTATCCTTCTCCCAGGGAAAATACTGGGGATGCCTTTTAGCTTCACGCCTTGGACAAGGACACATTTTCATTGACTCCATCCAAGGACCGTCCATCTTGAACATTGACTTCAGTTTAAAAAATCCAAAGACAGAGACGCAACTGAGTGATGATAAATAATGCGTACAAATTACTTATAATAATTTCGATTCTCCAAGCGTAGCTCGGGTGTGGCACAAGGCCGAATGTATGGAGCACCCAGTGAGGATCGAACTCACTACTCAGTCGTAATTGTTTTAGCGAGACAAGCTTGCTAACCATTACACCACCTCGAGGTGCCCCTCTAAAGCAGGATACTCCTTTAGTTTGTCGTACATGCGGTCTAACTGCTGGCAATACAGTTTAAAACTGATGGCGCCACCGTGTGGAACCAGCTCGAAATGCAGGAAATTCCAGCAGAGATCACGTTTGTCGTTTTCTTTCCGCTTCTAAAGTGAGTCAGGACTTCCTGACCAATCTAAAAAAAAAAAATCTTCATAAAAGAACATGTGTTAAGCGAGTTACAAGTGTTGTGAATAAAAGTTAAACTTCTGCTTTCCCGAAGTCTTATTTTGAAAAGCCACATTTTTTATTTAATATTACAGTATTGTTGAGATAATCCAGATACAATTGCTTCTAGTTAAAATATTTGCTGCGTAACCCTTGACCTACCAGATGGTTCAATATCTCACATAATATCTAACGCCTTACATTTGAAACTGTAATGGGTGATATGTAATAGGAAGTAAATTGTTTCACAACAGTTTTCAAAGGGGTGTGGGTACAACCTACTTAGAGAGAAAATAAGTATTCGAGAACAAGAGTGTTACCTTTATTCGAACACCGACCTCTGGAACAAAATGAAAACGTTACATTCTAAAACAGGTTTGTTGTATTGAACAATTCCAGCTGCATTCTTTCTACACCCTACCTACCTACCTACCTATCTATCTATCTACCTACCTACCTACCTACCTACCTATCTATCTATCTATCTATCTATCTATCTACCTACCTACCTACCTATCTTATCTATCTACCTATCTATCTATCTATCTATCTATCTATCTGAATCTCTTCCTGTGTATTTCATTCTGTTCTTATTTATTTATTTATCTATCTATCTATCTATCTCTTTTTCTCATCGTTTTTCTCTCTCGTTATCACGCGCACTCTTTCTAATCTCTATTGCTACATCCCCCCGCTCTCTCTATCTCTCGCTCTCTCTCACACACACACACATTGTGGTGTCCGCTTATTCCCTTTCTGTCTCCCACTATTACTCTCTCCTTCTCTACACTGCTATGTCATTCTCACTTTCTCATTAACTATCTCTCTTTATTTTCCTGATTTTCCACCCTCGTTTTTTTCTGTCTATAGCCCACTCTCTCACTTTCTAACACACGTTCTCTCTTTCCCTTTGCATCTCTCTTCTTCTTCTTCTTTCTCTATTTCTCCATCTCTCTTGCTTTCTTGAGTTCTGATTCTTTCTTTTTCTCTCACTCGCGCTTGTCTCTAAATGCCTGTCCTTCTCACCTGTGGAGTCACTTTCTCTTTGTCTCTCTTTCCCTACCCCCCTCTCTGTTCCTTTTCTTACTGTCTTGTTCTTCTTCGGTCTTCCTCTCACTCATTCTCAGCGACTCATTCATTTTCTCTCTCTCTCTCTATATATATATATATATATATCTGTCTGTCAGTCTGCTTCTCTCTCTCTCTCTCTCTCTCTCTCTCTCTATATATATATATATATATATATATATATATATATATATATATATATATATCACTGCCTTCCGCAGACGTTCCTTCTCAATTACCCATCACAAAATTCCCCCCTCTCTCTTTCTCTCTCACTCACTAGCTTTCTTGTTCGCTCTCTATTTTCTTTCTTTCTCCCTTTCTAGCACTCTCTCTATATATAAATTCATCTGTCTCACCTTCACAGACACTTCTCTCTCTCTCTCTCTCTCTTTTGTCTATCAATTTCTGTCTCTCTCACCTTCGTAATCCCTTTCTCAATCAGTCTCTTTCCCTATCCCTTCTCTCTGTTCCTCTTCATGTTGTCTTGTTCTCCTCCTATCTTTCTCTAACCCATTTCTCAGACATTTGCTCTCTCTCTCTCTCTCTCTCTCTATATATATATATATATATATATATATATGTGTGTGGGGGGGGGATCTATCAGTCTCTATCAGTCTCTCTTTCTCTCTCTCTCTTTCTCTCGCATTGTCTCCCACAGACATTCCTACTCTATTATACACCACAAAAGTCTCTCCCGATTTCTTGTCAGCTCTGTAACTTCTTTTCGTCTCCCTCACTAGCACTCTCTTTCTTTCTCCCTCCCCCCTCTCTCTCTCTCTCTCTCTCTCTGTTGTCAATCAATTTCTGTCTCTCTCACTTTCGAAGTGACTTTCTCAATCTCGCTTTATCTCTCTTTCTCTATCCCCCCCTTTCTGTTCTTCTTCTCGCTATCTTGTTCTTCTCACTATCTTGTTCTTCTGTCTCATTCTCAAGCACTAGTTCATTTGCTCTCTCTCTCTCTCTCTCTCTCTCTATCTCTATCTGTCTCCTCTCTCTCTCTCTCTCTCTCTCTCTCTCTGCTGTCAATCAATTTCTGTCTCTCTCACCTTCGCAGATGACTTTCTCAGTCTCGCTTTATCTCTTTTTCCCTATCACCCCTCTCTGTTCCTCTCCTTGCTATCTTGTTCTCCTTCGGTCTTTCTTCTCAGACACTAGCTCATTTCATCTCTCTCTCTCTCTCTCTCTCTCTATTTCATAGCTTTCCACAGACATTCCTTCTCAATTACACACCACAAATTTCCGCAACCCCCTATCCTCTTACCCTCTCTCCGTCCCAACCACCAACCAACTTCATTCCGGCTTTAATTTCAGTGTCAAATTTACAATTTCTTCCATTACTCAGATCTCGATGGGGCAAGGATGATGGTGGGAATAAAACGAGAATGTAGAATTATTAGCGGGCAAGGGGTGGTGGAGAAATGTGTGGGAGTAAAGAAAAGGGGGCAGTTATAGGGGGGGGGATAGGTCGTAGCGAGTGGGGTAGAGCTTGGTGTCAGTTTTTTTTTTTTTTTTTTAAATCAGGCCAAAAATAAAACGTTTTTAAAAGCTCAGCTTTCGCGACTTCTACTTGACGCCGCTTCCACCAACTCGGTTCTACGTGCAGCAAAGGAACTCCTCTCCACCCTCGGCTTCCCCCACTTGGCAGTCCTACCCCTTACTCCAACCCACCCCACTGCATAATTACACTTTTCGCAGACAGGCGGCTTTACGATTACACTCTCACCTTCGATTACTTAGCGCGTCTCTAGAGAGTTTTCAGTCACAGCATTGTTTGTTGGTAATTTTGTATACATCATATATGCCTTTATCCCGATCTACATGTGTGTGTGTGTGTGTGTGTGTGTGTGTGTGTGCATGCGCGTATGCGTTTGTGTGTGTGTGTGTGCGTATATATAGGTCTATGTATGTATGTGCATGTTTGTGTGTGAAGCCTAAAATCTGTTTTTGTTTGTAATCAAGATGTTGGCGATTGATGGAATATATATGGTGCGACAGAAATACCTCCCACATTTTACAAGTTGACAAAAAGACCAAAGAAATGGCGATAAAATAAATTTATTTCACTGTTGTTTAAACAATGGGCTACAGTTTTTATTCATTTCATTTTTAAAATGACATCCTCCAAATGTTGGTATCTATTCGCCGTAAACGTTTGTAGAAGATTTCTAAAGTTTTCCATCACCCGAAACTTCGAGCGCTTCGAGGTCTTCCAGGAGGCTTTCTTTTAAGCGCTAAACCTGTGGCCCTGAAATATTCAACCTGTAGCAATATCGATTTTCTATCCGGAAGTCCATCATTTCGACGTGACATGACATGCGCAAGAAAAGCTCTCTGTGTTACAATTATAGAGAACACTAGTCTTTAAAAAGAACGTTTTAACAGCAAACGTGTCCTGGGTAAGACGATAAACTACATCCGACAGCAAGGCCTCTGATCAGGAGGTTTTGAGGTGCATGGATCCACCTTGTAATTGCTGGTGTACCCAGGTCCACCCTGACCCTGAATGGTAGCACCTGTTAGGGTCCCAGCTATGGGCAAATAGTTAACCCCCAAAGAGCGTTCAAAACAGTATAGGTTTTGATACCAGAAATACTTTTTTGGAAAAATTATTACCAACAATAATTGTATTTGGACCGGCATGATAAGTAGGGTATATGGACACAAATAATTCTTGTCAGCATGAAAAATTGGATTAGGAGTGCCGAGTTCAAATATTGACGTTCTCTTCGTACTGACGAACTCGGAAAAGGTATAACTATTTTTCTCAAGCTCCGAATTAAATAAGCAAGGTAAACATTTTTCTTTTTCGTCTTTTTTTTAATCATTTCACCTCAGGCAAGGCGATAATGCCACTAAGACGCAAGGGGTTACTGGATGTAAAAGAAAATGAGAAGACTTTAGGAGTAGGAAGCGGAAACAGAAAGCAAAAGAGAAAGAGAAACAAAATACTTCAGAAGGAACCAGAAACCCAATCCTGGAACAGGAAACAAGTGACAGAACTCTACTCTCGTTCATGAACATGGGAGGAGTGTGATCCGGACGATAGGCGTACCTATCTACTCCTATTGGGAGAGAAGAACAAATGAGTAGTGAATACAATTTCAGAGCTCAATCGGGGAGGTTGTAAATATAGATTTGAAGTCGACTTTAGAATCCTAAACAGGAAATAAAGGATAAATATCTACTCCTTTTCAAAAGACCTTGGAGGAGTGTGAACCGGACGATAAGCGAACGTATCTACTCTTATTGGGAGAAAAAAAAATGAGTAGTGAATACAAGGATGTATACCTAGTTTTCATAGACGACGTAAAAATATTTGATAAAAAACGACCCATAGAGCTATTTGAACTGTTAGGAAAACTCTATTTATTCGGGAAATATATTAGTACAGATGATGGCAGAAACATCTCCTACATATTAGAGATTGATAAAAAGAATAAGATAACTGCTATTATGACATTTATTTCACTGTCGTTTACACAAAGGGCTATAGTTTTTATACGTTTCATTTTAAAAATGACATCCTCCAAATGTTGGTATCTATTCGCCATAAACATTTGTAGACGATTTCTAAAGATTTCCATCACCCGGAAGTTCGAGAGCTTTTAGGTGTTCCTTTCTTTTAAGCATTAAACCCGTGGCCCTAAGAATATTCAACCTGTAGCAGTATGGATTTTCTATTCGGAACAACATCATTCCGACGTAACATGTCATGAACAAGAAACGTTCTCTGTGATGATATAACAGATTCACTAAGCTAAAAAAAAAGTTTCAAAAGAAAACCCACAGTGATGACCGGTTTATGCCATGATGGTAACTGATGGTACCTGAGAATATATGGTAAGACATTAGCTAGATGAAGACAACATTGCCACAGACCTAAGTTCCCTAGCGCCACATGGGTGACAGTGTAAAATGTGGGAGGGTATTTCTGCCTAAGCCTGTAAAAATTTGGTTGTGTTTCCGTATATGAATATTTACCATGGCCTCCCCACTTAGACGAGAATTGACACAAGGTCGGCTTTAATGTGGGGAGCCCGAGCGCGTACACCAGGGCCAAGAACAAAAGTTTCCCGAGCCCCCGCAACCGTCGATTGCGCTGGCCTCGGCGCGAGCACTGATCCACCTCTCTAGTGTAATGAGAGGGTGCAGTCTTGGGCTACTATTCCAAAGAGCACGGCAGTTCACAGTGTGATTTTCCTCTGTCCTCCGACGGAGCCACAAACGAGTCGCGCTCTGCCGAAGACAGAAATGTTAAAAACCTACCCGCAGGTTCCAGGTAAGTTGTTTGTCCATGTTGTGTAAAACTGTAGCAGTCTTCAGATAGATATTTACTTGACCGCCACCACGGAGTCAGGTTTTGACACAAGGTCGTTTTAATGTGAGGAACACGAGCGCGTACACTCGGGCAAAGGCCAAATATTTCCCGAGCCCCCACAACCGTCGGTTGGCCTCGGTGCGAGCACCGAACCCTCTCTCTTGTACCATGAGAGGGTAATATGTAAAACTGTAACAGCCATCAAATAAAAGCGCCCGCAACCCACTGAATAAGGTTGTGACACAAGATCAGTTTTTAACGTGGGGACCCGAGTGTTTTTACTCGGGCCGCTGGTCCAATCTGTTCTTAGTTGGTCATAGCTTGTCCAAGCTGGTCAGAGCTGGTCTAAGCTAGTCATAGCTGGTCCAAGCTGGTCAGAGGCGGTCCAAGTTAGTCGTAGCCGTAGCCGTGATACCACGGATCCCTGTGCAAGGTAAGGATATATACTTGAACCCCCACTGATCAGTTTTTAACGTGGGGACCCGAGTGTTTTTACTCGGGCCGCTGGTCCAAGTTGGTCTTAGCTGGTCATAGCTTGTCCAAGCTAGTCATAGCTGGTCTTGGCTTGTCATAGCTGGTCAGAGCCGGTCCAAGATAGTCGCAGCCGTGATACCACCAGCGCAGAGACGAATCCCTACATCAGGTAAGTGTATTTACTTGACCCCCACTGACATCAGGTTGTGATACAAGGTCTGTTTTTAACGTGCGGACCCGAGTGTTTTCACTCGGACCGCTGGTCTAAGCTGGTGTTAGCTTCTCCAAGCTGGTCCAAACTAGTCGTAGCCGTGATACCACCAACACAGGGACGGAGGCATGGGGCACGTAAGTATCAATGTGTTACAAATCACCCGGTAGAGTGGTTTCCATCAAATAAAAGCGTTTTTGTAAATGATACCTTGCATCATGTGTTTTATCTATTGCCTAACAGTTTAGCTTTGACGGAATAAATAATTTGCATATTCAGATTTAATAATCAATTTTAAAAGAAAGGTCGTTTCATCTACAGTGAAAGTGATGGCCACAGTTTTTTAGGAAGCAAAAGGCGTTCTCTTTATTGACTATCATCAGAAGTGCTACATTATCAATGGGAAAAAAACTGTGCCTAGTTCTTAAGCCAGTTTGGAAAGCCTATCATGATGAAACGCCCAGGAAAATGGACGGGACGTGCCTTGTTTCATAAGGTCTACACTCCAATACACAAATCCTTAATCTTAATAGCTACTGTGCGTGACTAAGACTTTGAACTGGTTCATTACCCTCCCCATTCTCCCTATTTGACTATCATTTGTTCCCTAACATGTAAAAACACTTGACTGGGAATCACTATTGCACTGAAATTGACGTCATATCTACTGTTGATGTCTCTTTTATCCAACAGGAAGCAAGCTTCTTCACCAATGGTATCCAAGCACTGTGACAATGGGGAAGAACCCTACATGCAAGCCGCTAGTGGCCCGATGGTGGACCGCCGATGGCAACGCCAGCGATCCTCTGGTGGCAGCCACTGGCGCGCCACCGGTGGGCCTCTAGCGGTTCGCCAGTGATAATATATATGTGTGTATGTGTGTGTTTGTGTGTGTGTGTGTGTGTGTGTGTTCGTGTGTGTGTGTATGTATGTGTGTGTAAGTGAAAATCTTTTTCTGTGTGTGTTTGTGAGTTGTTTTGATCTAAGGGAGTAAATCGAGGGTGAAACGCGTAGTCAAGTCAAAAATACAGTTTTACACTTTGATTGATCAATTATTATTATTATTATCGCTCTCCCGTCGAACTCGACGTATGAGGGTCAGACAGATCAGTTCCCAGAAACTGAAAGCCCGACAGCCACACAGGATTTGATTATAGTGGTGAAGGCTTTGTGCAGGGCCATCCACACTTTGTATTGATCAATACATATATATATATATATATATATATATATATATATATATATATATATATATATATTGCATATATTTTAGCAGCATGTTTTCATTAATACTTGTCTCACAGAATAATTGAGACAAGCTATGTCTACTTATTTTCAACAGGATCCTCTCCTGTTCCCGGACAAGCATCGTTATTAAAGAAAGATAGAAAATTGCCATGTTGATGCATATTAATTTATTTCGAGTACTTTCGACATTAGTACAGCAACATCATCAGACAAAATTGTTGTGTTCATCTGAAATTTAAATAAAACCTAGTTACCTCCCCTGACGTTTACATCGTGAAATTTTAAATCGTACATTGCATAACCTTGTCGGTTTTCACATCACAGTCAATAATTTACTTTTCAGATGAACACAACAATTAAGTTTCGTTAAAGACAACTGACAAGGTAAACTGATTAAGCTTTTTATTTAATTTGTTTTCTGTTCGTGTAAGTGTTTTCTTTTCTGAACACAAAGTGCCTAAAACTCTTCAAAAGTTCTACATATCCCAGTGCTTTCGGATATTCGTTTAGCCATAATCAAGCAGGATTTTAATTTTTTTTTATTTAAATTACAACTAAACGTGTGCTTTTTATGTATGTATTCGATGTTATAGGAATGTTTTATTTTCCAAACACGGTCAGCACATTGTGGCTGTGTTCATAGTTAATGTTATTGAGTGTTGGCATTTTCATTTTTTTTATTAGTGCTTCCATTATTTTTTTTTACATGTGGATGAGGCTATTATTTTGTATTCTCCACTAGTATGTTTAAGATAGAGTTTGGTAGGTTTTCGATTATTTAAATGAGTCCTAATTGAGCTATGATCATGCATAAAAAATACACACACGCACACATTCAGTTTCAAATAAAAATGCATCGCAATACCTTGTCAGTCGTCTTTAATGAAACATGTATAAAAGAGGGATTGCTGCCTAAATACACAAGATAGATAGATAGATAGATAGATAGATTCTGATAAAAAAGGTATCGTGTCTGTTGCTATAAAAAGAATACTACGACACATATCAATTCGGTAATTAACGTCCTTCGAAGTAGTCCTCTTATGAAGCCACAGACTTTAACCAATGGCGCTTCCATTGATGGGAGCATGTCTGGAACTCCTTTTTAGGAATAGCAAGCAACTGCCTCGTCGGAATGTCTTGGATTTCTGTAACGTTTCAAAATCTTTTTCCTATATTTTTCTTTCGCTTTTCTTCTTTACTTATTCTTTGTTTTCTTTTTTTCTCTTTCGCTGTTCTTTCTTTCGCTTTCTTTCTTTCTTTATTTATTTATTTCTTTCTTTCTCCGTTCACTTTTCTTACTTGAGGCACATTTTTCTTATCTTTTTCTTCTTTCCTATTCTTTGTGTTCCCTATTCTTTCTTTCTTTTTCTTCTTTGTTCCTTTCTTTCTGCAATTAGTGTTTTTGTTTTTCTTTGTTTCTTCCCTTTTCTCATTCTTTGGAGTTCTTTTCTATTTCCTTTCTTTCTTTCTTTCTTTCTTTCTTTCATTCTTTCTTCATTTTTTACTTTCTTTCTTTATTTCTTTCTTCTTTTTTTTACTTTTCCTTCCTTCTTATTTCTCACTTCAATATGTCTTACACCCTCAGCCTCTCTCTCTTTCTCATTCTTTTTCTGATATTTTTCTCTCTTCGACGCGTTTACATCTCATCTCTCTCTCTCTCTTTTTCTCTCTCTCTCTTTGTTTATCTCTCTCCTGCCTTCCCATTTGTTTGTTTGTTTCTTTCATTCCTTTTTTTTTTCTTTTATTTTTACGCCTTGTTTTTCGCATAGATTTTATCCCATTGACTTTTCAAGCACACCATCTCTATTTGGATTTTGATATATATATATATATATATATATATTTATTTTTATATATATATATATCAGTATATATATATACTGATATATATATATATAAATAAATATATATATATATATTATTTTTATATATATATATATCAGTATATATATATATATATAGAAAGACAGAAAGAGAGAGAGAGAAAGATTATCCTTTCTCTACATATCAATCTCTCCCCCTCTCTATCTCTCTCTCTATCTATCTATCTATCTGTCTACCTGCCCCTCTGTTAATATCTCTCTATCTGCCTGTCTGTTAATAACTATTTGTCTATCTCTCTCTCTTTCTCTTACTATATATATATATATATATATGTATATGTATATATATATATGTATACCTATCTACCCATCTGTTAATATACATCTATTTATCTATCTATCTTATTCTCCTCATATCTATCTATCTATCTATCTATCTCAGTCTACTCATATCTATCTATCTCAGTCTACTCATATCTATGTGTCTGCCTGTTAATATCTATCTATCGAGCTATATTCCTCTCCTATTTGACTTCCTTTCTATTCCCCTTTGTTTTTCCTCTCCTCTTATTCCGACATTCTTTCTCTCTTTGTGTTGTCACTCCTTATTGTCTTTCTTTACTCACTCTTAATCTCTTTTTTTCTGGTTTCATTTTCTCCCTTACAGTTTCAACATTCTCCTCTTCTTTCTTTACTCTTCTACACCTTTGTACATTTTCTCATTCTTTCACCCGCTTTCCTTCTCTCTCTCCCTCCCTCCCGCTTCTTCCCTCTCTTTCCTTCTCTCTCTCTCTCCTCGTTTTCTCTTCTTTACCTATCAACAGTCCATCAGTAAAAGTACCCTCTGCTTTTGATCTTCCATTAATTCAGACTTGCATTCGCTGTTATTCTCCATGTTTACAAGCCTTGCCATTATTTTGATTAGCTTCCGAGCAGACCCGCGAGCTCTGAGAGGAGGAGGAGGAAGAGGAGTAAGAGGAGGAAGAGGAGGAGGAAGAATGGAGAGCAAGGGGCGTGGCATGAAAGGGAGAGTACTGATGGAACGAGGCCGAAGTTGCAAGTGGAATATTCGCCACATTGCAAACCTAACCATCTCCACTAGAACAAGATTCATTAATAAATCCACTCTTTGTCTTCAGAATATACGCGTTTTATCTCCCCCCCCCCCAACACCCACACACCAGATGTTTTTTGTTTTTTAGTTTTTGATTTTTGGGGTTTTTTTTTGTTATTCTTGAGTATATTTTTTAGCGTTCGAACCTGGAGCTGATATGACAGTTTTTATAAGTAGTCGTGGTTGATTGTGAGAGGAGGTGCTCTTGCAACCATCCTAAAACACAATCATTTAAATGCATAGATAGATAGATAGATAGATAGATAGATAGATAGATAGATAGATAGATAGATAGATAGATAGATGTAAACAGAATTTGTACTGTGATAGAGAGATATGAACACACTGAGATAGATAGATAGATAGATAGATAGATAGATAGATAGATAGATAGATAGATAGATAGATATGAACTGACTGAAATAGCTAGCTAGCTTGGTAGATAGATAGATAGATAGATAGATAGATAGATAGATAGATAGATAGATAGATAGATAGATAGATAGATATGAACTGACTGAAATAGCTAGCTAGCTTGATAGATAGATAGATAGATAGATAGATAGATAGATAGATAGATAGATAGATAGATATAAATAGAATTTGTACAGACTGAGATAGAGAGATATGAACAGACTGAGATAGATAGATAGATAGATAGATATGAACTGACTGAAATAGCTAGCTAGCTTGATAGATAGATAGATAGATAGATAGATAGATAGATAGATAGATAGATAGAAACAGAATTTGTACAGACTGAGATAGAGAGATATGAAGAGACGGAGATAGATACATCGATAGATAGATCGATAGATAGATAGATAGATAGATAGATAGATAGATAGATAGATAGATAGATAGATAGATATGAACTGACTGAAATACCTAGCTAGCTTGATAGATAGATAGATAGATAGATAGATAGATAGATAGATAGATAGATAGATATAAATAGAATTTGTACAGACTGAGATAGAGAGATATGAACAGACTGAGATAGATAGATAGATAGATAGATATGAACTGACTGAAATAGCTAGCTAGCTTGATAGATAGATAGATAGATAGATAGATAGATAGATAGATAGAAACAGAATTTGTACAGACTGAGATAGAGAGATATGAAGAGACGGAGATAGATACATCGATAGATAGATAGATAGATAGATAGATAGATAGATAGATAGATAGATAGATAGATAGATATGAACTGACTGAAATACCTAGCTAGCTTGATAGATAGATAGATAGATAGATAGATAGATAGATAGATAGATAGATAGATAGATATAAACAGAATTTGTACAGACTGAGATAGAACGATCTGAACAGACTGAGATAGATAGATAGATAGATAGATATTTAGATAGATAGATAGAACATACGCTCATCTACAAAAAAGTACCTACTTTCTGTTGTTAACTTGGGAAAGGAATAAAAAAATGAAACTTCTCTCTTTAATTTCTGTTCTACACATTTTTTTATCCCGTGATCCGGAGGGTCATGGGGGCACCATGTGTACTGCAGCCACAGTTGAAATGGTGTCTCCTTGGGCAAGAAAGCCTGACGATGCTCAATCCTCTCTAATATTTCCTCACGGTTATAGAACCTAGTGTGTCCTGCTATTTGCCCATAACTGGGAAGAGAAGAGGAGGATTTATACCTTAACACGTAAGTGAATGTAATGGATTCGACTGGAATTCGAACTCGCCTCTCCGATTCCTCACTCCGAGCTGCTATCCATTATCCATCGTTCACGCATTGAATATTGTTGCTTGTGTTATGTATTTAGAGATTCTTGCTAAAATGCAAAGCAAAATCTGCAATGTTATTGGCTCTGATCTGGCATTTCGGCTTCAGTCAGTTTCTTAGCGCTGTAGCTTCCCTGTGTTCTTTTTGATAGGTATTTCTCTTTGGTGCCAAGACTTTTATGAAATTGGCGGCAAGGTTTCATTATTTTTACAATTCTAAAGTTCCATGATTGCTTCGTATAAACAGTTTCGTTCGCTGCAACCTTGGAATGGCGCATTTTCAACGAGCGGCACATAACAATTCGAATCAGGTTTAATAAAGGTTAACCTTTGAGTCTCTTCATTTTCCGAAAATCGAGATGACTTCCTGACCACCCAATCATTAATCGCTAGCCAGGGAGCATTGGTTCGCACGGAGATTAAGTCAACTAGCTTGAGTTCGCTTCAAGGCTGAGCTATAATTGTGCCACTACGCTGTACTGACTCCAAAGTTGTCACTTACTCATTTGTAACACAAAAAATCAATCAGCCGAAGAAATTCAGCGATATGCTAAGAAAGATATTTCCTTGTGTCGTGCAAGGCAATTTTTATCTCCAGAATCTATCTTGCATATTTATAAGTCTACCATTCCACCTTTCTGTGAGTACTGCTGCCGGATATGGTCTGGTGCTTCTGCTATGTATTGAGAAATTCTTCATAAAATCCAGAGGAAGAATCATCAACGTTATTGGTCCTGACCTGGCATATCGGCTTCAGCTACTTTCTCACCGACATAGCGTAGCTTTGCTTTGTCTTTTCTATAAATATTTTCATGGTAATTTTTCTGGTGAGCATTCCTTCTGTTTTACTCAGACTTTATGAATTTAAGCTCAGTTCTAGATTGGCGCTTAGGTCACAACATATTACAGTTGAAATGGCTAAACGTAAACATAAATTCTATGCTAACAGTTTCTTCTATCGCACTTCCTGCTTGTGAAACTCTCTTCCGGCTTCTTGCTTTCCGGTCAAAATTGATCTTCAAAAATCTAAATGCATTGTCAATCGTTTTTTACTGTCTTCTTAATTCTTGTTCTTTTGCTTTTCCTTCTCCTTAAGAGTGTTTCTTCTTCTTTAAGTCTCAGTAACCTAGTGTGTCTTAGTGGCTTTATTACTTTGCTTGGGGTGAAATGATTAAAACACAAATATATCGATTCTCGATAGGTTACTAACAAAAGGTGGAATGGCTGAAACTGATATCAGGAGACGGACAGGAAAAGAGAAATATGCTTTTCAAAAACCAAGCAAGGTGCTAAAATATAGAAAAATAAAAGTGGAATTTTTCTGAGGCCTTTTTGTGTGGATTCTGCTACTTATACAGAGATTTCAAAGACAATTCAAAACAAACATCATTTACGTGCATATTTTGGCAATCTGGGATGCCCTTTTATCGATTAATTGAAAATTTAGATACACCCTTGTGCAAATTAATTGAAACAAGTGCTATAGTTTCCTTCCTTTCGCCATACGTTTAGTTTTAGAATCACTAGACAGGGTGTAATCGATTTCTATTTTTTCCTCATATTAGGTCATTTGCAGTGGCGTGCAGTAATATAAATCGATTTTCGTGGTGTATGATGAAATTTGATTGGACTTGAAAAATGTTGTGTCACCCATGATTGCATTAGATTTTTATCGCGCCCAGAAACTATTGTCTCGACAGTCGATTAGTTGTCCCACAACCACTGTTTCTCGATAGGTTACTAACAAAAGGCGGAATGTCTTAAACTGTTAGCAGAAAACGGATAGGAAAAGTGAAATATGCTTTTCAAAATATGTTTGTAGTTCATTCTCTTACACTTACGCTTGTGGAATTCTCCTTCGGTTTCTTGCTTTCCAGTCGACTTTGATCTTTAAAAGTTTTAATTCAGTATCAGCCGTTACCTTCTGTCTTAATCCCTGTTCTGTAATTGTTGCCTCTAGTTTTCTTTTTCTCATATTTTTTTTTCACACACACGGTAACCGTTTGCGTCTTGGTGACTTCATCGTCTTAATTGGGTTGAAATGATTACAAAAGAAAATACAAAGGAAAATCCCTCTGAGAAATGAAAGACCTCAAATAGAAATATATGATCCATCAGTAAAGATTCTGAAAAAAGGGTCAGTTCCCTGTACAGATCCAGTAAATATCGGACTCCTCCTACTATGCACTAACTTCAAAGGGGTCAAATCAAACAGAAAACGCTGTATCCATATCTGGACTCGAACTGCCTAGTCTTCGCTTTCTAGTTTTTTCTAGAGTTCAAAAACGTCTCCACACCATTGTGGGTGATGATTTATCTTCCACCTTACAACCACTTTCCCACAAACGAAATGTCGCGAGCTTTTCGCTACTCTATCGCTATTTCGCTGAAAAATGATCTGACGAGCTACATTCCACCAGTTCTAATCATCACCGCTAA
>OZ038499.1:48473927-48508927 GCA_964036315.1 Acanthosepion esculentum | reverse complement strand
AATACATAGGACTAAAATGGCGTTTCTGTTTATGTTACTATACATACGCATGGAGAAGAGGAGGAAGCTAGAATTTTTATTTTTTTATGTTTTGGTATATTGTTTAGCCAATTTCCTTTAGCGCAATTCCCCTTGTATAATAGGCATTTTTTTTTCTAAAAAGTAATAAGCAAAACCAGGGGTGCGTATTATGAACTGCTACAAAAAATCTTTAAAAAATTGCCGTAAAATAAAATAAGAATTATCATAAAACTAAATTAGAATATGTTTAAAACCATAAGAGTAGGAAACGCTGGCCGTAATGAAATTGGAGAGGGACAGTTTATAGGGTTTGATTAACAAACAAGGGGTGCGTGTTATGCGTGAGTAGAAGCATTTTCCCACACTTTCAGCACAATTTTAGGGGTGCGTATTATACATGGGTAATTACGGTAGTTTATTTTTCAATTTGTTTATGTGTATTTTAATCGTAAAACTTTTCACCTTCATTAGTCAATCTATTATCCAATTATGGGATACTTAATACCAAAAGTGATAAAAAAACAAAACAAAGAAGAAACTAAATGAAGGGGAATAGACTATAAACCCAAACAGAGATTTAAAAAAAAAATTAAACAGTAAAATTTCAATGTCCTCTTTTCTTCATGCGCCCCTGTAATTAAATCAACGTAAGCATCTCTTTATTCCATTGAAGTACAAAAGGACGAAACGCGCTGAATGTCATTAATTTTCCTAACATCGTTCTGGTGTATAAAATTTATATATCATTTTCTCGCATAATTGAAATTATAATAGCTAGCCTAATTCTATTTTAAAGCGTTTTGATTCATGAAAGAAAAAAACAGCTTATCAACGATTGCCACGGCTTCACTATGAGTAGATTGCATGTCTATTCATATGGTGCCTGAGTAGTGTCCGCATTCAGTGCCCTTTAGAGAAACCAGGTGAAGATTTGATCGGAGGGATGACCTCCCAACCGGTGGTGGTCCGCGCTCTATCCGATATAAGACGCTGACCGGAAAGGTAAAAAACAGTGTGAAAAAAACGTATAATAGATTTTATTAGTATGTGCAACATATATCTTGATGTTACACCCTGGTGCAAATTAATTGAAATCATAAAGAATAATTCCGTTATTTACATTTTTCATGTTTTTTCCAATGAAACATGAGCCAGTTAGTACTTGGTATGTCCATTCCACGAAATCGTTCCTTGCAGATTGACCACAAAAGAGAGAGAGAGAGAGAGAGACAGAGAGAGAGAAAGGGGGAGAGGGATGAAGAAAAGAATGAGAAGTTAAAGAAAGAAAGAAAGAAAAGATACACAGAAAATATTTCGCAAAATAGAAAGGGGAATGAAGAAATGAATGAGGAGACGTTAAAGAAAGAAGAAAAGAAAAGAAGAAAGGAAAAGGAAGAGAAACAAAAAGATAGATAGATAGACAGATATGAACAGAATGAGATAGATAGATAGATAGATAGATAGATAGATATGAACAGAATGAGATAGATAGATAGATAGATAGATATGAACAGACTGACATAGATAGATAGATAGATAGATAGATAGATAGATAGATAGATAGATAGATAGATATGAACAGACTGACATAGATAGATAGATAGATAGATAGATAGATAGATAGATAGATAGATAGATTTGAACAGACTGAGATAGATAGATAGATAGATAAATAGATAGTTAGATAGATATGAACAGACTGACATAGATAGATAGATAGATAGATAGATAGATAGATAGATAGATAGATAGATGAACAGACTGAGATAGATAGATAGATAGATAGATAGATATGAAAAGACTGACATAGATAGATAGATAGATAGATAGATATATATGAACAGACTGACATAGATAGATAGATAGATAGATAGATAGATAGATAGATAGATAGATATGAACAGACTGACATAGATAGATAGATAGATAGATAGATAGATAGATAGATATGAACAGACTGAGATAGATAGATAGATAGATAGATAGATAGATAGATAGATAGATAGATAGATTTGAACAGACTGAGATAGATAGATAGATAGATAGATAGATAGATAGATAGATTTGAACAGACTGAGATAGATAGATAGATATATAGATAGATAGATAGATAGATAGATAGATAGATAGATAGATAGATATGAACAGACTGAGATAGATAGATAGATATGAACAGACTGACATAGATAGATAGATAGATAGATAGATAGATAGATACATAGATAGATATGAACAGACTGACATAGATAGATAGATAGATAGATAGATAGATAGATAGATAGATATGAACAGACTGACATAGATAGATAGATAGATAGATAGATAGATAGATAGATATATATGAACAGACTGAGATAGATAGATAGATAGATAGATAGATAGATAGATAGATAGATAGATATGAACAGACTGAGATAGATAGATAGATAGATAGATAGATAGATAGATAGATAGATAGATAGATAGATTTGAACAGACTGAGATAGATAGATAGATAGATAGATAGATAGATAGATAGATAGATAGATATGAACAGACTGATATAGATAGATAGATAGATAGATTTGAACAGACTGAGATAGATAAATAGATAGATAGATAGATAGATAGATATGAACAGACTGAGATAGATAGATAAATAGATAGATAGATAGATAAATAGATAGATAGATAGATATGAACAGACTGAGATAGATAGATAGATAGATAGATAGATAGATAGATAGATAGATAGATAGATAGATAGATTTGAACAGACTGAGATAGATAGATAGATAGATAGATAGATAGATAGATAGATAGATAGATAGATAGATAGATTGTAACACATGTGAACAAACTGCAAGAGAAAAAATGCAAATAAACAGATAAATCAAAAAAGATGCCATTCTGGATGGAAGACTGAAATGTCAATGATATAAATATGTAATGTGAGTTGGACGAATTTTAACTAATCAACAGGCCCGGTCAGAATGCAGGCCGCCATTTTAAGACAAATCTCTAAATTTTATTATTCAGTCAATGTTTATAAAAACAGACAGATTTATATTTATTAGCTTCGTCCAGTTTACAGGGCTCGTGTCCATAATGAAGAAACGTTTCCATGCTTCCTTCTTGCTTTTTATTTTAATTTTCTCTTTTTTTCTTTTTCGGCTCTCTTCATATTGTTTCGTTAATAGACGTAAGCAATGAATAAGTTATGACTGTTTCTCATTTCATGCTAATTCATTTCCCTAGGACAGACCATAAATGTCTACGAAGCGGCGTCACCTCTCTTCTTTTTAATTTCTCATTCAACTGTACAATGACACTAGATTGACGGAAAGGTCTCATCGTTTTACAGTTAAAATGCCTAGATGCATCGTAAGTTCTATGCTATGCGTTTCTTCTATCGCACTTCTTACTTGTGGAATTCTCTTCCGGCTTCTTGCTTCTCAGTCGAATTTGATCTTCAGAAATTTAAATGAAAGGTCAATCGTTAATTTCTGTCTTCTTAATGTTAAATAATAGTTTATCAGATTATTATTTCTTAGAGGAAGTGTCTCTGTGCTTTGACTTCCTGAGGTTGACCATGAGGTCAGATGCAAGCCATAATATGGGAAGTCGATTTTGTTTTTACTGAGCTAGCGTGTTCTTCGGGGAGTCGGGTCTTAACCGTCAAGCAATATAGACGTGTTCCCTTTCGTGTCCGAAACGGCTCCCCAGTGGCGGTTAACGACCCCCACTTGATAGTTACTACATGTCGACATTAATAAAATAGGTTAAAATTCTCTTTGTTGAAGTCCTTTCATCACCGGCCGAAAGAGAAAATGCAACATATAATCGAATTGGCGCCGTTGACCTCCCAGCATGAGGGGGATATGCAACATTAATTCTTGTTCTTTTATTTTCCTTTCTCCTTAATAGCAGTTTTTTTTATATTCTTAACAGTCAATAAACCCTTGCGTCTTAGTCTTGATTACAAATGTACCCTTTTCTTGTATTCTTCTTTGCTCCCGATTTTCTTTTTACAAGGGTGTTGAACTTTACCGCCTAAATGCCTCTTCGCAGTTTACTAGGTTCATCGACCTGTGTTCAATGAATACATACTTGTCATCACCGATTAATATTTGTAATCTACGTTTTCTCCGCTATTTATTTAATTCCAGTAAAAAATATCAGTACCCGTATATGGCACTGAATGCTGGACAATCTCCTCGCAGATGAAGAAGAGACTTGAAGCAGCAGAAACAAAGAAAGTGTATTGAACTGTTATGTAATATCAGTCCTCCTATATGGCACTGAATGCTGGACAATCTCCTCACAGATGAAGATGAGACTTGAAGCAGCAGAAACAAAGAAAAGAGTACTGAACTGTTATATAATATCAGTCCTCCTATATGGCAGCAAATGCTGGACAATCTCCTCACTGAAGAAGATGAGACTTGAAGAAACAGAAACAAAGAAAAGAGTACTGAACTGTTACGTAAAATCATTCCTCCTATATAACAGAGAATGCTGGACAATCTCCTCAAAGATGAAGAAGGACTTGAACCAACAGAAACCTGATGCTGAGAATACCATGGACCGAATATTTTAGCAACGACAAAGTGTTAGAGAAAATGGAAACAAAATGAACAACAGTAGAAAGAAGTAGGTGAAATTTCTAGGGCACATGATGAGGAAAGAGAGCTTGGAAAATTTGATACACACAAGACAGATGGAAGACAACGCATAAGCTATCTAGCGATCTTTTGTAAATGGAGATTGTCAAAATACGACGCAAAGAAAAGTAAAGTAAGATGCAGTTGAAATAGCACATAATGAGGAAAGAAGATTTGGAAAACTTGACACACACAGGACAGATCGAAGGCAAGAGGAAATCAATTCATAACTTACCTAGCGAGCTTGAGTAAATGCATTGCAGAACACGGTTTAGGGGATAACAGAAAGACAAAATCTATTAAGCGTTACAAATTATAGAAAATTGTGGAGAGCCATTATAGGCAACGTTGTGAAGGGACAAACATAAAGAAGAAGAAGAAGAAGAAGAAGAAGAAGAAGAAGAAGAAGAAGAAGAAGAAGAAGAAGTAGAATAAGAAGAAGAAGAAGAAGAAGAAGAAGAAGAAGAGGACGAAGAAGAAGAAAAAGTAGAATAAGAATAAGAAGAAGAAGAAGAAGAAGAAGAAGAAGAAGAAGAAGAAGAAGAAGAAGAAAAAGAAGAAGAAGAAGAAGAAGAAGAAGAGGACGAAGAAGAAGAAGAAAAAGTAGAATAAGAAGAAGAAGCAGAAGAAGAAGAAGTAGAAGAAGAAGAAGAAGAAGCAGAAGAAGAAGAAGAAGAAGACGAAGAAGAAGAAGAAGAAGACGAAGACGAAGAAGTAGAAGAAGAAGCAGAAGAAGAAGAAGAAGAAGAAGAAGCAGAAGAAGAAGAAGAAGAAGAAGAAGACGAAGAAGAAGAAGAAGAAGAAGAAGACGAAGACGAAGAAGTAGAAGAAGAAGCAGAAGAAGAAGAAGAAGACGAAGAAGCAGAAGAAGACGAAGAAGAAGCAGAAGAAGAAGAAGAAGAAGAAGACGAAGAAGAAGCAGAAGAAGAAGAAGAAGAAGAAGAAGAAGAAGAAGAAGAAAAAGTAGAATAATAAGAAGAAGCAGAAGAAAAAGAAGAAGAAGAAGAAGACGAAGAAGAAGAAGAAGAAGTAGAAAAAGAAGAAGACGAAGAAGAAGAAGAAGCAGAAGAAGAAGACAAAGAAGAAGAAGAAGAAGAAGTAGAAGAAGAAGAAGCAGAAGAAGAAGAAGAAGAAGAAGAAGAAGAAGAAGAAGAAGCAAAAGAAAAAGACGAAGAAGAAGAAGAAGAAGAAGAAGAAGAAGAAGAAGAAGAAGAAGAAGAAGAAGAAGAAGAAGAAGAAGATGATGATGATGATGATGATGATGATGCAATTGAAAATTCTAGGTCTACCTGATCAGGAAAACGGACTTGGAAAATTTGATACTCACATTATAGGTTAGCGGGTTGGAGGAAAACGACGCATAATTATCTAAAAGGCTTGAGCAAATATATGCCAGGTTTAGGAGAGATAGCAAAGAGACAAAATTTAGTAAGAGCTACAAATTACAGAAAATTGTGGAGAGCCATTATCGCCAACGTCAAAAAGGGACACGGCACATAGAAGAAGAAAAAATATTTGTTTCTTATTTCATGTTTTCTCACAGTACGTTTTTTTCCCTCATCGGATTTTATTTTCAATTTCTGCTTCGGTAATTACGTAAATTCAATCTTGAAGGAAACATTTTCTAAGGGCAAAATGTTAGTTAAAAATCATTTCAAGGAAAATGATCTTCTTTGCCAGTGATGTCCTAACCTCCTGAGCGGAGTGCAAGGACTGTATTTAGGATGGGCAAAAAATCTTGTCGATTAATTTGAAAATAAAATTTACAGTAACTTAGAAACACAGACCTTTTGCATAATCAATGATTTCATAGCACTGTAGCACAAATATTATGCAACCCTTGTTAAAGCCAATGTGTTACTAAAAATCACGAGTGCTGAATAGATAGATAGATATGGAAAGAAAGAAAGAAAGAAAGAAAGAAAGAAAGAAAGAAAGAAAGAAATCGTATAATAGAAAGCAAAGGGATAGAAAAATGAATGAGGAGACTGTGAA
The DNA here is from genome assembly GCA_964036315.1 of Acanthosepion esculentum. NCBI lineage: Eukaryota > Metazoa > Mollusca > Cephalopoda > Sepiida > Sepiidae > Acanthosepion > Acanthosepion esculentum. The sequence continues at coordinate 48,502,268 of OZ038499.1, read as the reverse complement.
GAAAGAAAGAAAGAAAGAAAGAAAGAAAGAAAGAATGAATGAAATGGCACAATGGAGAGCAAAGGGATGGAAAAATGAACGAGAGGAGTGTGAAGAAAGAAAGAAAGAAAGAAAGAAAGAAAGAAATGGTACAATAAATAGAAAGTAAAGGGATAGAAAAATGAATGAGGGGACTGTAAAGAAAGAAAGAAAGAAAGAAAGAAAGCGTTGCAAATTGGAAAGAGAGAGAGAGATAACGAACCGAATGAGAAGACGTTAAAGAAAGAAAGAAACAATAAATAAAGAATGTATGGCAAAATACAAAACAGAATGAAGAAATGAATGAGGAGACGTTAAAGAAGGAAAGGAATCAAAAAAGGAAGAAAAAAGGAGAGAAAGAAAATAGGATATATAAATATGAACAGACTGAGATAGATAAATAAATAGATTTGAACACACTGAAATAGATAGATAGATAGATAGATAGATAGATAGATAGATAGATAGATAGATAGATATGAACAGACTGAGATAGATAGATAGATAGATAGATAGATAGATAGATAGATAGATAGATAGATAGATAGATTTGAACAGACTGAGATAGATAGATAGATAGATAGATAGATAGATAGATAGATAGATAGATAGATAGATATGAACAGACTGACATAGATAGATAGATAGATAGATAGATAGATAGATAGATAGATAGATAGATAGATATGAACAGACTGACATAGATAGATAGATAGATAGATAGATAGATAGATAGATAGATATGAACAGACTGACATAGATAGATAGATAGATAGATAGATAGATAGATAGATAGATAGATAGATAGATAGATATGAACAGACTGACATAGATAGATAGATAGATAGATAGATAGATAGATAGATAGATAGATATGAACAGACTGAGATAGATAGATAGATAGATAGATAGATAGATAGATAGATAGATAGATAGATTTGAACAGACTGAGATAGATAGATATGAACAGACTGAGATAGATAGATAGATAGATAGATAGATAGATAGATAGATAGATAGATAGATAGATAGATAGATTGTAACACATGTGAACAACTGCAAGAGAAAAAATGCAAATAAACAGATAAATCAAAAAAGATGCCATTCTGGATGGAAGACTGAAATGTCAATGATATAAATATGTAATGTGAGTTGGACGAATTTTAACTAATCAACAGACCCGGTCAGAATGCAGGCCGCCATTTTAAGACAAATCTCTAAATTTTATTATTCAGTCAATATTTATAAAAACAGACAGATTTATATTTATTAGCTTCGTCCAGTTTACAGGGCTCGTGTCCATAATGAAGAAAAATTTCCATGCTTCCTTCTTGCTTTTTATCTTCTTCGCCTCTGAATATGTCCCAAGAATTTTTCTTGCCGTTTGGGTGATGGACAGGCGCATAAAAAAATAGTAAATATGATTTCAGAGAGTTGGTGTAGATGTTAGAATTATAGAGTTGAAGAAGACTTTATAAGGAACCAGAATCCCGATCCTAAACAGGAAACAATGGATAAGCCTCAATTCCTGTTCAAAAGACCGGGGAGGAGTGTGAACCGAACGGTAGACAATCATATCTACTCCTATTGAAAAAAAAATCTAAATAAATATTGAATGAAATATCAGAGTTTATGCGGAGATGTTAGAAGGAACCAGAATCCTAATCCTATGCAGGAAGCAGTGTATAAGCCACAATACGTGTTCAAAAACCGTGGAGGTGTGTGAACCGGACGATAAACAAACATATTTATTCATATTGAAGAAAGATTCTGTTCAAAACAACGAGAACGAGATTCAAAGTAAGACAGCTATTCTTACTACACGCGGTAGTAAAGGAAAGTCCGAAGAAAGGACTAACGGTCAAATGTAAGAAGAAAGAATGTATGGCTTTCAGTAAAGGGAAAGCTCGAGATGTGAGTTCCGGATTAGAGACACCATAATCAATTACATACAGAAATTTGATTGCTCAGTGTTTTAATAGGCGACATAAAAATGTGGCACCGAAATCCGAAGGATTGTTGGAATCGAGAAAGATGAAAAATAACTAAAAATTATTAAAATCATTTAAAATAATTAAAAATGGAGATGAAAAAGTTCAACAAAAATATTCAACGCTAAAAGGTAAGAAGAGTTAACGAAATCATCCTGCATAACGAATTTATGTGAAGTGATAGATAGATAGATAGATAGATAGATAGATAGATAGATAGATAGATATGAACAGACTGAGATAGATAGATATGAACAGACTGAGATAGATAGATAGATAGATAGATAGATAGATAGATAGATAGATAGATAGATAGATAGATAGATTTGAACAGACTGAGATAGATAGATATGAACAGACTGAGATAGATAGATAGATAGATAGATAGATAGATAGATAGATAGATTTGAACTGACTGAGATAGATAGATAGATAGATAGATAGATAGATAGATAATGAACAGACTGACATAGATAGATAGATAGATAGATAGATAGATAGATAGATAGATAGATAGATAGATAGATAATGAACAGACTGACATAGATAGATAGATAGATAGATAGATAGATAGATAGATAGATAGATAGATAGATAGATAGATAGATAGATAAGTGCATTAACTGATCTACGCATGCAAAGAAAAAGTTATTGGATTATTTTTAGAAAGAGTTCACATTTCTTGAAAAGTCAGTCCGGTCTAAATTCACTCTACCCGACTAATGCAATCAGATCTATATCACCTGCATCGGGTATCGATGCACAAGTCACGTGTTCGACTCTTCAGAAGAGATTATATTTTTTTGCATATCTACATTTAGTATAAATTACTCACCAACACATTCGCAACCGTAATGGTCAAAATCCCATCCAATCACCATCTACGACACCAAAGAAAAAGTATTTTTATATGAATCCGCTCTAAAAAAATTTGCTTTAAAACCATTTCACCCCAGTCAAGACGATAATGTCACTAAGACGCAAACGGGATACTGAGAGTGAAAAAAAAATGGGAGAAGACGTTATTGTTGAGAGAGAATAGAAGAACAGGATACAGAAGACAGAAGATAGCGATTGATTTTAAATTTTTGAAGATCATAGACGACAGGGAATGTTGAAACCGGAATTTTTCCACAGGGAGAAGTACGAGGAAAACTATTAGAATAAAATTTACGGTTACATCTAGCTATTTCAACGTCAAAACGATGTATTGCCAATCAAGTAATATGCTTAAATTCATGCCGGTGGGATTACCTAAGAGGAAAGTAATATTTATTTTGAAAAATACACAAACGTAGCCCAAGGCCAAAAGGGGGGCAAGGTGAAGGCTTGTCTTTGATCTGTCTTATCTTAAACTTAGCTAGCCACGATTACTGCCCCAAACCTACTACATGGTGGAAAGGTTGAGGTGGAAAAAGGGAGAGGTGGAAAGAGAGAGGGGGAAAGAGATCGAGGCGGAAAGAGTGGGATGGAAAGCCATATTCACGACGTTTCAACCGTTGTACGGCCTTCTTCAGGCGACCTACGTTGGAATTTCGAACTGAAAGCTTTATTGCCTCAAAGACACATGGACCAGTGGATAAAAGAGTTGGCTGAAGTAATCTAATGACTGACCCAAAGTGTTCTGAGTTCAATACCTGGCCACCTCTAAAGATGAACAAAAACTTGGAGAGTTGAGTCACTAAACGGATTAAACATATGAGAGCATAATCACCTCTTTTCTTCTTCCCTTTCTTCCTGAAACCAAACAGTGTCTCTGTATGAGATGGAAAGAGAGAGAGGTGGAAAGAGAGAGAGGTAGAAAGAGAGAGAGAGGGGGATGGAAATAGAGAGAAGTAGAAAGAGAAAATCGGAGAGAGAGGTGGAAATAGAGAGAGGTGGAAAGCGAGAGAGGTGGAAAGATTGAGAGAGGGGTGGAAAGAGAAAGGCAGAGAGAGAGAGAGGTGGAAATAGAGAGAGGTGGAAACAGATAGAGAGGTGGAAACAGAGAGAAGTAGAAAGAGAAAGGCAGAGAGAGAGAGAGAGAGGTGGAAAGAGAGAGTGAGGTGGAGAGAGAGAGAGGTAGAAAGAGAGAGAGGTATGTCATTTTTTTGTCTTTCCCAACGATCAAAACGAAATACTCCATTATTTATAAGGTATTGGCATGGGGTAATATACGAACTAACTAAAGCAACATGCAGAATTATCAATTGAACAGGAACGAATAATAACTGATATGGCAGGGACAAAATATCACAGTAATCAACAGATATCCCATATCAACTAATCAAGGGACAGCTGATGAAAGCCAGAGTGTAGGTGATCGAAACGTTGTATCTAAAATAACATCTGTATCAACAAAGAACTATTGTCCAACATCATACACAAATACTCTTTTTTTTGTTTCTAACAAAATCTTTCCTGTTTCTTAATATTTTGTTTCCGCTCTTTCACAGACGTGCCGTTGCCTCCCTCTGTCTTTTTTTACAATTAATCTAACGGTACCTGCTTCGATGAGCTGCTTTCGCTGGTTCCCAGACTTCATGAATTTAAGCGTTCAACTAGGCTGGCATCTCGCTCTCACCCTTTCACTGTCGAAACTGTTAAATGTAGCCGTCTCTTCTACTCCAATAGCTTCATGGCTCGCCTGTGGAACTCCCTCCCCTTTTCCTGTTTCCCTGATAGCTATAATCTCCAACTATTCAAATGTAATGTCAATCGACGTCTCCAGATGCCTTGATCTATCCCCTATCTTTCTCTTCATCCTTTTTGCTCTCGCTTCAACCCTCTGTAACCCCTTGCGTGCTAACGTCTTCCCACCTTGCTTGGGGTCGATGCTTAAAAAAAAAAGCTTTTGGAAGGCATCTTTCGTTACGCCAATTCGGCTTCATATTTATGTGTCATGTTTTCTGTCCTCTGTTAAAACACTACTGGCCGTGGTTGAAGTCAATGGAGACTTTATAACTCGCCCATAACTCGAGTCTCTTCTTCATCTCTGATGTGATGGTCCAGAATTCGCTGCCATATTGGAGATCCGATATTGCATAACAGATCAGTACTGATTTCTTTGTTCCTAATTTAGCTTAGCTTTCAGTAGGCAAATTTCGCTATTCAAATGTGCCTTCGGATTTCTGTGACAAATTTGTCCTTCCCCAAAGTTTTAAATTCTCGTACTTGCTTGATTTTGGCATCACCAAACCATAGTCAGCATCTTGGTCTGCTCCTGTTTTTGAAAACCATACATTCTGTTTTCTTACAGCTGAAGATTCCTGTTTTTCTCGTTCTCCTTCAGTTTCCTTTCTGTGTCTGCTATGAAGAGAATGTGATCTTTATGACTTCTTTTCTTAAGGTTGTCCAGCATTAATAAATCCTGATAGGACATCTAGTATTCCCAGGATCGCTACACTGTAAAGATTGACTAAATCCGTTGAGAAGACACACCGTTGTATTAGGGTACACTTCTGTTGTAGTGCATTAATGAAATCCTTTTCAATCCATATCCAGGCCTCAAGTCTCTTCTTCATCTGTAAGGAAATTGTTCAGAATTAATTGCCATATAGGGGAAATCCTCATTATGTTATCTAACAACACTCTTTTCTTTGTTTCTAACGAAAGTTTCCTGTTTCTTAATACTTAATTTAGCTTTTAGGATACCATTCATACTTTGCTGTCGCATTTTCAATCAGAGGATGAGTCAATGCTAGTCTATCATAATTCACTTTTTTTTCTCATTTTAAAGCTTGAGATAGCTGATAAATAGTACAGCGATAGCGCAAAAATGTTTCCGTATGACATTCCTTTTGGACCATTGTCATATCTCTCAAGTTTCCCGCGTATTCACCACCACCCCCATTCCCGCGTATTTTGCTCAAAGTACCGACAAGAAACTTTTCAATGCGGCATTTTCTTTTCAAAGTTACAATTAAAGTATACGATTTCAGATGTTAATTGGGTCAAATTCAAGACCCTTTTTTTTTACATGACATTTTTCAGATTCCGACTTGAAGGGCTTTTGAAATATAATGAGTAATTGTGATAAGAATTTCTCTTGGATTAATTAATATATTTTGTTCCAGATTTCACAGTCATGGAATTTTCCCGACAACTAACACTTATTACTGAATTTGTCTATTAAGCTTTAGGTAAAAACGGTTTCGGAAAATGCTCAGAGAAAACGATGACGTGTTTATTGTTTTTATTGTTTTTCTTAAATGACATCAGATCAGTTTACAAACATTAAAATCACTATTTGATGGTTTTTTTTTATGGGGGGGGGGGTTGCATAAAAAATTGTTAATATTTTTTAATACTGTTCACTGCTCACTACCTTTAACCCTAACCCTAACCCTTAACTCTAACCCTAACCCTAACATATTTCATACTTCCAACAGTTGGTAAATATCATACCATAGAAGAAAAGAAATAGTAGATATCATCTCCTCCAGTCCCTTTCATACGAACGCTGGTGTTCCCCAAGGCTCTATCCAGAGTCCTAAAATGTTTCTCATCTTCATTAACGATCTTGCTGATGTCATCAGTTAACAAGTAGGCATCTACGCAGTCGACACTACTATTTACTCCTGCCTCAATAGTAAATGCGTCATCGCTGACAAAACTGACCTGGCCGTTGGTCTCGAAAATGACCTCAACTCTGTGGTTGACTGTGGCATGAAATGGCTTGTAGACTTTAATGCCTCCAAAACGAAACTGATCTCATTTACCCGCCATAAAGAACCCTCCGTGCCTCCCGTCAGAATGATCGATGCCCAACTCCACGAGAGCGCCTCCCTGCACTTGCTTGGTCTTACGCTTTCCACTGACCTGAGGTGGAACAACTACGTTAAATCAATAGCTTCATCTATCGCAAGGAAAGTTGCTTCTCTGTCGCGCCAGAAGGTTATTCTCGCTCAAGTCCATCCTTCAAATCTACAAATCTACCATTCGTCCTTTCATTGAATACTGTTGCCATATATGGTTTGATGCCCCCGCTGTTCATCTCGAGGTCCTAGACAAAATCCAGAGAGGAATATAGTATATGGCATCTCGTCTATAGTCACTTTCTCACAGACGTGCTGTGGATTCCCTCTGTCTTTTCTACAAATATTTTCATGGCAAATACTTTGACGAGCTAATTTCACTGGTTCCCAAACTTCATAAATTTAAGCGTGCTACTAGGTTGGCTTCTCGGTCCCACTCTTTCACTGTCGAAACAGATGTAACAGCCTCTTTGGAACTCCCTTCCTCTTACTTGCTTCCCTGATAATTATAATCTTCAAAAATTTAATCGTAATGTCAATCGACATCATTTCACGTCCTGATCTTGATCCCCGTCCTTCTCTTTATTCTTTCCCCAAACACCCCTCTTTACTCTTGTTCTCACTCTCTGTAACCCCTTGCATGCGAGTGGCACTCCCACCTTGCTTGGAGTGATATTCTTAAAACAATACTATAGAAAACGGACGGTAGATATCATACCAAAGTAGGGCCGAAAATAACCATCTATATCTCTGTTGGATGTGACTCTAGTATGATATCTACCGAGGCATTTGCGACCTACCGTAAACGACGATACACACATTACTGCAGGAAAAATGGTCGGGAAAAACGATGACTTGTTTACTGTTTTTCTTAAATGACATCAAATCAGTTCACAAATATTAAAATCACTATTTGATGCTTTTTAAAAAAAAGGTTTTGAAAAAAATTGTTAAAGATTTTTAATACATAACCAGTTCACTGCTCACTAACTTTAACCCTACCACTAACCGTAACCCTAACTCCTAACCCTATTCTAACCCTTAACAAGAACCCATAACCCTAACCCAAACTCCTAACCCTAACCCTAACCTTTAACCCTAAATCTAACCCTAACCCGAACGCTAATTCCTAACCCTTAATCCAAACCCCTAACACTAACCAAAACTCCTAACGCTAACCCTAACTCTAACTCCTAACCCTAACCCCTAATCCTAACCCTTAACACTACCGACAACACTAACCCAAACTCCTAACCATAACCCTAAAGCTAACTTTTAACCCTAACGCTTACTCCTAACCCTAACCCTTAATCTTAAACCTAACCCAGACTCCTAACACTAACCCTAAACCCTAACACCTAACCCTAACATATTTCGTACTTCCAACAGTTGGTTAATATCATACTATAGTAGAAAATGAACGATGGATATTATACTATATTAGCACCAAAAATTCTAAATTACATATGCAGAAAATATATCCAACGCTCTTGCAATATTGTTTAAACATGAACGTTATATATTGACGGTAGTGACCATACCATGAATGTTTAATATCAACATTTTAAACAGGATTATTATTTATTATAACCATATCGATTATAACCTATCTGCGTAAAATAGAGCCTGTAGTTTTAATATTTGATGCAATGACATTCATTGTTTAAACAATCTTTCTATATATCGCCTCAAAGATATATAGGTCAAGTTCGTTAATAATTTATTTAACAAATCATTGTCTGAAAGGATAATTACAGTTGTCCCTGTTTTATTTGCACATATGCAAATCGATGATCAGGTCTGTTATTTGTTTTGTTTTCTCAATTTCTTTCTTCAGTGAAAGGTCATGAAGTCTGTCGTGACACACAGACACTTTCGAACGTAACCATGTAGATCCAAGCACAGCAGATTTTGCCTTATAATTTATATAAAATTCTGCTTGTCCGTCCATCCCTTAGTTCCTTACTTAACACGTGCGTGCGTTACTCCTTGCCAACAGATCATAAGCTTACGGCCATATCACGTCGAAACACCGATTCCGGTACGATCAAAAAGGTGCCAGTAAGAAGGAAATACAAAATATAGAAAACGAAGTGTAGGTGCGACCAATATTTATTTCACAGTATCACCGGTTCTTGTATGATCACCGAAGTTAAACAACGTCATGCTTGGTCAGTATCTCGATGAGTGACCGCTTGGGAATACCAGGTGCTTTAAACTTGGATGTGCGGGTGGTGTAGTGGATAATAGTTCGAAATTGTTAATCGGTGAGCCGAGTTCCAATTCTCATTGGGTCCGTTGTATTCACTTACACGCAAATGCCCTTGGCAGAAAAGTGGGAATCCACCTCTCCCCCCACCATATATCGGTTAATTTGTAAGACTTGTATCACTTAACCATTATTATCTAAACATAAACTAAAAAGAAATTCTTACAATCTAAAAATATTTTCTAGTTTTAAATAACCTGCAAAGGGTTGATAAGCCGTAAAGAAATTAACCAATCAAACAATACCTCATAAATAATAGACTACTCCATTTTGATGACGTGGAAAGACGGTAAAAAACATATCAGAGACGTTACATGGTATCAGTAAGAATATGAAAGAAAGAAAGAAAGAAAGAAAGAAAAAAGAATGACAGAAAGAAAGAATGAATGAATGAAAGAAAGAAAGAAACAAGAATGACAGAAAGAAAGAATGAAAGAAAGAAAGAAAAAAAAAGAAAGAAGATAAAAAATGCGATAAAACATTCATGTGTTTAATGTTTAAATTCAGAGAAATGGAAAAAGTTAAGAATTTCAAATATTTTTTATTTGTACCCCCTTACTTCTTTAATTAAGTTCATATTTATGATTGTTATTGTAATATTTTGTATAAATATCAAGCTAAAATATTTGACGATATGATAGCGGAATTTAATTATCCCTTGTTTCCTGTTTAAGATTGGGTTTCCGGTTCCTTCCGTTGGATTTGGCTCTGTATTCCTGCCACTTGTTCTTTCCTACGTTAATATATGTCCATACAGTAACAGTATACATTGAATGGCTCTTGGGCCTTGTTGGACATTGTATTAGGCGAACATTAGTCAAAAAAATATTGTTGTAGAACTGAACATGGGTGTATTCAATCATTAACTTAAGAATTAGAATTCATCAGAAAATTCAAAGGTAAATTTGCTTCTTTAACACCCGCGCTAAATATCTATTAAAATTTTCCCAAATCGTCATAATTACGTGTAAATGTACTTGCTGAACTCGAAATAACAATTAAATCATGAAGAAACCTTACCGTTTTGGAGTATCGACAAGAAAAAATCGGACTTCTTGTTGGTAATTCGTCCCCCATTACTGCCATCAGGATCTCTGCTCAATGCCGAGTACTTCCGTTGGCGTAAGAAACATTTTGGCTTATTAAACTTCTTTTACAGACTTTCGTTGCAGAAAATCACTACGCACTACTGTAAAGAAATGTACTTTTTTTTAGGGTTAGGGGCTGTGTTTGGCTTCTTTCTGTGTACAAAAGGGAACAAATTAAAAAAAGAAAACATTAAATAATACAATAAAACGGGTTAACTTTAGGGTTAGCTGTTAAGGTAAGGGGTGAGGTTTTCTTTCTGTGTAGAAAAGGGGACAAATTAAAAAAAAATTAAATAATACGATCAACACTTCTACTTTACCAAGTTTGTGCATTAATTTTTGTTTTATTTTCAATTTTAAAATATCAGGTCATCCCATAAGTTCTGTCCGAATTTTGAATAAAGAAAACAATTGACTAAATGTTACATTTAATTACAGATTCAATCAACAATGTATTTTCCCTGATTATCTATGACTTCCTTCCATCTATTAACAAGCTTACAAATTCCATTACTGTAAAATTCTTTTGGCTTTGATTTGAAGAACTCACAAATGTCAGTTTTAACCTCTTCCTGTGTTACAAAGGCTGTTTCGTCCAAATGATTCTGTAAGCTACGAAACAAATGGTAGTCTGAAGGAGCAAGGTCGGGAGAATAAGGTGGATGAGGAATTTTCTCCCAACGAAGTTCTTCGATCTTTTGTGACGTGATTCTTGCTGTGTGTGATCGCGCACTGTCCTGATGAAACATCACCCGTTTTCGATTCACTAGAGCAGGTCTTTTTTTCATTAAAGCTTGGCTCAAACGCTCTAATTGCTGACAGTATATTTGAGCATTAATTGTTGCATTAGTTGGTAAGAATTCAAAGTGGATTATTCCTTGGCAATCCCACCAGATTGAAAGAAGAACATTTTGCCCATGAAGTTCCCTTCTCGGCTGTGGCTGGGGTCTTTCCTCTTTACCAAGCCACTGTCTACGACGCTTAACATTTCGATAAAAGATCCATTTTTCGTCGCCAGTCACAAGTCTATCCAAAAAAAGGTGAAACAAGTTGGCGAGAATGGAGAGAAGAGCAGATGTCAACTCGGGATTTGAGGTTGTTTTCAGACAATTCATGAGGCACCCATTTTCCAAGTTTAGGAACTTTTCCAAGTTGTTGAAGATGACGATGAACAGTTGTATGGTTTGAACTGAGAACCACTGCCAATTCCTCAACTGATAAAGCAGGATTTTCTTCAAGAGCTGCTTCAAGAATCTTTTCATCAAACTCAACTGGACGTCCGGTTTGATCTTCATCATCAAGGGTGAAATCTCCACCTCTGAATTTTGCAAACCATCTTCTGCAAGTTCTTTCTTTCACACATTCCTCTCCATAAACTGAGTGAATGTTTCTAGCCGATTCAGCAGCTGAGTTTCCTTTCTTGAACTCATAAAGCATTATGTGCCTCAAATGATTATTGGGTAGTTCCATGTTAGCATGGTTTTAATCAAACAAAATTTAATTTTATTGTTCTCTGAAATAAAATTTGATCAGTTTCAATGCATCTAAACATAAAAATAATGTTCAGCTCCATTAGACATTATAAAATACTCTTTAAATTTCGTTCATTTTAAGAAAAAGTTAAAATTCGGACAGAACTTATGGGATGACCTAATATAAAAAAATGCTTTATTTTTATTATTTAATTTGTTCTTTTAATTTGTCATTGCTATTCTACAAAGAAGAAAGGTTTTATTGTATTATTTTAAATAAGACTACACTTATTAAAAAGAAAAAAATTACGATAATGCGTAGTGATTTCAAAAAGAGATATAGCTGTAAAAGAAGTAAATAGGCCAACATTCTCTTACACCATCGGAAGTACTCGGCATTGAAACAGAGATCCTGATGGCAGTAATGGGGGACGAATTACCAACAAGAAGTCCGATTTTTTCTTGTCGATAATCCAAAACGGTAAGGTTTCTTCATGATTTAATTGTTATTTCGAGTTCAGCAAGTACATTTACACGTAATTATGACGATTTGGGAAAATTTTAAGAAATATTTAGCGCGGGGATTAAAAAGCAAATTTACCAATTCAAATAAAAAAAATCGTGAAATTATCATGGATATTTCAAGTTTAAAGCATCATCATCAAATCTATTTCGATTTAAGGTCATGGATTAATATGTTCTCTCATCTTCAGTGACATTGTCTACTGATTCGCCAATATTTTGCCAACCTTCTCATTCCTCTGCGAATTTGCGGATTCGTTGCAGATCTTCCTTGATTGTAAACTTCTCCAAAAGAAAAGTGGGATCTTTCTGCCTTGTTCTTTGAATGTCTCGGTTCAGCGTTGTGACTATGGTGTTTCTTGGATGACCTCTGAACTTTCTGAAGTCAGTCTTTTCAAAGTAAAACTCCATGGCTTTGTTAGCTGCGCATTCTGGATCCATTCTGTTTGTTGACATTCGTATGTTTTTTCTAGAATAGTGAGCTGTATTACAGACACACGGTCTGATACTTTCCAACATCGATGGACGTTAGTCTTCCATTTACTGTTGACAACAAATCCGTTTCCATAACGTTTGCATTCTGTCCCTAATCATACCAGCTGGTGTTTGTTACTGTTCAGACTAGGTCCAATTTTTCATTTTCTGAATATTGCCTTTCTCAGTATGCAACGTCTTAAATAAGTAGTTACTGCTAGGCAGTAACTGGAGCAGCCATTACCTACTCCGCCATATCATTGGTTTAAAATGGCTACCTCGCGATTTTTATCAATAATACATTTTGAAAACATTCTTTTTTTCTTTCACATCCGAATATGCTTTGTTCAACTTCACTGGAAACCGCTCAGCGGCGCCCTTCATGTAGCGACCAGGGCGCATATCATTTATGTCATTCCTTAAATACGCTACTGGTTACATAAGTTAATAGACATAACTCTATAAATAAAAGTCCTAGCTTACTCTTCTTTTATATCTGTCTATATCTCTGAGATGAGGTATTATGATTACTTGCATTATTTACATTATTTGGACTGTTATCCTCATTTTCATTGTCATATTCGCAAAGTTTCGGCCGTTGTACGCTCCGGCTTTCTTCAGGTGATTGGATCTCTGAGATGAGGTATTATGATTACTTGCATTATTTACATTATTTTGACTGTTAACCTCATCTTCTTTGCCATATTCACAATGTTTCGGCCGTTGTACGCTCCGGCCTTCTTCGGGTGATTGGATCTCTGAGATGTGGTATTATGATTACTTGCATTATTTACATAATTTGGACTCTTATCATCATGTTCATTGCCATATTCACAACGTTTCGGCTGTTGTAATCTCCGGCCTCCTTCAGGGTTTGTCTATATATCTGAGATGAGGTATTATATCTATTTACACTATTTACATTGTCCGGACTGTTGTGCTCATCTTGATTGTCATATTCACGACGTTTCGGCCCTTGTACGCTCCGGTCTTCGTCGCGCGATACACGTCGGAATTTCGAACTGAACAGTTTATTTAGTATATGGGTACATTATTCTAATTCCACGTGCCATGTCTTTGGATATCACGGTCTTTAATTAATCCCTCTTGATAAGTCAACTCTCCCAGTTATTATTCCGTCTGCTGTGGACAACTTAAAACTCATTGGGTCAAATCACTTTTGGGTCAATCAGCCAACGCTTTTATCCCCTGGGTCTTGAGTTCTTCGACCAAACTTTTAGGAACAGGTGGTCGAACGATCTGAACTTAGGACATGCACACCTGAGAGAACCGGGTGACATGAAGATATATAAACGACCCACCTGAGAGGGAAAAGAAGCATCCGCGTTCGGAGAAATCTCGCAAGTCTACTACCCCAACTCGCCAGCATTATCACATCAACAATATAATCCATAAACCATGTCTATCGATTCAACCAAACTTTTATGGACATGTAGTCGTACCATGTAGTTCCACAGAAGGATCCTGAGCATAACATGGACTGAACATGTGAGCAACAACGAAGTTTTAGGGGAAATGCGAACAAAAAGGGACATATACTTAACATCAGATAGTGACAGTTGAAATTTTGTAAATGGAGATAGTGAAAATACAACGCCAAGAAGAAGAATAAGATGCAGTTGAAATAACACATAATGAGGAAAGACGACTTAGAAAATCTGAAACTCACAAGACAGATTGAAAGCAAGAGAGACAGAAAAAACAACACATAACCTACTTAATGAATTTGAATAAATGGACAATAAACAAAAGACAACATTTATTAAGAGCTACAAAAGACAGGAAGTTGTGGAGACCCATGATCGTCTGCGTCCTGATTGGACAAGGCACATAAATAAGAAGAAAGTCGAAATTTGCAAACGTGAGAGAACTGGATGACAGGAAGATATATAAGCGCAATGAGAGGGGAATAGTAGAAAGAACCTCACATTTCCGTATCCACGCTCGGAGAAATCTTGCAAGTGCACTACCCCCACTTGCCGAGGTCTGCAAGTGTATACGCAGTAATTTTTTCGTTAATGAATTTACTCTCGTGTTCTTAATAGTCTGTACTTTGATCGGATTACAGTTTAACACACCGGTGAGAATCGAACTCGCTAGGAAGAATCCTGCGGGGTAGGCCTCCTTATCATGACATCACGACGTGGCGCGCTTGAAATGACTGAAGTCGGTGGCTAGCGATGTACAGGAAAAAAGAGTCATACCACCGACAGTCGTCGTATTTGCTCTGATTTTTGAAAATGCCGAATGTGGAACGCTTTTATTTATCAATTTGATAGTTTCTGTTTGAACTATATCCCTCCCCCGTTATCAATTCGTTCGGATCGATCAACGGACAAGAATAGGCGCAAACAGAATTGATGAATATTTTAGAAAGCATCAGGCCTCTTATCGATTTCATTGTCGTCTGTCGAAATTGACAATGTTCAAATGTCGGTTTGTATTGAAAGCGAAAAGGATGCCGGGAAGTGAAGAGTGGGGTGAGGAGGAGAAGAATGTCAGGTTTTGGGTTTTTTTTTTTTTAAAGACGTCAAGAAAAGAAATGGAAGAAAGAACGTGCTGTGTGAAAGTCAAAGGAACCCAAGAAGTAAAGACTGAGGAATTACTGCGAACGTAATCAGGATGAGTGGATTTGTGGCTAGCGAATCATCAACCGGAGATTTAGTTGAGTTCATTTTCGCACAAATAGTCTGTGGAAAAGTATTCATCCAATTTTCTCCCGGCTCCACCTATGGGTTAAATAGCATGACAGACTGAGCTCTCTTGCTCTGAGGCGTCAACCAGTATAACAAAAAGGGAACTTTGAATGTGCACGCGCAAGCTGTCTTTTCCTAGACTCACTACTGCCGCTACGGCAGCAGTGCAGTACATGTGACGCCTCTAATTATATACCATCCATCGCTAAATATGCAGGTAAGATTATCGGCTTCCTGCAC
Organism: Acanthosepion esculentum; assembly: GCA_964036315.1. Classification (NCBI taxonomy): domain Eukaryota; kingdom Metazoa; phylum Mollusca; class Cephalopoda; order Sepiida; family Sepiidae; genus Acanthosepion; species Acanthosepion esculentum. The sequence goes on along the minus strand of OZ038499.1, from coordinate 48,486,741 downwards.
CGCTCCAGTAAGTAACGGACTCTTCACGCTATCGTCTACCTTTATAAGAGCCAGATCAAGCCGAAAATGGAATTTTTTTTTAAGCTTTTCACCCCAGGCAAGGCTGGAAGCCACTAGCACGCAAGGGGTTACAGAGGATTTGGAGCGAGAGCAAATAGGAGTGTTAGAGGAAAGGATGTGGAGAAGGATAGAGGATAGATCAAGGCAACTGGAGATGTCGATTGACGTTACACTTGAATAGTTGGAGATCATAGTCACCAGGGAAACAGGAATGAGGAAGGGAGTTCCATAGGCGTGAGGTGCGAGATATGAAGCTATTGGAGTAGAAGAGACGTCTACATTTAACAGTTTCAACAGTGAAAGCGTGGGAACGGGATGCCAGCTTCGTAGGACGCTTGAATTCATGGAGCCTGGGAACCAGCGATAGCAGCTCATCTGAGCAATTACCATGGAGGTATTTATAAAAGAGACAGAGAGAAGCGACAGTGCGTCTGTGAGAGAGAGACTGTTGCCATATTTGGACAGGAGCTGTCCAGTCTTCATTTTTCAGTCTCAAAAGCGTCTCCGAGTCCTTGTTGAAGATGAATTTTTTTCCACCCTTCAGCCTCTCTCTTACAGGTGGGATGTGGCAATCCTCTAAATGCTCGATCGCTACTTCCATGAAAAGTGCTCGGGCAAGTCACATTCGTTGGTTCTGCCAAGTCTAACCTACGCGACTAGGACCCGCCATGTCACATATAGTAGAAAACCATTCACATTCCATCTGTATTACATCGGCGAGAAGTTCCACTCAAGCAGCTTTTTCCCGTGAACCACTGTTCTGTGGAACACCTACTGCCAAGAGGAGGTTTCCCCAATCACTATAATTTTAGCTGTTCAAGGCTAGGGTTAATCATTATCTTATTCATATAAACTACCCACTTAACGTAACACTCTACCTCGAGTGGCCCCCGGGCCTTGTATAATGTGAGCTTATTGTAAAAAACAAACAGAAGAGACGTGAAATATCACGAGAAATGAGGAAATAAAAAAACAGGTAAAAAAAGATGGAAAGTAGAGACAAAAAAGAGAAAAGATAAAATTAGCGAGATAAGAAAAGAAATAATATGTAAGAACTTTAAGAGAAGGCAAAAATTCCTTGAGATAAACTTGCCTTCAAATATGTCATGCACGTGTTAATTTTTCAAAACATTCTTTCTTCATTATATACCCCAGAAATGTCAGCTTTCTAATCTCAGTTCTTAAAAATATCCTCTTTATTCACGCATTCAGCCCATAGAATTCTTAACATTCGTCGATTTAACTATATATATATATATATATATATATATATATATATATATATATATATATATATATATATATTAATCTTTTAATATATATATATATATTAATCTTTTAGTATATATATATATATATATATATATATATATATTAATCTTTTAACCCCTAAATATATATATATATATTAATCTTTTAACCCCAAGTAAGGCAATAAAGCCACAAAGACGTAAGAGGTTACTGATGGTGAGAGAATATGAGAAAAAGAAAACATTATTATTTAACAAAGAGAACAATAAAAGAACTGGAATTAAGAAGACAGAAGGTAACGATTGATATTGCATTTAAATTTTTGAAGATCAAACTTAACTGGAAAGTAAAAAGCCGGACGAGAGTTCCACGGGCAAGAAGTGCGAATGAAGAGACTGTTAGCACAAGACTTACGGTTATATCAAACCATTTCAACCGCAACTTAATGAGACCGTGCGACCAATATGGCGTTGCCCTTAATTTCACAACGTCTAGATAGCAAAGAGGAAAGCGATATTTATTCTGTATACTCTGCAGAAATGCGGCACATGGCCAAAGGGGGGATTGGGGAAAATAGGACGGTCTTCATCTGTCTTAACTATAACTTAGCTAGCCGCAAACACTGACCCAATCGTACGAACAATATTCCTTACACCAAAACACCACATTCATCCGTACCGTTCTTACTACAACCACCATAATACCTCACTGTCTCTATGAAAATACTGACTAGTCCCCATATGTACAATTCAATGTCTGTGGGGGGAGGGGGATAAAATAACAAATTTAAAAATTAACCCCAATGAGTATATACAAATAATTACAAAATATTTACAAGAAACTAAAGAAAATGTTATTAGTAAATAAAACCCCCACAATAACTAAATGTGGCAGAAATACCAGTTCGCTGGCCGAAATCAATGCGGGACTATAATATTATGAAACATTCATCCATCCCAAGCACACACACTGACACGCACTCATTCAGACACAACAACAAATACGAAAACACTCACGCGAAACGAAAGGCGTCCCGCATCCTACCTGCGAACTGACATCACCAACCACCTAACGAGGGAGGGGATGGGGAATTAAACTTAAAGAAAAAAAAATAGGGGCAGAAATAAAAGGGGCCAAATGAGCATACATACCCTAGCTAAGTTAACTGGAAAAGGGAAACTAAAACATCAAAGAGGAAAGCTCATCAAAACAATTACCATGAAAGTATTTATAGAAAAGTTCACCGGGAAGCTACGTTACGCTGGTGGGAAAGTGAGTGAAGCCGAGATGCTAGATCAGGGCGAATAACATCTTTGTATTTTATCAATAATCTCTCATTACATAGTAGAGCAGCTGACCAGATATGACAGCAATATTCAGTTATTATATTCAGGGACGAATGCTTGACTTATAAATATATAAGATAGATTCTGGAGAAAAAATTGTCTAGCATGACACAGTGAACTAACTTTCTTATCGATTTAAGTATTTTCCTTGCATTATTTACATTATTCGGACTGTTATCATCATCTTCATTTCCATATTCACATCGTTTCGGCCGTTGTACGGTCCGGCTTTCTTCAGGTGATTGGAATTTCGAACCGAATCCTTTATTTCGTCCACCAGGGTGGACTGTGTTATACATGTTCACCGTAGTCTGAATGTAGAATCCAACGTAGTAAGTAATTTGTTCAATGAAACAATACCAATATCTAGTAGCAGTTGTTCAGTAATTCTTAAGGTCTTCCATATCTGAGGTTGGCATTGAATATTCAGAGAAAGTAGCAGAGCGTAGTTTCGATCTGCGGACCTCTGGTCATCTATATCAGAGGTCGACAGTGGATATTCGGAGAGAAAACAAAATGGCCGCCTTTATACACGTCGGATTGAATATTTTATGTCTTCTGATTGGTTAACCTTCTATTGGCGAACTATAAAATGAGTCAGCTCATTTTGGTTGGCTCACTAGTAACTAGGGTATCCAAAAAACTGTAACCGACTGTTCTAGTTCCACGTGCCATGCCTCTTGCGGATGTCTCAGTTATTTTTTTTTTAAATCCACTCTCCATTTTTTGCTGTGGCCTGGAATTGAACTCACAACTCTTTGGGTCTAGTCTTTATCCAGTGGCCCAGTGGATACAGACGTTAGTTCGATCCAGTGACTAGAGCCATAGAGTTGTGTGTTCAATACCAAGCTACAGCAGTTGTGAACCAAAACTTGGAGAGTTGAGTTAAAGGTTGCTTTTTTATTCTATTTCCTTCCCGGTAGCCGCCCTTGTCTCTTAGTGGCATTATCGCCTTGCTTTGAGTGAACTGATTAAACAAAATGGAGAGATCTTTTCTCACTCACTACAATCTTGACATCCTTAAGTCTAGAGTTAACCGTTTTCTTTCTTGCATAGTACAAACAATTTCTTACCCTTTCTTACGCTCATCAAACACTACAACGTAGCCCTCTAACATGAGTGTGTTTTGGACCTTGTATTCGGTGATTTATTAACATATTTAAGGGCTATCACGAATTTGTTCTGCATATTTTCTGCACCTTTTTATATAATTCAGAAATTCCCCAGTACAACAGGTAATGTGGTTGCCTTGAAATGCCAGATTCTACTAATTTCTATCTCGAAGTACATGTATTTATTGGGCTTCTCAAGCCCTTTCAAAGAAGAGTTTGTATCGGCAATTATTATTATTATTATTATATGTGATATCAACTTGCCCGTGCGTCAATTTAGATGCTTAATTACCATGTTCCATTCTATGTGCGAAAAGTGTACTGTAGGAGAGTTATCTATGCGAATTTGGGAGCTTTCGCTTGGATGGAGAAGTTTTTGTGAATGAAATGTGCACTTTCGATCAAAGTAATCTTCTGCAGCTCTGAGATTCTGATATGTCCAGAAACTGTACTCGCATCATTTTCGGTACCCTTTCTTTATCATACCCAATGCCCCTATCGCAACGAGGATAATCTTAGTTTTAAGTGGGCACATTTTATTACTGTTATTATTATTATTATCATTATTATTATTAATATGATGGATTTCCGTTGTATAAATGTTTCCTCTCCCGTCCCAACAAGAGACTTAGAGTCAGAAATAGCATCGTAAAGTTTCTCATTCCCCATCTGCTTAAAAGTAAATACAAATCAAGAAACGATTGACGTGACACTGTTTCTCACTTTAGAAAACCATCTTTTAGCTAAACGCCACCTCTCTGGTCAAACAATTGTATCTGATGAAAGATATGTTATTATTATCATTATTTTTATTTCCTTTGATATCTGGCGTTTACACATTTCTTTCCGGGTCCCGCCCAGGGACCTAAGGTTTGAAATGGCATCATGACACTTTCCACTGCAAAAAAAATAAAATAAAATAAAAAAAATAATTACATAGATAAAGCCCTTCGTAAAGTGTGGGCTGTACTTGTCAGAACAATTTTTTGTATCTCTTTGAGGCATGGACTTCCAGGGATCCCTTCAATCAGCCTACTGGAATCTTTTCCAACCAGTCCAAGGGCTCCAACTACAACAGGAATTGTTGATGTTCCCATGTGCCACATTTTTGAGATTTCTATTTCAAGGTCCTTGTATTTTGACAGTTTTTCGAATATCTTCAAAGATACATTGCAGTCTGCAGGGACTGCCATATCAATAAGGAGGCACTTATTTTGTTTGTGGTCTTTAATAACAATGTCTGGGCCGTTGGCTTTGATTGTTCTGTCAGTGTGTATTGTGTAGTCCCATAGAATTGTAACAGGTCCTATATCCGTAACCGGGTCAGGGTGGTGTTCGTACCAATTTCTTCCAGTTTCCTTCCCATAGGAGTTGCAAATTTTCCAGTGCAGATATTATTATTATTATTATTATTATTATTATTATTATTATTATTATTATTATTATTATTATTTGTGGTATCAACTTGCCAGAGAGTAATTTTAGATACCTAATTACCAAGTCCCCTCCGGGGTCTATGAATAAAAATGGCCACTGTAGGGGAGTTATCTATGCACATTTGGGACGTTTCGTTTAGATGGGGAGGTTTTATCAGATTGCTGCCATATATGGTCTGGAGCCCCTGCTGTTTGCCTCAGGGTTCTTGATAAGATCCAGAGACGGATATGCAATGTAATTGGCCCTGATCTGTCATATCGTCTGCAGTCGCTTTCTCACAGACGCGACGTTGCCTAGCTCTGTCTTTTTTACAAATACTTTCACGGTAATTGCTCCGAGGATCTGCTTTCGCTGGTTCCTAGGCCTCATGAATTTAAACGTCCCACGAGGCTGGCATCCCGTTCCCACCCCTTCACCGTTGAAACTGTTAGATGTAGATGTCTCTTCTACTCCAATAGCTTTATGTCTCGCACATCTCGCCTGTGGAACTCCCTTCCCTATTACTGTTTCCCTGACAAATATAATCTCCAACTATTTAAGTGTAACGTCAATCGACATCTCCAGTTGCCTCGATCTATCCACTTCCCTTCTCCACATCCTTTCACCTTTCATTCCTATCGGCTCTCGCTCCAAATCTTCTGTAACCCCCTTGCCTTGATCGATCCACTATCTTTCTCCACATCCTCTCCTTTACCACTCCTATCTGCTCTTCCTGCAAACCTTCTGTAACCCCTTGCGTGCTAGTGGCTTCCAGCCTTGCTTGGGGTGATAAGCTTAAAAAAAAACTTCCGCACAAAGTAATCTTTTGTAGCTCTGACTTGCTGACGTGTTCAGAAATTGTATTCACATGATTTTCGGTACCCTTCTTTATCATACCCAATGCCTCTATCATAAGAGGGATAATCCTAGATTTACGTTGGCACAATTTATTACCATTATTATTATGATTATTATTATTATTGATGTTGTTGTTTTTGTTGTTGTTATTTGTGGTATCATCTTGCCAGAGAATAATTTTAAGTTCCTAATTACCAAGTTCTCTCCGAAGTCTATGAGTAAAAAGAGCAGTGTACCGAAAGGGTACCGAACGTTATCAATGCATATTTGAGAGGTTTCGTTTATATGGAGAGGGTTTTGGGGATGATATGTGCACTTTTTCACAAAGTAATCTTTTGTTGCTCTGTGATGATGATGATGTGTCCAGGAATTTTACACACATGATTTTCGGTACCCTTCTTTATCATACCCAATACCCCTATGGCAACAGAGATGATTCTAGTTTTAAGTTCCCACAATTTTTATTTTACTTCGATTTACAGGTCCTTACAAATTTGACAGTTTTTGAAATTCTTCTTTAGAATCATTGTAATTCTGTTGGCAAGTCATGATACTATTTGATCAACAGTTTCATCGAGTTATTATTATTATTATTATTATTATTATTATTATTATTAGTGTTTTATTTTCTTTGATTTCTGGTGTGTATACATTTCTTTCTGGGACCCGCCCAGAGACCTACGGTCCGAAATGGCATCATGACATTTACCACTGACCAATTTAAACAAACACACACACACACACACACATACATTTTACATAGATAAAGCCCTTCGTAAGGTGTGGGCTGTTCTCGTGAGAACATTTTTTTTGTATTTCTTTAAGGCATGAACTTCCAGGAATTCCTTCAATGAATCCACTGGTATCTTTTCCAACCAATCCGATGGCTTCAACTACAACAGGGATTGTTGATGTTTTCATGTGCCAAATTTTTGAGATTTCGATTTCAATGTCCTTGTATTTTGACAGCTTTTTGAAGATCTTCAAAGATACATTGCAGTGTGCAGGGACGCCATATCAATAAGGAGGCATTTTTTGTTGTTTGTTTGCGGTCTCGAATAACAATGTTTGGGAGGTTAGCTTTGAATGTTCTGTCTGTATGTAATGCGTAGTCCAAATTATTAATATTATTTGTAGTGTGAAAAGAAAGTGATTTATTGCTTTCTGTTCAACTGCACTGCCAGCTGGCTTTTTATGTACAGTGCTGAACTGTTATGTAATATCAATCCTTATGTATGGCAATGAATGCTGGGCCGTCTCCGAACAAATATAGAGGAAACTGTGGTTTTACAGAAGGATGATGAGAACATAATGGACTGAACAGGTGTGCAACAACGAAGATTTTAGAGAAAATGGAAGCGAAAAGGATACTTATACTCAACATCAGTAAAAGGGAGTTGAAATTTCTAGCACGCATAATGAGGAAAGAGAGCTTGAAAATGTGATACCCACAAGATGTATTGAAAGTAAGAGGTTCAGAGGAAAACATCGCATATCCTGCCTCACAGGTTTGTGTAAATGAATGACAGAACAGGTTTAGGGGAGATAGCAAAAAGACGAAATTTACTAAGAGTGGTAAACGGACAGGAAATTGTGGCGAGCCATGATAGCCGACGCCCTGAAAGGACACGGCACAAAAAAGAAGAATATATATATATATATATATATATATATATATATATATATATATATATATACGGAAAAAGCTTCAGGACTTCATTGGATCTATGTTGCTTCTTTCACCCTAGACTATTATTGATAAGTAAATGATGTGATTATCGTAATGACGTCATTTAAGGTACATTTAACGTGTATATAGAAGAAGAAGAAGAAGAAGAAGAAGAAGAAGAAGAAGAAGAAGAAGAAGAAGAAGAAGAAGAAGAAGAAGAAGAATAAGAACAAGAAGAACAAGAAGAAGAAGAAGAAGAAGAAGAAGTGCGTTTTCTTCTGCAGCTAAAGTCTTTTGTAACGTTTTGTAATGTGCAGATAACTTGCATTAAGAATTACTTGCACAAGACATTTTTTCATGAATATGCCTGACTAAAATGGGTGTGGCTTTAATATACCCGTACGTTATATATATACTTTCAAATTCGGTGTGTCTCTAATTATGACTCATTTTGGTCTTTCTAAAATTCTGGTGCCCCCCTCGTAATATTTAATTCTTACATATTCAAGGAAGCTTAAAAAGAAACTTGGTCTCTAAACAAACCTCCAAAGACCATGGCGTCCATATAAGAGAATGTTTTATTTTTAACCCAAAAGACAACTAAATATATGTAGTTTCAAAACATAATAGAGAACTGCAAGGCGGGAATATAAAATATTTGAATGAAAGCTTATTCTGTAATATACTTTGATCGTTTTAATCAGGAAATAATGCCGTCAGCACAGACTTTTACAGCGAACATCAACCTCATTCTTTACGTATTCCAAGAATAAAGAAGTATCTTACACCCAGAATGAAATAAGCAGCATCTTACACCCAGAAAGATTCTTACAGAGAATCGCTACTTTGTGGAACAGACTCCCACATGGATGATTCCAAGAACACTACGACCTTGAAGAGATTACGTCTATGGCAGTGGTTCCCAACCAATTTTCGGCCATGTCCCACTTTGGTATTCTAAAATTCGGGTGCTCCCCTGTAATATTTAATTTCTACATATCCAAAATTGTACTGCAATTCACGTGAAGGAAGCTGAAAAGGCCGTTGGTCTCTAAACAAGCATCCAAAACGGCGTCAAGGAAAGGGAAAAATAAAAAAACAAAAAGACAGTTAAATATATACAGTTTCGAAACATAGAGAACTGAAAGACAGAAATATAAAATATTTGAATGAAAGCTTATTTTGTAATATACTTTGATCATTTTAATTATGAAATAATAATGCAAAATGAAATTTAACGTTGGTATAGTAAGTATAGTATAGTATCCTACGCATACTCCACCGAAATATTATCATGCCCCACCGGTGGGGCATGCACCCCACTTTGGAAATCATTGGTACTGAAGGAAATTGTGGCTGAGCAAAAACTGTTTCGAATTGAGCCCAGCAGTTTTTTAAGGCCAGTGTTGCCATTGCCCGTTTATATTCTTTGTTTCTTTACTTCTTTCACGCCTGTATTTCTCTCTTCCCCTTGTTTTTTTTACATATCTTTCTTTCATTTGTTTAGTTTTTTGTTGTTTTTTTTGTTTGTTTTTTTTTTCTTATTGATTTTGGGTTTTTTCCCTGAATCATTCTTCTTGTTCCGCCTCCGCATTTTGCCAATAAGTCAAAGTTAGTCGTCAATTGTTCGGAGTTGAATAACAATTCCGAAGTTCAATTTTAATCTACACGTTACACTCGGGAAAATGAAGCCAGTTAGGTACTTCGAGCACATCAACAAAATAAAAAAAAGATTAAAAAAGAGAAAAAATTAAGAAAAAAGTTGTTAACCGCCACCATATTCATTCCCAACGTTTCCTGATCTCTTTTATCAGCGAGATGGCACCCATACCACTCTACCATCTCTACCACACACGTTCTATGATTGTACAACGTGTGAAGAGGTGCGAGACACTTGAAAATGGAAAAGAGAGATGGGTTCGTTTGCTCTTGCAATAGAGAAATAAGGAGTGAAACGGAAAATTCGTATCATTATGTAGCTTTTAAAATTCTCAATTCGTATTCCATTTCTGGTGTCAGTTGATTTCATATGTGTTTTTCTCCTATTTTACCCGGCGTTAATAATATCGTTTCGAGTTCTTCTACTGATGAAGACGATGCCGCGGCTCCAGTCGCTCGTTTCATTTTTGTTTTTTCTTATGATTTTCGACTTTCATACACATTAAACATATTTTTTCTTCTATTCTTCAGCACATTCCACTAATTTCTTACTTCTCTTCGTTTTCTTTCCATATACCTCACTTTCATATTTTTCTTTTTTCTTATCATATTTATGGCACTCTGCGTTTCTTTTTTCATTTACTTCACCTGTCAGTAATATTTCTTCTTCTTCTTCTTCTTCTTCTTCTTCTTCTTCTTCTTCTTCTTCTTCTTCTTCTTCTTCTTCTGTTCAATCTTTTTCTTTTTCTTTGTTCTCATATTTACTGCGTTCTCTCCTTTTTTCTTTTTTTTCCATTCACCTATAAGTAATCTCTTCTTCCTTTTCTTCTTCTTCTTCTTCCTCCTCTTCTTCTGTTCAATCTTTTTCTTTTTCTTTGTTCTCATATTAACTGCGTTCTCTTCTTCTTTCTTTTTTTCCGTTCACCTATAAGTAATTTCTTCTTCTTCCTTTTCTTCTTCTTCTTCTTCTTCTTCTGTTCAATCTTTTTTCTTTTTCTTTGTTCTCATATTTACTGCGTTCTCTTCTTCTTTCTTTTTTTTTCGTTCACCTATAAGTAATTTCTTCTTCTTCCTTTTCTTCTTATCTTCTTCTTTTTCTTCTGTCTAATCCTTTTCTTCTATTCTTTTCTCATATTTACTGCGTTCTATCCTTCCTTATTTTTTCCTTCACCTATAAGTAATCTTTTCTTCTTCTTCTTCTTCTTCTTCTTCTTCTTCTTCTTCTTCTTCTTCTTCTTCTTCTTCTTCTTTGTTCTCATATTTACTGTGTTCTCTCCTTTCTTTTTTCGATTCACCTATAAATAATCTTCTCTTCTTCTTCCTTTTCTTCTACTTATCTTCTTCTTCTTCTTTTTCTTCTTTTTCTTCTTCTTCTGTCTAATCTTTTCCTTCTTTTCTGTTCTCATATTTACTGCGTTCTATCCTTCCTTCTTTTTCCTCCACCTATAAGTAATCTCCTCTTCTTCCTTTTCTTCTTATTCTTTTTCTATGTGCCGCTCTGTTTGATTAACACCAGCACGTACACACACATACATATATACTTCCGTCACTTTCTCACCGACCTGACGTGGCTTCCCTCTGTCTTTTCTACAAATATTTTCATGGCAACTGCTCTGACGAGCTTTTTCCCTAGTGCCCGACTACGTGATTTTATGTGTGCTACTAGATTGGCATTTAGGTCCCACCCTCTTACCGTTGAAATAGTCAAATGCAATTATCACTTCTACTCAACAGTTTTTTTTCTCGCACTTCCCGTTTGTAGAACTCCCTTCCGTTTCCTTGCTTCCCTAATAACTACAATCTTCAAAAGTTTAAATGCAACGTCAATTGCCATCTTCTTGAACTCCGTTCTGCTTTCATCCTTTCCTCGGTCCGGAGGAGGGGAGGGAGGAGGAGGGGAGGGAGGAAGAAGCAAGGGTATTATAAATGTATCGTTGCGGAGTTAATTGAAATGTACATTTTTTTCATTATCCAGCCAAGAGGAATTTTCTAATATGTCTGCAAGAACAAGACTCCGGGTTTCTGGTTCAAAAGGTTCTTTGAATCCGGAAATATCCTAATTGCTAATTTTTCCTGCTGGCAGAGGTTGTAAATACTGTTGTGATTGTTGTAAGGCTTTGCCTTTTTTAAATTTCCCACCTTAGAATCGGATCCCTAGGGTTTTTTTCTTTTAAATTCCATACATAGTCATCTAGTTTGGTAGAGTACCTAAGATTTCCTAGCTTGAATAACGACCTATGATTTTGCCATCTACGTTTGAAAGTACCTTCAGTTCATCATATGTACGTTTTATTTTGGCCATTAATATCTGTTACTTCTGCTTTGTAGATTACCTATATAAATCTTTTGCTCTCAACCCATTCTGAAAAATTCGATAAGGATTTGCTTTAAATTAGTTTCAGAAAAAGTCTATATGAATCGTCTATTCTGGAGCCATTCTGAAAATAAGACGAGGATTTACTTTAAATTCAATACAGAAAATACTAATAATTGCGAGAATATAAATAACTTCCGACATGAACTAAGAATTATTAAGAAAAGATATAAAATACTAACGGCTTTTTTAAAAGTCAGTCATTTTCATTCTTTTCTTTCATCACAAGAAACGCCAGCTTAGCGGAAAAAGTACTGATGACTTATTAGTTAAGCAGACACAAATACACACACACACACACACACACACACACACAGAGAGAGATTTCTCTCTTTCGTTTTTGGATCTGATGAAGCCTAGAAAGGCGAAACGCTAAATCAAATCTAATTTCGATGAAATGGTAATCAATTAGTCATACTTATTAATAACTTTCTACGGATGTCAAGTCCTTTTTTTATACACATAAATTTAGAATTATTATAAGTAAAAGTTTTGTCGATTAGTTGATTGATGTTACCTTCAGCATCCCGACTCCAGATTCTCGTAGACGGACCCAACCGTCCACTTGTCAGGGGTATCAGCAATTGGCTGCTAATACTTCTCGATTTTTCTTTTTGATATGCACTTGTTAGTGTTGAAAGATTTTTTGTACTGTATGTGTGTGTGTGTGTGTGTGTGTGTGTGTGTGTGTGTGTGTGTGTGTGTGTGTGTTTGTGCATGTTTGTCCGCGTGCGACCCTGTGTGCGGGTGTGTGCGTACGTGTAGAGTGCATATCTATTTGTCTTTTTCTTGTTTTTTTTTGTTTTTTTGTCGCTGTTTTTTTTTTATACTTTGCACTTTAGCCTTTTCCCTTTTCTTTTTCATCTTTTCTTTCAATTGTTGCTATTTGACTTCCGGTTATTTTTTCTAGACACTTCTTTTTTTCTTTTGTTTTTTTTTTTTTGTTTTTTTTTTTTGTTTTTTAACGTTCTAGTCTTTTCTTGAATTAGAAAAATTGTATTTCGTTTTTTATATAAATAATTAATGCTTAAATGACAAAGTAGATATTTATATATGTCTTCACTTGGCT
>OZ038499.1:48431427-48468927 GCA_964036315.1 Acanthosepion esculentum | reverse complement strand
CAATAACAATTTTTACAAATAAAAATTTGGATTATCGATAGGATCCCCTCTCAGTGGAGTGATGGCGTATATTTTCTTGGAATTTCTCGAGTCTAGTTCTTTCCAAAATATGTTATCTAAACAATCAACTTACTATTAATATTTAATATTGATGATACTCTGTTAATATATCCGCGTGATACTAACTTAGCGGATCTTATATATAAACTAAACAAAGTCGAACACACAATAGAATTTACATACGATATAGAAAAATGATACTTTACTTTTCTTAGACATCATGTTACACCGAGTTGACAACAACCTAAAACTTAAAATCAACTAATAAAAATGACCTAATAAACTTACCATCATAAGAACAAAATAAAATCCGGAATGATCACTGAATTCTATTTAAGAGCACTCAGAATTTGCAGCCCTCAATATTTACACGAAGAGGAGAAATACATTGAAAATACATTCAAGACCATTCACTACCCTAATTTTTTCATATTAACCCCTCTCCTTGGTCCATCATATATGAAAAATTCAGGCAACCTTGTTGAAAAAGTAAGGAAATTAAATATGACAAACTCATGGCCAGTCAAGATATAAAATCACTTTACACGAATATCCCGGTTGAAAAATGCTAAAATCTCTTAGAAAAGCATGTAACAAAATCAAAGATAAACCTCTTCATACCAACAGCTTGAATAATAAAAATTTGCCGTCTCATCACTAATCAATGCTATTTCACAATTAATAATAATTTTTATAAACAAAAATTTGGAGAAAGGTTAAAATTTTTGCTATGGCTCTAGCTATTTTGTTGCGGGAGGGGCGTTGTCTATTCCTAAAATGATGGGGCGTATAGCGATACCAGCTTCGTGGGTCTTTGGGAGACCATAAATGTTGGTGTTCTAGGGAGGGGTATCCTATGTGTCTAAACAATGATTTTTTTTCATTTTTAATTTCTTTCCTGATTTCCTTGTTGAATATTCGTGATTCAGTAGTTATTTTTACTGGTTTATTTTTCCTATGTGTCGATATCGTTGAGTAATGAGTTCATTTTTCTATGTATCTATAATTCTTCATGATTACAGTCCCACTCCCTTATCAGAGCGACTAATGTGGATTTCCTGGGTGACTCGGTGGTAATGTATTTTCGTTGTTGGTGTCTATAGTAGCAGTGATGATGCCTTGAATAAAAGTTTGGTGAACTAGGAATCGTTTTGATTGTGAATTATTGCTATAGTGTCTATTCCCATCATTGGAACAAAATGATCTTTGGATTCTATTTAAGAACATTCAGAATACATTTTAACTAAACAATCAACTTACTTCCATTATACTCATGATACTCTATTAATATATCCCCGAGAAACTTATTTACCTGTTCTTGTAAATAGACTAAACAAAGTCGAACGTACAATAGAATTTACATACGAAATGGAATAAAAGAATATTTTAACTTTCATAGACATTATGCTACATCGCGTTGACAGTAGCTTAAAACTTACTTTCCACCAAAATTCAACCAATAAAAATGATTTCATAAATTCCTATTCCCATCATAACAACAAAATAAAATCCGGAATGATCATTGGATTCTATTTAAGAGCACTCAGAATTTGCAGCCCTTAGTATTTACACGAAGAGAAGAAATATACTGGAAACACTTTCAAGACTTTTCAATGCCCTATTTCACATTCAATGCGAAACAAAAAGTTTATAAAATAAAAAAAGACGTTGTCTCTGTTGGAAATATATTTGTTTAATGTGATGTTGTTATGATGGGAAGTGGATGCGTTTATGTTATTAATGCAGCTGTAGTTGATCTTAAGATTATTTTGATAAAAATCTTTTTAGTGTTGGTGAATGGTTAAAGAACTTCTGAATTAAATTTCGAAAAATTCTTCCGATTTTTGACATTAAGGATAAAATGTGGATTAAATCAGATCATGTTGCGCTTACAGTGTTTTAGTTTTTTTTTACCGCCTTTGTTTCGAAATTTATTCAATGATGACTTTGTTCTAAAGGCTTTACGTATTTAATTTTAGAATATATCAAATATTTATTTATTGCTAGGGTTGGTGGATAATCTAACTTGGACTGATTTATGTAGATTATCTAGAATTTTGTGGTGGTAGTTTGATTATTTACTCACTAATCCATGGTTATATAGATTTTTTGTGTGTGGTTTCTGATGTGGACCCGAAGTAGGGGCCACGGAAGGAAAACACGGAACACGGGTTAGAGGTAAGAAAGATATATTAAACAGAAAAGTTACAAAGAATAGTGTAAGAGTAAGCAGAGCCTACTATCCAGTGGTGTCCGATATTGGTATCGTACGCGGCTGCGCATTACTGGTGCTACTCCCATGATACTACCATTCGCATAATAATATAGTACTGGGAGAGTCCATGATGTAGGAAAGTATCGGTCTCACAACAGTTTCAATAACCATTATTCAGTTCTAACTTTGCATAGAGAATGTTGATCACTTTAGCATTGGTAGAGGTGATAGTATTTAGTTCCTGACCTTCAGATAACCTTTGGTGTTGGTCTTTCATCCGACTACACTCCACACAGTGGACTGATGGCATGTATCTTCTTAGAATTTCTCAAAGCTGCTTCTTTCCAAAATATTTTAACTAAACAATCAACTTCCGATATATTGATGGTGCTCTATTAACCCTAGAACACTAATCATGGGTATATAGTACCCAGCACAAATTTTCCTATTTTTAATTACAATTTTCAGTACCTGATTTTCTTACCTAAATAATATGTTTTCCAGTTCCTATTAATGTTAATTCAAAGTACAAAGTTTGAAGTGACTGCATGTAAAATATTTCAAATAAAGATTTATATATTTTTTTCGATATTTTCAAAATCAGGTATGATATACCCATGGGTAGTAGTGGTGTAACTTTAATTGATGGTTAGTGTTCTAGAGTTAATATATCCGCGACATACTTATTTACCTGTTCTTGTAGATAAACTAAACAAAGTCGAACATACAATACAATTTACATACAAAATAAAATAAAAGAATACATTGCCTTTCAAAGACATCATGTTATGTCGCGTTCATAGTAGCTTAAAACTTACTTTCCACCAAAGATCAACCAATAAAAATGATCTCATAAATTTCTATTCCCATCGTAACAACAAAATAAAATCCAGAAGAATCACCAGATTCTACTTAAGAGCACTCAAAATTTGCAGCCTTCAATATTTATACGAAGAGATGAAATATATTGAAAATACTTTCAAGAACATTCAATATCCTACCTATCTCCTATTCATTACGAAACATAAAATATTCGAAAATTAAAAAGTGGTCTCTCCTGGCAAACCTAGAAATAAAAAACATATGTTGTTCTACCTGCTAATTCTACACAACTAGAATCGAAAAGAATTTATCTAAACTCAACTTAAAATTTGTCACACCTAAAACAATGAGAAATCTTAATCAATACAAAACCCCCGATGATCGCAAAAACGTGAAACCCAGCGTTACAAACTCATATCCATACAACTTATTATATATATATATATATATATATATATATATATATATATATATATGTGTGTGTGTGTGTGTGTGTGTGTGTGTGTGTGTGTGTGTGTGTGTGTGTGTGTGTGTGTGTGTTATAGCTTTATAGGACTCACTGCAATGAAAAATTCATAATTTTAGATGTAATTCTAATAGAAAAGACACAACCCAGATAAAATAAAATATATTTCTCCCTTGGAGATGATATATTGACGGATTTATAAGATATTTAATATGCATATCATATATTTAGCATGCATACAAAAATAAGACGTATTTGATACATGCTTTTAACCATTACATATGACGTCAATTTGATCTGATTCAAATTCCAACGATCTAGGAACGGCAAGATTTAGTAAAAAAAGTTGCTTACCATAGTGACAACACCCAGTTCTTCATAATGACTAAGATTAAACTACTTGAATCAAACTGGGACAGAATCTATACTTTCGAAAGTTTATTCATAATTTATATATAACTGAAGAAAAAAAATGTAAATGTATATTATTTAAAGATTAATATTGATTGACAAAAAAGAAAAGACGTTTTTGTTATTTGTAAAATTTCTGAATTTGAGTTTACATTTGAGTCGAGCTCAAAATCTGTTTTTGTGTGTGTGATGTTAATGTTTTTAACCTCTTCAGCTTAATATTTTTTTCCGATTTTCCTGTTTAGTATACCGATAAATGAATTTAATGTGTAGTTGAATCCCTTCTGTTGACTGCTGTTCTTCCTTGTACGACGTTGCATTTTCATCTCATTATAATGATATAAAACTTTAAATACACCCGTACACTTCCAAGCCGGTTTTATTGATTGAGGGAGCAATTAATTTAAGCTTTTCATCATCTACATCAAATGGCTATTTAAGTGAATTTTGATCTTTTCGTTTCTTCAAGACGCAATTCTATCATTTCATCGCTTTTAAATAACTGTAATGTAGTCTCCTTGGAAAGTTGATTTTTACATTGACCTCGGGTAGGAATACTTCTACTGCAATTAACATTGTTCACTATTTATCACATTTGGACATAATTTGAACCCAAATGTACATCATCTGATACGCTAATTAGAAAAATATAATAAAAAAACTAAATAGAGATACCTTGCCGGTTGAATTTACCAAAACCGAAAACCTGTTTGAATACATCCCTGCTACCTAAAGACACTATATATATATATATATATATATATATATATATATATATATATATATATATATATATATAGTCATACACATACAAGGCTGTTTCGCTGTATCATAGTCAATCAGTGTGGGTAGATATCCGATTACTTCAAGGCGGGATGGAAAGGCGACCGATTTGGCATCAGTCAGAGATCCTAGCCTTAAGCTATCGTCGCACGGCAGAGAAAGGTAACTTTAGCGCATTATATACGCAGTATACAAACGCCAGCAGGCAGAGAGCTCAATTGATTAATGAAGAGCGATGCGTTAATGCCAGTGGCGACTACTGTTTTGAAATTACTCTTTTCTCTATAGTGTTCAATCGAATAACAAGAAAGTAACACACACACACACATGTATATGTATATATATATATATGGCGGGTGGGTGGTTGTGCTTGTAATTGTGTTGTTTAAAGTTTGATCTGTTTCCGGGAGAAGCCTGATCATTACCAGGGAAAGAACGTTTGTATTAACAGCGCGGACATAGAAATCAAAACTCAATAATGACTGACATTTCCACACCGTACGAGATCATCAGACTTATTATGACTTTTGCTTAAAACAATTCGAGAAGACTATTTCTGGAAGATAAATTTGTAGTTTTGTTTTGTAATTATTGGACATAATATCATGACCATTATATATATATATATATATATATATATATATATATATATATATATATATATATTATTTATATAATAATAATAATAGTAAAGAAATTTCAAATGTTCACTTATCACTACTCTGAGTGAGGTTTTTTTTTAAATTCGATATGGCCACCAGATTTTGCTACCAGCTTCGCGAGCCGACAAGGAAACGCGTAAACTGATTTCACCAGGAAGACATAACTTCTTATATTCGCCCTTCAAGTTCCTCCAAAGTCTTGATTTGGTATAGCAAACTTACTCCTTTAACCCGCCCCAAAGAAAGAATTTTTAAGGACTCCTGGCTGTCTGCTCATACATAAAATAATGAGTTACTTTTTAATCACCCTGTATATATATATAATTTTCAGATTCAAGAAATTCAAATATTTATAAGGGTTTACAATTTCACAGAAATCAGATACAGATTTTGGCATTTTTAATTTTATCATACAGAAATGTTGTATTTTCTTCTTATAATAATAAATTTTGCAATTTATCATTTGACTGCCATAATTTAACCGTTTTATTGTGGAAATTAACAGTTGACAGAATGTTGTTTGTTTATTACTTCGGTTTTGGTCAGAGAATTTAGTATTTTGTTTGGGAAAATTTCTTACATTTCTTTCCCACGTCGCCAAAATACACCCCTTATTCTTCCTCTCGAACTGAATGTCTCAAATTACAATATAAGACTTGAACTCAGTTTAAAACTTAAAACTTTCTTGAATGTGGTCAGATAAACCAATGAGATAGTGAGACGTGATCTCAGAATTGTAGACAATGAAAACTCTGAGGGATTTACACTGCCTTCTCATACAATAAAATTCTAATAGATTAGCCGAAAGCACTTGGATTCAAAACATATTTTAGCAATTTCTACAAACATTATGTCCAGAAAAGGAAACACTTGTTCGCATACAAAAAATATAACAAATTGTTGTTGATGTGTTTTTGTCGGTTAATTAAAGTCAGAAAAGATTTTTAGACTGTAAGAATTTTTTGGAGATAATAAAGATTTTTACTGATATAATTTCTAATAATTAACCCATAGCTGAAGGGAGAAGAGGTGAATCAATAACTTTCCCAAGGATAATGAATATAACGAACCCGACTGGAATTGTAGCACGGCTCTCGGATGTCCAATTCGAAACCGTTACTCATTACATCACCCGAACATACACTAGCAGTCACCAATTTAAACACTGGCCTAGACCAGTGTTGGTTAATGTCGGTGATCGTACGATAGTCGATGTTTCAACGTGATATGTCTGTAAGCTCAAATGTTGTGAAAAATCTTAAGAAAAATATTGTCAATTTTTAACGAAACATGCATTAAAGAGTGTTTCGTGTCCAAACATACAAATATATATATATATATATATATATATATATATATATATATATATATATATATATATATATATATATATATAGTAAAGGTAACAAATTGGCATATAATCCAAGTTGATCTATATATAAATATATATATATTTGATATATATATATATATATATATATGTGTGTGTGTGTGTGTGTGTGTGTGTGTGTTTGTGTGTGTAGCCAACAGACCCAAAGAGTGGATTCATTACTACAATGCGTTCACGAAACTTCGAAGTCGGCATGACGGAAATAACAGCACTCAGTTAAGTGAAAAGTTTCTCTGCATCAATTCTGTGCTTACCTTTTGGTATGGACCACTCAATAACATCAACTATGAACACGGCCACAATGAGCTGACCGTGTTTAGAAAAAATTCCCATCACTCTGGAAACATACATAAAAAAAATCTATACATTCGGTTAAAAGTAAAAATAAAAATTCATCCTCGATAATGGGTAAAAAATAGCCGAAAGTGCTCGGATATGCAGAACGTTTTGGACAATTTTACACATTTTATGTCCAGAAAAGTAAAAATTAAATACAAAGCTTAATCACGGGACTTTTTAGTCGTGTTTCATGAAATTTGTATAAAAGAGGGATTGCTGCCCAAATACACAATTATATATAATTCTTGCAGAGGTGTTGAGGTCTCACACTTATACACACACTCATACTAATACACACACACACACATCATACACACTCCTAAAGAACTAAAAGATAGCATACATTTAACACACATTTCCCATTCCCAGCAACCAATAAAACTGTCAAAATGACCAAGGAGGGTATTCTGGAAGTCAAGAATCTCACATCCTCTTGACTTAAAAACAACTTGAATGAGGTCATTTGACCAACACAAGGTCTGACCAAAATTAACGATAAAAAACAAATGAAATGAAAAAATTTCACTTACTTCAGAAACAGTCTTGTTAAAAAGTTAAAAAGGGGGGAGCATAAGATCAGAAATTAAAAATAGACTCTTGGGTATGTCTGGATTAAACAAGTTTATTTTTAATTTCTAAACTTACCCCCCCCCCCGCATTTTTAACATTAGGAAAAGTGCTAACGATTTGTTTTCAAATTTCCCTAAGAAATCATTTTATAACAAGTTACGTAACATCGCCCGAGGAAGTACAATCATAGTACTGAAACATGAAAGCGTTTGTGTAGCGATTCAAAAATGTTTTTATTATAATCTCTTATAATAAAAAATATAATAATAATATTTTGGTCTACTTTGTAATGACAACTTTTTTTTTAAAAAGTAAATACCTCAGACTGTGGATTTTTAACCAATTTTTCTTTCACTCATATATATATATATATATATATATATATATATATATATATATATATATATATATATATATATATATATATATATATATATATATACAGTTTATACGCTATTTTTATAGACACAAATACTTAAGGAAATGCCCTGTTTCTAATAAAAAGTATTAACAACATATGCCAACCTGAATATCCGAAAAATCTCAAAGAAAATATGTATCCTCCGACAGGAATTGAACCGGTATCCTACATAAAACCGTCACATAGCCCGACGTGCTATACCATTTAACTACAGAGGAAGCATCTGTTTAGCAAGGTCGAATTACTGTTTTTAAACTACAAATCACTCTCGAATGCTCATATCTGTTCGAAGCCTATCTTAACGCAAAAAATGGCATAATATATTACGAAATGGACTAAGTCCGACAATTATTTTAATTTTTTTTTTCTGTTGACAACAACGTGAGAATCATATATATATATATATATATATATATAGAGAGAGAGAGAGAGAGAGAGAGAGAGAGAGAGAGAGAGAGGTCTCCCGCGTTGTTATCAAAAACATGTTCCGCCCTTTATGCCCTACTTGCGTTGCGTCTTCAGGGAATGCCTATATTTTCTAAGGCTGGGGGGAGAAAATATAATTAAACTAAAACAAAATAAAGTGCAAATAGTTGATGTGTATATGAACGAAAGGAAGAAAAAGTGAGTAACAGAAAGGAACAAAAGCGTAAAGTGAAAAGATGCTGACTGGCAAGAAAAGAGGAAAAGTAAAGCAGTGTGACTGATGGAGAGTAGGAGAAGGAAAGCAAGTGAGAAATTGGAGAGCAATAATTTAAAGAAAAGGAAAGAAAGAAAACGGTAGAAAGAAAAGAACTGTAAGAATTCAACGAAGAAGAATAGTAAGTGTTGAAAAAGAGAAAAAGAGTGAAAATCAAAAGAAAAAGAAGTGCTGGAAGCGGAGAGATTAAGAACTGATAGGAAAAGGAAAAGAAGAATTAAAAGAAAAAGAAGAAGAAGAATTATAAACAGAATAAGAAGTGAAAGAAAAAGATGAATAAGTGTTGAAAAAGAAAAAGCGACAAAGAGGTGAAAGAGAAAGGAGAGTAATAATTAAAAGAAAAAAAAAACGAGTCCAGATTACAAGAAATGGGAGAGTAAGTGTAAAAGAGTAAAGAAACTAAGAACCGAAAGAAACTGGAGAGTATGAATTAAAAGAAATAGAGAGTAAGGCTAAAAAGGAGAGTAAGGATTTAAAGAAAAAGGGAGTACATTTAAAAAGGGGAGTTCGAATTAAAAGAAAAGGTGAGTACGAATAAAAGAAAAAGGAGTTTTCGAATTAAAAGAAAAAGGGGGGTACGCATTAAAAATATGGGCGTAAAGATTCAAAGAAAAGGGAGTACGAATTAAAAGAAAAGAGGAGTACGAATTAAAAGACAAGAGGAGTGCGAATAAAAGAAAAAAGGAGTACGAATTAAAAGAAAAGAGGAGTACGAATTAAAAGAACAGGGGAGTACGAATAAAAGAAAAGAGGAGTACGAATTAAAAGAAAAGAGGAGTACGAATAAAAGAAAAGAGGAGTACGAATTAAAAGAAATGAGGAGTACGAATAAAAGAAAAGAGGAGTACGAATTAAAAGAAATGAGGCGTACGAATAAAAGAAAAGCGGAGTACGAATTAAAAGAAAAGAGGAGTACGAATAAAAGAAAAGAGGGGTACGAATAAAAGAAAAGAGGAGTACGAATTAAAAGAAATGAGGAGTACGAATAAAAGAAAAGAGGAGTACGAATAAAAGAAAGGGGAGTACGAATTAAAAGAATAGAGGAGTACGATTTAAAAGAAAAAGGAGTACGAATAAAAGAAACAGGATTGTAAGAATTAAAAGAAATCGGAAAGTAAGGTTTAATAGTAAAAGGAGAGCAAGAATTAAAAGAAAAAGAATCATTGCAGAAATAAAAGAAGCGAAAGAATTACAACAGAAGAGCAGGTGTTGAAAAAGAATGGCCTGGATGAATTAAAAAAGGAGAGTAAGGATGAAATACAGAAATAGAGTAAGATTTACCAAACGGAGAATAACAGCTGAAAGAGAAAGCCGAGTAAGAATTTCTTTAAAAAGAATACAAAATGTTAAAGCAAAAAGAAATTTTTAAAAAAAACGCGAACGTGCATAAGAAGTGAATAGCAAACCAAGTGAAACAAGACGAGTAAACGAAAAGGAGAAACAGAAAAGAAAGAGTGAAGAGAGAGGAGGTATAAAAAGGAGAGAGGCAGTGTTCACAGAAGAAAATCAGATAAGAAGAAAGAGCATGAGACAGCGAGAGAGAGAGAGAAAGAGAGCAAGAGCGGGGGGGGGCTGGAGAAGGAGAGAGATAGAAAAGGACAAGCGAAGGAGTTGTAACTGTTGCGGAGTAGAGGAGAAGCGGCAAGCCGAGTCGGAGACGTGATCATGAGTAGGTGGTAAGATAGCGATAGTGAGTCACGTGACCGAGCGGGACTTGCAAAATCTGTCCGCCTGTGTCAGTGCAGCAACTGGGCCTCAAGCCAACTGCGAGTAAATAGCCGAGTTACAGAAAAAAAGAACAGGCAGGATGGAAACTACAAGCCGATACGACATAGTAGTAAATTCATATATATATATATATATATATATATATATATATATATATATACATATATATACGCACACACAAACATCGAGAGATTCAGACTTTAAATAGATTACAGTGTTTTATAGACTAAAAATACGTGCCGTAAACAAACTAGTTCTGCATTGTTTGAAATTTGCTAGATTTATGAGGGAAGTGTGCTCAGTATCGGAGATAGAGCGTTTGGGGATATAGACAGCTTGGATATAGAAATCAAAACAGCTTACTGACTGTCCGTTTCACACATCAAGAAATCATCAGATTCGATATCAGAGATAGATCTTTTTTTAGATACAGAGAGCGTAGGTATAGAAATCAACATTGAATGGTGATGAGAAAAACTGTATTGTTTAAAACACTGGGTTTACGTTTCCTACTGAAGTTTACTTCGTCTCCGCCTGACCTCGGAAAATTTATTGACTAATTATTCTTTCTCCTTAATAGAAGTAGATAGGTTTACCTATCGTCCGATTCGCAGACCTCCCCGATTTAAAAAAAAAGTAAAAGTTCATGCTTTATTTCCTGATTAGAATCGTGTTTCCAGTTCCTTCTAAAGTCTACTTCTAACGTCTCGGCTTAAACTCTGACATTTTATTTACGAATTATTTTTCGCGTCCTGGGTAAGACGATAAACTACGTCCAAAAACAAGGCCTGTGATCTGGAGGTTTTGATGAGTGTGGAACCACCTGTTAATTGCTGGTGTTCCCAGGTCCACCTTGGAATTTTTTACTCGGCAGAAATCGAACCTGCATTCCTTATTTATTTTATTTTTCTAATCTATTCACTTTAAGTAAGGCGATAATGCCACTAAGACGCAAGGAGAGAAAGAGAAATGAAAAACCTTCAGAAGGAATTGGAAATACCACTAGTTGGGACTCTGTTAGGGCCCCAACTATGGGAAAATAGTTAACCCCCAAATGGAGTCAAAACACTATGAAAGTGAAAAAATAGGTTTTAATACCAACAATAAAGTTTTTGCAGTAAAATTACCAGCAAACATTTTTGAAAGAAAAAATATTACCAGCAATATATTTTTGTAAATAATTATTACCAGAAATACATTATTACCAGCAATACATTTTGAAAATAATTATTACCACCAATATATTATTACCACCAATACATTTTTGAAAATAATTATTACCAGCAATACATTTTTGAAGAAAAAATATTACAAGCAATATATTTTTGGAAAAAATATTACCATCAATAAAAATCTTGTCGGCATTAAATAACCCATTGAGGTTGATATGCTGTAAAGCAAAGCAAAGTAAAGCAAAGCAAACCTAATTATTTTTCCTCAATAGGAGTATATAGGTTTGCCTATCGTCCGGTTCGCACTCCTTCCCGTTCTTTTAAACAAGAGTAGAGATTTATCCCTTATTTCCTGTTCAAGTTTGGATTTCCAATTCCTTCTGAAGGCTTTTCATTTCTCTTTAACTCCTAATAGACCCTTGCGTCTTAGTGCCATTATCGCCTTAGATAAAGTAAATAGATTAGAAAGATAAAATAAAATAAATAAGGAATGCAGGCTCAGTAAGAAATTCGGTCCTCACTGGGTGCAACATATAAAATTCATCATTAAATAACCCATCAAATTATTACTCAATGCATTTTCATAGTAAAATAATTCACAATTGATTTTCATTGTAAAATCATTTCTAGCTGCCTTAGCGTGAGTTAAGGTTAACGAGCTTGATCTGTTTGACAATTTCTGTTAAGTACTGTGTTCGAGGAGGAGGCACGATGGAGTAATGGATAGCGGCTCGGATTAAGGAATCGGAGGACCGATTTCGAATTCCAGTCGAATCCATTGCATTCACTTGGGAAAGGTATGAATCATCTTCTTCTCCATCCCCACTAGCTATGGGTAAATAACAGGACAGACCGGGTTCTATAGCATTGGATAGCAACTGGTCTACCGCAGAAAGAAATGGCAAAATTTTCCTCGTCAGTCATGTATCGAAAGATACATGGACGCCTAAACGTGTATCACGCATGACACATAACTGACTGACATTGAAATGTGCTACTTAGGAATCTATTATTTTTCTTGCCAGATTCCCTTATATGTAAAATAGCTACATCATGTTTACTTTAATTTTAACCTAAAACTGACAAAACCTATTGAAACAGGGACTACTTAAATCTTTATCTATTTTCAAAATGAAATTATCTCTACCAGGATCATTGAAAATAATCTTCTAATTCTTTTCAGTATTAAACGCAAAATGTTTAATATTACCGTGGAGTAATAGATAGCGGCTCGGACTGTGGAATCGGAGAGCCGAGTTCGAATTCCAGTCGAATCCATTGCATTTACTTATATGCTAATAACTTGGGATATACTCTTCTTCATTCGCAGCTATGGGTAAATAGCAGGACAGGCCGGCTTCTATAGCCTTGGCTGACAACTGGTCTACCGCAGAATGAAATAGCAACAAATCTGCCTCGTCAGTGATGTATCGAAAGATACATGATCGCCTAAGCGTGTATCACGTATGGCACATAACTGTGACTGTGTTCGATCCTTGTTGACATCCGAACTCAAAATCATTTTCAATGTGTTTTCGTCATAAATCATTTTCATTGTAAAAATAATTTGCACTGAATTTCCAAGGCAAGGTCATTTCCAGGTGCCTCGGCGTAATGGTTAGCACAGCGAGGCTTGTTTACCTTTATTACTGAGTTCATCCCTCACTGGGTGTCCGATACAAATTTCATGTCGTAAAATCAATCAACTTAATCTATTTGCAATGCCCTTTCCTAGAGAGAATCATTTACAGTGCATTTGAACTGCGTCTTGTGTTGATAGCCTGACGACTCTGGTTGAACGTTTCGACTGAGTAGTTCGTTCTGACGTCGCCAGGTGAAGAAAACTTGACATTAAATAATTTAACAGCGATTGACATGTCAGGAAATCGACGAATCAACGCAAACTTCTGCAGCTGAAGCCTTGCTTTCGATGTCGACGTCAGATTGACGAAAGCTAACGACACTTTATTTTTAACATTCCGTACTGATTGAACATCTGTAGCATTCACTGCAATATAGGAGATTAGATATTATATTGGAGTTCAGCACACTTTTCTTAGTTTCTAATGACATTTTCCTATCTCTTAATACTTTGCTTGGTTTATGAAAGGCATGAAAACATTGTCCAGCATTCCCCGCCATATAGATTAGATATTACATAGCAATTCAGCACTCTATTCTTTGTTTCTAACGACATTTCCTTGTTTCTTAATACTTTGCTTAGCTTCTGGAAGGTAACTTTCGCTGTTCAAATTCACCTTCGTATCTCGGTGTTGCATTTTCGGTCCTCTCCTGAAACACTTCCTACATATTTCAAATTTTTTCTTGTTTAATCGTGCCACCAATCTGTAGTTTTCTTCTTGTCGTGTTCCGTTTGCTGACAAATATATATTGTTTTTAATGTTTAACCCTTACTTTCCACTTTCCTTTACTATATTCTGGACGAGTTCTTCCAGTATATATATATATATATATATATATATATATATATATATATATCTCTTTCAGAGTTTCATATAAATTAGTACTCGAAAATTCCCAAACTCGACCTAAAACGAAAGTACATTATTACCTTAATAAATGATATATCTTATATATTATTTGAATTTGTTAAATGTAGCTGTCAGCTAACAGGATTAGCCTTCAAAGAGTTTGGAACTCATTTACATTATACCGAGAGAATGCTGTTTGAGCTCGACAACAGCTTTTACCTCTACAAATTGCACCAACGGTCTGTCTTCATCCGCCAAAGTGCAGTCTTTTCTATAAATATTAATCTGCATTGATAAGAACGGTGGAGTAATGGATAGCGGCTCGGACTGAGGAACTGAAGAGCCGTGTTCGAATTCCAGTCAAATCCATTGCATTCACTTACGTGTTAATACCTTGGGAAAGGTATAAATCCTATTCTTCTCCCCCCCCCCCCCAGAGTAAATATCAGGCCGGTTCTATTGCCTTGGATGGCAACTGGTCTACCGCAGAAAGAAATGGCAACCTACTGCGGGAAAAATCTGCCTCGTCAGTCATGTATCGAAAGATACATTATCGCTTAATCTTGTATCACGCATGGCACATAGCTGGCTGAAATTCACTTACGTGCTTGGGAAAGGTTTGAATCATCTCTTCTCTCTCCAGCTATGAGTAGATAGCAGGACAGACCGGGTTCTATAGCTTTGGATGGCAACTGGTCTACCGCAGAAAGAAATAGCAACCTACTGCGGGAAAAAAATCTGCCTCGTCAGTCATGTATCGAAAGATACATGATCGCTTAAGCTTGTATCACGCATGGCATATAACTGACTAGATTGGCAGATAGGTCTCACTGTTGTACTAGCTCGATGCAACCGCCATTTCTACTCTAACAGTTTCTTTTCTTGCACCACTTGTGGAACTCCCTACCGATTTTTTGCTCTTCCATTTGACTAAAATTTTAAAAAGTTAAATGCAACATCAATCGCCATTTTTGCCTTATTGAAACCTGTTCCTTTTTTTCCTATCGTCAATCATCCCCATTTTTATTTTCTTTCTTTTTCACTTTCATTCATTGCATCGTAGTGGCATTATCGCCTTACTTGGGATAGAACGATTAAAACATATCTGATTAGTCAAGTAGCAATATCTGTCTATATCTGATGAGATGAGGTATTATGATTACTTGCATTATTTACATTATTCGGGTTATCATCATCTTCATTGTTATATCCACGATGTTTCAGCCGTTGTACGCTCCGGCTTTCTTCAGGAGAGTAGAATTTCGAATCGAACCCTTTATTACGTTCATTGGGCCATGTGTCCAAAAGGACATGTGTCCCAATAGATAAAGGTGTTGGTGGTTAGATCCAGTGACTAGACCCAAAGAGTTGTGAGTTCAGTACCAGGCCACAGCAGTGGTGAACCAAAACTTGGAGAGTTGAGTTAAAGGGAAATAACTGAGACATCCGTAAGAGGCATGGAACGTAGAACTAGAACAATCTACCCCTGAGATAAACTAGTCAGCAGACAACAATTGACATTGCATTCACATTTCTGAAGCTCAAAGTTGGCTGGAAAGCACGGAGCTGGGAGAAAGTTCCATAAGCGATGTTTTTTATAGCAAATAGCTTTTTAAAGTGTGGAAAGATAAGGGTTAAAATCAGGGCTGGTTAGATTTGTTTAGAGACTATTCTAGGATGAGGCCAACTCTGAATTCAAAACCGGTTCAGCATCGAACAAGTAACGACCCAAAATATACTTCTGAAGATCAAAGCACGGAGCCGGAAGAGAGTTCCACAAGCGATGTTTTTTGTAGCAAATAGCTTTTTAAAGTGTGGAAAGATAAGAGTTAAAATCAGGACTGATTAATTTTGTTTAGAAACTATTTTAGGATAAAGCCAACTTTGAATTCAAAACCGGTTTAGCATCGAACGATTAACGACCCAAAATAAATGTTTCCAAATCGTTATCGGTTTTAAAGAAGACGGGTATAAAAGTTTAAGTTTCGGTTCAAAATCGTAGCGTTGGAATTTCATTCCGGTGATCAGTGAAAGACTTATAGAACCGCCTTATAAAATGTATAATTTATTGAAGCTTTACAAATTATATATGGACAAGAATCAAGACGCACATTATTACTAAATCATTGTGCCATCAAATAAGATCTTCATTTACTTCAAAGGGACTTTATACTGAACAATTTAGCTATATTATGATGTAATATGTTATAGAGTGCAATAGTTTTGGTGTGATTTGCAATAAAAAATGTAAATTTAAATTATTTTGTCTTCAAGTTCGTGCCGAACACTATCCTGGGGTTATATACACTTTTATTTAATTGTGTCTTTATTAATTATGATGTAACAAATCTTATTCATTGAGTAACCTTTTTTGTAATCTTTTAGTTTTTTACACAGTTTTTATTTATCGAATACAATAACAAATAAAGTTGCATATTTTGTTTGTGGTGATTCATAATTAGAATTCTGGTTTGAATATATTTTTCATTCAATGTATCTAACACAAAGGATATGGACTTTATTTGGATCTATTCTATAAATAGTAGATTGAAGTAAGTAAAAATCTACGGAAATTAGATATTTCTGTACATAATATTCTGACGATATTTCAAACTAAATGTTCAAAAACTATTAAAAGCGATGAATCTAATGTTTGCTATCACATCAAACTGTAGCTTTCACACCGAGTTCAATAATGATTTTCTAAAAAAAAGTAAAAAATCAATCTGCCCTGTTTGAGACAGTGCCCCACATTACAAAGGGAGAGTAGAAGGTAAAGCGCTTGGACAAATTAAAATATGAAGGTCTCTTGGTTTGGTTAGGTTTGGTTCGTTTTACGGCCTATCAACTTCAATGGGTGTTATGGTAATTTACCCACGCACGCATGGACTCTACCAGCTATAAATAGGAGCAGGTACTGCCTTTTTGGGAGAGGGAAGTTTCCAGCAGTCAGCTCTGAGAGTCGGACCAAACTTTCTTGCTGTAACACTCTCGTTTGTATGTTTGTTTTACTGTTTCTGTTAATATATTTGTTAAACTCAATTCCTCTCTTGTGTCTTTATTTCTGGCCCTAACAATACCACAACAATGGGTTATTTAATGCCGACAAGATTTTATTGTTGTTAATATTTTTTCAAAAATATATTGCTGGTAATATTTTTTTCCAAAAAGTATTGCTGGTAATAATTTGTTCTTCAAAAATTAATTGCTGGTAATATTTTTTTGCAAAAATATATTGCCGATAATAGAACCTATTTTTACACGTTTTGACCCCAGTTTGGGGGTTAACTATTTGCATATATCTGGGACCCTAACAGGTGCTACCATCGCGAGTTAGGTTGGACCTGGGAACACCAGCAATTAAGAGGTGGTTCCACGCTCCTCAAAACCTCCTGATCAGAGGCCTTGCTGTCGGATGTATTTTATCGTCTTACCCAGGACGTGGATGCATTTTATCGTCTTACCCAGGACGCGGATGCAATTTATCATCATATCCAGGACGCGGATGCAGTTTATCGTCTTACCAAGGACGCGGATGCAATTTATCATCTTACCCAGGCCATGGATGCAGTTTATCGTCTTACCCAGGACGCGGATGCAGTTTATCGTCTTACCCAGGACGGGGATGCAGTTTATCGTCTTGCCCAGGTCATGGATGCAGTTTATCGTCTTACCCAGGACACGGATGCAGTTTATCGTCTTACCCAGGACAAGGATGCAGTTTATCGTCTTACCCAGGACAAGGATGCAGTTTATCGTCTTACCAAGGACGCGGATGCAATTTATCATCATATCCAGGACGCTAAGTTCTCTTGGAAAACGGCAGCGCAGCGAACAGTGGAAATAATATTGTTTAATAAAATTAATGTTGGAAGCAAAGCCATTTTCTCATTACTCAATATACAAAACGAACTTTTTAACCACCTACTCGTTGTTGCGGTCGTCAGAGTTACAATCATTTTTTATTTGTCTATTACCTTGATTCTTTTTTCTGTCTATCAGTTCTACTGCTCAAGTCCGCGCAGGCTATTTTCCCTTTCAGCGAAAGCCTATCTCTTTATTCAGATTATTTATCTCAAAAGCTCATAGGTTATCAGTCTCGTTCCAGAAATATAAACGTGCGCAGGTCGACAGTTTTAAAAACTAAAAACTAATTCAAATATGGTTATCTACTAATAAATGAATTTTGAAGTAATAAAAATCTCGGACTGAAAATATATCCATTAGCTCTTTAGAAATTGCTTTGTTTGCGTTTTGGATACCAAATAGAGCAGATATGGCTTTTAAGGAAAATCTGAACGTGGAAATGTGCTTTCTTTAAAAGGGGAAATAGAGCTTAGCTAAGCTGTTGGCTCTCTGTTACCGAGCGGTCTAAGTCACCCTTGATCAAATGCTGGTTTCTCCTAGAAAGGAGGATGCAGTTCCAAACCCTGCTGGATAGCACATTTTCATTATTAAGATATCCAGAATGCACAGCTCGATACACGTAATACACGTTTTATTTTTTTCAAATGAAAACGGGGCGTCTGTTTCAAATACGGGTATCCACTAAGACTAACGTTCCAGAGACGGATATGCAACGTAATTAGCCCTGATCTGTCATCTCGTCTGCAGTCGCTCTCTCGCAGACGCGCCGTTGCCTCGCTCTGTCTTTTTTACAAATACTTTCACGGTAATTGCTCCGATGAGCTGCTTTTGCTGGTTCCTAGGCCTCATGAATTTAAACGTCCTACGAGGCTGGCATCCCGTTCCCACCCCTTCACTGTTGAAACTGTTAGATGTAGACGTCTCTTCTACTCCAATAGCTTCGTGTCTCGCACCTATCGCCTGTGGAACTCCCTTCCTTATTCCTGTTTCCCTGACAAATATAATCTCTAACTATTTAAGTGTAACGTCAATCGAGATCTCCAGTTGCCTTGATCTATCCACTTCCCTTCTCCACATCCTTTCACCTTTCATTCCTATCTGCTCTCGCTCCAAATCTTCTGTAACCCCCTCGCCTTGATCTATCCACTATCTTTCTCCACATCCTTTCTTCTACCACTCCGATCTGCTCTTCCTCCAAACCTTCTCTAACCCCTTGCGTGCTAGTGGCTTCCAGCCTTGCTTGGGGTGATAAGCTTTTAAAAAAAAGTCTTGAAAATTAGATCCACTAATTCTTTAGAACTTGCTGTGTTTACTTTTCGGATGCGAATTTGAGCAGATATGGGCTTTCGCGAAACATAATTTGAAAGAGAAAGTGAGCGCTGCTTTCAAATGAAAATAGAACCTTCGTTCATCAGCCTGTCTTCGAACTGAGAAATGTATATGTTATATAAGAATAAAGTGTCGCTGCCGACACTTGAGTTTGAACATAGATCACCAGTGAGCATTATTGAATTAAGTAGACCATAGAGGAAACGCATAAGTAGGAATTGGCGTCTAATTCATCGCTATTTCTAGTCTATCCTTTATTACTATACGGTTCACCATTTCTATTCTATCCTCTATACAGGGAGAAAGAGAGAGAGGAGGAAGGGATGGGCAGGGGGGAGAAGGACAGAGTGAGAGAGGGAGGGAAAGGAAAGAAGGAAAAATTAGACATGAATCGATAGGGTGACATAGAAATGATTTTTTTAAGGGGTGAACAAGTTGAAATACAGGGATCAGACTTAAAATGGATACAATCTTGTGTCTAATTGAATGGAGTTTTAAGAACTTATAATATGCAAAGGTAAGCAAAGCAACACTAATAAAGCAAAAACGTTCACAAGCTAAGTATGGTTTAACACCCCAAAAATTGATTGTAGCGCTCTGACATCAAGAAAAGAAAGAACAGAAAAATGCCAGATGA
This sequence comes from Acanthosepion esculentum, assembly GCA_964036315.1. NCBI lineage: Eukaryota > Metazoa > Mollusca > Cephalopoda > Sepiida > Sepiidae > Acanthosepion > Acanthosepion esculentum. The sequence goes on along the minus strand of OZ038499.1, from coordinate 48,448,863 downwards.
AACCGAGAAGTAGCCTACCGATATTGGCTAGGGAGGAATCGCAGCATGCATTTGTATGATTTGTCTATAAGTATGGAGAGGGCGGATGAAATTGCAGTCATTCCAACTAAAATGGAACCAGGAGTATCTCCCTACACGCACACACACGCGCACACACACACACACACACACACACACACACATATATATATATATATATATATATATATATATATATATATATATATATATATATATATATATATATATACACACTACAGTTCAGATGTTTGAACAGCACACCTAGAATTAGTATAGGATGAACTTGACCGAAGAGTAAAAACAATTAAAAAAGCTCTTAGTGAATGAAAAAAGAATGTAAGGAATTATCACTTATACTTTGAGAATCTTTGCAATGAATGCCAAAAAATTGGGCTGCAGTAATCAAGGCTGAAGGAGGATCTATTTGTCGAGAGCATTTTTATTTTTGTCATGATAATTTTTTTTAATAAAATCATGTCTCACATTTTTTTTAACCATGTATAATAATTTTTTTCTTATTTAAAGTGAAAAACAACTACTTTTGGGACAATTTTAAAAATTACCAGGGGTGGGCTCAAACTTTTGAACTGTAGCTTATATATATATATATGATTTATTTATTCAAAGAATATAACATATTATAAGATCACTACAAAAAGAGCCATTTGTTTTAGCACTTCTGGTGTCTTCTCAAGTGATACCATCAACTGAGAAGACACCAGAAGTGTTGAACCAAAATGGCTATTTTCGTAGTGATGTTATACATTATATTTTTTGAACAAATAATATTTGCTCTACTCTGTATTGAGCAATCATTTAAGAATAGCATTTTTGGTTATTGGAATTTTATTCCGTCTACACCAATACTATACTTATATATATATATATATATATATATATATATATATATATATATATATATATATATATATATATATATAATGTGTATAGTTCCATTCCATCAAGAGAGTGGGGGAGAGAGAGAGAAACGCTTACAATCTTGGGATTCCTAACTGTTAATATAAATTTAATATAATATAATTTAATTTCTGAATTCCGGTGTGTATCGAGACACACAACTTATTTTACCTCATTCAGCTTCCGGCCACCTCTGCTTTATTTAACGATGTTGTTTTTAAATTTCCCAAATTATAATAGCAATAGTTTTGTTTAAAAAGGTCGCATGAAATGTGAATCTGTAGCGTAGAAAACTCAGAAATGAAGACATTTTCTATAGATTTATACCTTAATAAATTACTTTCTTTTTCGATTAAAAGTGATTAATACTGACATATAATAATAACGCTTGCGGGCATTTAATGTTATAATATTTTCGTGGTGACAACGAGCGCTCGTTGTCACTTTTGTGATGCCAAAGAATACTCGTTGTCACTTTTGTAATGCTCGTTGTAGTAGAGACTTTGTAACCGCAGTTACAACTACAGTAACGCCGTTGAACAATACTGGTGTCAGACGCCTTCAAATAGCACTCGCATTAATATTACTTGCTCGATAATACTCGCTCGAATAGTAATCCGTATAGTGATCCGAATAGAGAAATAGTATAGTGAATAAAGTAGAGAATAGCGCTCCGTATAGTAATAGAGGATAGACTAGAAATAGGGATCGTTTAGACGTAACGCTACTGCCTACTTATGTGTTTCTCCCATGATCAAATGAAAGGGTTTGGTGATGTCAATGAACAATCGTTGTCACTTTTGTGATGTCACTTTCATAATGCTCGTTGTAGTAGAGACTTTGTAACCGCTATAGTAACGCCGTTGAACAATACTGGTGTCAGACGCCTTCGAATAGCACTCGCACTAATAGTACTTGCTCGATAATACTCACTCGAAAAGTAACCACCGAATAGTGATCCGAATAGTGATCACTTAGTTTGTAACTTACTCTTTTTGAGTAAGTTCACGTCTACTTATCAACTCTCAGTTGCGTCTGTCTTTGAGCAGAGTGCGCTCAGTGGCTTCTCTGTCAAAGGACAGAGGAAAATAATACTGAAGAGGTGCCCAGCCCTGGGGAACAGCTGCCCGAGGCCGCGCCCTCCCATTGCACCACAGGGAGGGATCGGTGCTCGCACCGAAGCCGGCACAACCGACGGTTGCGGGGGGTTGAGGGGAATTTTTGTTCCTGTCCCGGGTGTACGCTCTCGGGTCCCCACCTAAAAATAGACCTTGTATCACATCTCGTTTTAGTGGGGCGGACAGAGTAAATACCGTGATCACTTAGACGCCACGCTATTATTCAATATTATTATTTATTATTCAATATTAGGGAGCTAACAAGAAATTGGTAGAAATGCAAAATGAAATTAAATGTTTGTTATATGCACTTCAAAATGTTCCTGCTACAGTCATCATAAATTTTGTTGAATATTGGTGGGTTGATTTTGATATAGAGGGCTGCAATAAATTGAAGATATCTTATCTTTGAGATATCAACGAACACTCGTTGCCTCTTTTGTAATGTCAACAAATACTCGTTGTCACTTTCGTAATGCTCGTTGTAGTAGAGGCTTTTTAATCGCAGATACAGCTATAGTAACGCCGTTGAACAATACTGGTGTCAGACGCCTTCGAATAACACTCGCACTCGATAATACTTGTTAGGAAAGTAACCACCGAATAGTAATCACTATAGAAAATAGTATAGAGTATAGAGAATAGAGATCCATACAGTAATAGAGGATATTATAGGAAGAGTGGCCCTTTATTAATAGAAGATAGACTAGAAATGACGATCTATGTTCAAACTCAAGTGTCGGCAGCCACACTTTATTGCTATATAACAAATATCATGTAATTCAATTTAATGGAGTTAACCTGGATAAAAGTACAGGTAGTCTAAGCCGTCTGTGTAAACCTTTGTCTTGAATATACTTTTCACCCTCACATAAAAGATACGGTATGTACATAGAGTCTGCTCTTCGGGCTCACTGTTCAGATACCCCTGATTTTGATATATATATATATATATATATATATATATATATATATATATATATATATATATATATATATGTATGTATGATGGACCCTCCCATCGAGTTCGATGTATGAGGTTCCGACGATCACGAACTAATTATTTGCATGCCTATGACGGGCATGACTTTTGACACCGGCTCGAGAATTGCACAGAAGACCACAAACAGTACAGGAAAATGCATTGCATCCAAGTGCAGCAGGAACACTTAGCTGTTTTATTTTGCTTTCGTGTTTCACGCAGTCGACTGATGTTTACTTCTTGATGGTGCATTATTCCTGAATGACAGCTAGAACGATACTCTGATCTCTTCATGGCTACCTCTTCAAAGTTCTTAAATGGAATGTTGACACAAGAAAGTTTGCTTTTCACTTTATCTTTATACTTGAGCCAAGGTCTACCAACATTTTTATGATCACTATGGAGTTCACTGTAGAACAGAACCTTTGGTATGCGATCATCACTCGTCCTTGCCACATGGCCAGCCCAACGTAGTTGTGATTGCATTATGAAGGTCTCGATGGTACCATCTTGCATTTCTCAAAAAGGTCGGCATTTGACACTCGATCCTCAAACGTTAGGCCACAGATTGTACGGAGACAAACTTTATAGAAGACATCTAATCGTTTAATGTGCCATCTATAAGGTTTCAGAACCATACAAAAGAGTTGACAAAACGACAGCTTTGTACAGTTGGATTTTAGTGCAAGCTTTTTTCCCCTTTCGTCCAACAACCTATGACGCAGCGAACCAAAGGAAGCGCTGGCTTTTGCAATGCGATTAACAATCTCGTCATCAAGTGATGAACTTGAATTTACCATGATTTTGGGGTATTTGAAAGATTCCACATGCTTGAGATTCTTACCATCAACTTACAAAGGGACCTCAGGAAACTTACGAACAGGAGGTCTCTGCTTTACACCTCTAATTTGCTTCAGTGCCGCGCAAGGTCGAGAAACAACTTCAGTTTGCTTGATGCAGATGGTAAGTCCGAATGCCTTGCATGCCGCAGAAAACCGGTTGAGTAAACCTTGCGCTTTTACTAAAGAGTTAGCTAGAAGGGCAGCGTCGTCTGCAGAAAGTAGATCGCGTATAATACTGGTACATAGAAGTGTTTTGACCTTAAACCGCTGATGGCTAAACAGTCCTCCATTAGTCTGAAAATGAAATTTAACACCAGTTTTTGTATCCCGAAAACCATACCTCAGCATCACCAAAACGAACTGTGCAAGCGAAACAGGCGCCATGACAGAGCACAGCTAGAATTCGCATAGGATGAACTTGACCGAAGAGTGAAAAAAATCAAAAAAAGCTCTTAGTCAATGAAAAAAGAATGCCTTGCTTAGTTCCATTAGTGACATGAAATGGATCAGAACGCTCACCAGCAGACCATAACTTGGATCTGTTATGGTAACATAAGAATTGAATCTATCTATATTAACATAAATATATTCAATTTTTAAAAAATAAATCAGTTTCTCTGAGGATCGAGAAAGCGTGACACCCAGGGTTACAAACTCATATACTCATATCCATACAACTGAATATATATATATATATATATATATATATATATATATATATATATATATATATATATATATATATAAAGCCCAGGATTTAATATTTTAATAATTTTCCGTCAAGCAAAGCAATAAAACCACTAAAACGTAAGGGGGTTACAGAGTGTTAGCGAATATGAGAAATACACTATTAAGAAGATAGAGAAAACTAAAAGAACCTGAATTAAGAAAACAGATTTCTGAATTTGGCTGGGAAGCATGAAACCGGAAGAGAGTGCCACAAGGAAGAAGTGCAATAGAAGAAACTGTTAGCATAGAACTTACGGTTCCATCTAGCCATTTCAACTATAAAATGATGATACCTTCTCGCTAATCTAGTACTGTACTTATATTCGTAAAGTAGAGTAAAGTAATATTTATGTTGAGTAATTAAAAAATATGGCACAAGGCCAAACGGTGGGGGATAAGGGAAGGCTAGTCTTTAATCTTTCTTGTCATCATTACTGAACCAAACAGACCACAGTATTCCTTACACCAAAACAACACATTCTTACTTACCATTTTTACAACATCAAACTTAATACCGCAAACTGAACTCTTAACTAGTTGCCATATGTACAATTTTTGTGCCGGGATGGGGATATTAAACAGCAATGATGAAAACGACATTTATTCTGCGAAAATACAGAAATGTGGTACAAGGCCGAAAGGGGGGATTGGGGAAAAAAGGACGGTCTTCTTCTGTCTTAAATATAACTTAGCTAGCCGCAAACACTGACCCAATCGTACGAACAATATTCCTTACACCAAAACAACACATTCATACGTACCGTTCTTACTACAACCACCATAATACCTCAAGGTCTCTATGAAAATACTAACTAGTCCTCATATTTACAATTCAGCGTCTGTGGCGGGGAATAAAATAACAATTTTAAACACTAACCCCAATGAGTAAAAATGAGTACAAAATATTTACAAGAAACTAAAGAAAAATAATATCAGTTATAAACCCCCCCACAATCACTAAATGTAGCAGAAATACCAGTTCACTGGCCGAAATCAATGCGGGACTATAATATTATAGAACATTCATTCATCCCAAGCACACACACTGACACGCACTCATTCAGACACAACAACAAATACGAAAACACTCACACGAAACGAAAGCTCATCAGAATATTTTCCGGAATAGACAGAGGGAAGACACGCTACAGTTCTAGGAATGTAACTGGAGCCGAGATGAGAGGTGGGGTCCGAAAGCCTAACAGAACCTTCTTTGGGTTTTGTCAAGAATCTTGATCTATAAAGCCGGAGTATCAGACCATATGTGGCAGCAATGTTAAATGCAAGGACGAATAGCAGATTTGTTAAATACGCAACACGGATTCTGGCAAGAAAAGTTTTCTCGCAGAGAACAGTGAACCAACTTTCCTGGCAGCTGACCTAACAATGGATTCAATATAGTCATTCCACTTCATGTCCGTGGAGAACGTGAGAACGTCTGGGAATCCTCTCTGCTCGGAGGCATGGAGTTTGACCAGCACAGCTGGAGACGAATCTCCAACTGCAGACCAACATACAGTATTTACTACTGTATTTATGTGAATGATGACATACCCATTATCGTCCCTTGTTATGCTACAACTATGAAAATGCATTGCAAATGATTTTACTATGAAAATGCTTTGAATTTTTTTTTTTACTATTGTTGTAATTTTATCTCATCCTCATCGCCAAAATGTTGTGACCTAGGGAAGGTTACTGAACAGAATAATCACACGACGGTTTGTAATGAAGGATAATACTTAGGACAAAAACAAAGCATATAAGATTCGCCAGCGGCGCGTAGAAGTAGTAGTCAACTGCTAGAAGGGATTCAAATGAATTCCACAACGAATCTCCAACTGCAGACCAACATACAGTATTTACTACTGTACTTATAGGAACGGGGACATGCCCATTATCGTCCGTAAGTATGCTACAACACTCTTGGAGGCTGGTATCAGCTGTGAGGATGGAAGGTAAAAAATGGTTCTGTAAGATGACTAAAAGAGGACAGCTTTGTTTTGGAAACATGAACAATTCACAGGACATTCCTTGTTCCCTATAACAACTGGTTGAATGCCATTTTCGAGATGAGCTACCAGTTTCGCTTTATCGGATCTATGGGACATAAAAATCATAATTCGTTTAGAGCCATCAAATTTTAATAGTTATTGAGTGGCGCGAGGCGGTATGAATCGGTGCAAGAGAGGGATACCCTGTAAAGAGCTCGCAAATATATCTACATGTAGAGGAATAGGAATAATATTGAGTCTTTCAATTGGAGCGAGCCTGTCTGCTTTGGATACATACACGTTGAGATCTTGGGGGGTGTTTTTTTACATAGACGGAAATAAGAACGAAATTGCTTATTACTTCCACTGTCAAGTGGGTACGTCTTGATAGCAACATAGGGAGGTAAACAGAAAGACAAATTTACAATTACGAACAGATGCTCTGGATGAGTAGCGAGAGCTGAAGAAATAATGATATATTGGAAAACAGGCAGACATCGGCAGGCATTAGATAGATAGATAGATAGATAGATAGATAGATAGATAGATAGATAGATAGATATCGGCAGAGGTTAGATAGATCTGAAAAGAATGAGCCAGCTAACTCGCTAGACAGACTGATAGAAAAGGAATAAGAGAAAAGAAAGAAATCGACTGAGATAGATAGAGAGATACATACATACATCCATACATACATACATACATATAAAGAAAGAAAGAAACGCACTGAGATAAATCGGTAGATAGATAGAAAGGAAGAAACACACGTAGATAGATAGATAGATAGATAGATAGATAGATAGATAGATAGATAGATAGATAGATAGGCATCGGCGGGGTTAGATAGATATGAAAAGAATGAGCCAGCTAACTCGTCCGATAGATTGATAGAAACTGAATTAAAAAAGAAATAAATTGACTGAGATAGCTAGATAGATAGACAGACAGACAGATAGATTTTATATTGTTTTTAATTAGTACAATTATTACCATATTTATATTTTAATTGCTATAATTACTGCCGAACTTTCATTTGAAATTATGCAATTAATGCAGGATTTTCATTTTAATTGTTAAAATTAATACGGATATTTATTTTAATTGTTATTAATTAAAATTTCTATTTTAGTTCGTATAATTAAAGAAGTATTTTTTTTTAATAATTAATACAAGATTATCATAATTTTCATAATTAATACGGAATTTTTATTTTTACAATAATATTTCTTTTTAATTCATATAATTATTTATGCCGGATTTGTATTTTAAATTGTTCTCGAAATACCCGTGAAATTTTCAAGGTTTTGCTATTTAAATGCTATAATGAATTATAATTCTTAAGTTAATGATGGAATAAGCTCCATGCAATTTGAACGACTATAAAATATCCGTAGAAATTCAACAATTGCATTGTTAATTAATTGAGTTTAACAACTTTAGCTGAAGAAATAATGAGAAACAGGCAGGTATGTGAAACAGGCAGGTATAGGCAGGTGATAGATAGATAGATAGATAGATAGATAGATAGATAGATAGATAGATAGATAGATAGATAGATAGATGCAGGGGTTAAATAGATATGAAAAGAATGAGCCAGCTAACTCGCTAGAGAGATGTATAACAAATAAAATAAAAATGAATAAGAAAACAAACGACTTATATATATATATATATATATATATATATATATATATATATATATATATATATATATATATATATATATATATATATATATATATATATATACCATTCACCAGTGCATTGATTACTATTGCCATATCTGGGACTTGGGAAAATAAAAATTATTTGAATCAAAATATGTTGCCTAAATATATATATATATAGATAGATAGATAATATTAGTGGTAAATATGCAATCGTATATCTAAAATATATAAATAAATATACATACATACACATACATATGTGTATAAAAAAAAATTCCAAGAGGATAGAATCCAGGTAGAACTCAATGTCTAGGACAGAGTAAGGATATATATATATATATATATATATATATATATATATATATATATATATAGTTACGTTTTATTTTAATAATCCGACAGATCTTACACGTTAATTTTAGTGGATACTCATATAGATAGATAGACAGATAGATAGATAGATAGATAGATAGATAGATAGATAGATAGATAGATAGATAATGGACTCTCCCGTCGCTTTCGACGTATGAGGATAACAGGGTAACCGCCAGAAAACCCACACAAGTGATTTGATTGAGGGCTTTTGCAGAACCATCCACATTTTTCTGAATAAATTGATACACTCAGTCGGTGCAAATAAATGCCACAGACGAAGCAGACAAAAGACCTCAGGCTTTTCGTGTAAGAGTTTTCCATCTCCTAGACCAGTCGTGTTCTACAACACCAACGAGCCTGGTCAACCTTGGTAGGCACTGTTTGCCCATAGGTAGGACCCTAACAGGTGCTACCACACCGGATCAGGGCGGACTTGGGAACAACAGCAATTAAAAGGTGGTTCAGCGCTCCTCAAATCCTCCAATCTCCCAATCAGAAAACTTGCTACCGGATGTAGTTTATCGTCATACCCAAGATATATATATATATATATATATATATATATATATATATATATATATATATATATATATTTATATATTAAAATGAAGAGAAAAACCTTCTTCTCTCTTCTGTTTAATATACATAGTTTTCTCCCGTTGGAACAACTATAACCTCTTCCTTATATATATATATGATGAAATTATTATACGTATGTTGGTTTTACAACAATGATGATGACGAGAAGGTTTACGTTTCATTTGAAAGATCATAGTTCAATCTCAGAACATTTAAAGTAACACTCATGTCCACATTTACATTTTAGACAGATAATAGTCAAAAATACATTGGCGCTCCATCATACGCAAAAATTTAAATTCTGCGCCCCCTCTTATACAAGTGAACTGCGGCCAAAAATATATAAAGTCAACTATGAGTATAGAAACAAAGTTCTTAAATGTTTGAAGCAGCAAAGTTTTATATAAAAAATACTATATTACAATACTAGAATTTAAAAAAATATATTTTTTCGTTTTAAATCTTTTAAAAATATCACATACCTCACTTGAATTTACAGGGTTAAATCATAACACATCCATAGATATGCAACCCCTGAAGATGGTCTCAGATGAGATTGAAAGGACTTGCGGAAATAAAAACTATTTGAAAGAAAATTTTGGAAGTTTTCTTAATTTTCTCCAGCCATTTTAATTCGTGGACTTGAAAGAATTAAAGGAAAAATAGACTTAATACGTCTAAATTATTTAACGAAATATGACTGAATGAAAATATGCTGCCTAGATATATATATATATATATATATATATATATATATATAAACAACTAAAAAGTTGTAAATTAAAGAAAATATAATGTTTTTTATGAAAGTATTTATTTATATTTTTTATATACATTTTTTATTACATATATATAAAAAATATAAATAAATACTTTCATAAAAAAAACATTATATTTTCTTTAATTTTCAATTTTTTAGTTGTTTTTTCTATATATACATTAAGAAAGTATACGTGGCTTCTCATTATGGTATATATATATATATATATATATATATATATATATATATATATATATAGTTATGTTTTATTTTAATAATCCAATACGATCTTATACGTTAATTTTAGTGGATACGCATATTTGAGTAGAAGCTTATTTATTAAAAAGTTTATTTATTTATTTATTTTCGTTTACCAGGCTGAATATTCGAGAATACTTACTAAACAAAAAAAATATGTGCCCTCTGCTCGAATATTAATATTATTAATAATCCTAGTAGCATAATCAATAACAATACATTGTACGAGTAATCATTTTTCAAGGGATATATATATATATATATATATATATATATATATATATATATATATATATATATATATATATATATATATATCCCTTGAAAAATGTCAAGAAATATATATATATATATATCAAGAAATATATATATATATCAAGAAATATATATATATATATATATATATATATATCAAGAAATATATATATATATATATATATATATATATATATATATATATCAAGAAATATATATATATATATATATATATATATATATATATATATATTTCTTGACACGCGGCGTCAGTTTATCGGAGAGGATTCTGAAATTAGTGAACTTTCAATACATTTTCGCCTTAGATAATTTTCTTTGTTTTTTAATCAAAACTGAACTGTTTAAATCGAAATTGAGGTCAGACCTCTTAGGCTGAACGACTAAGTGTAAAATGGCTTCTTTGATTTGCTTGAAAAAAAAAACCTAACATTATAAATTTTCAAAGAGGCAAGCAGCCATGACTGTGTTAAAGCAAGGACTTTTTGTTCACCGTTAAGTTTGCTCTCTATTGAACTGAACACGTAAATCCGACCAAACCTTTATTGCGTTTCGTGATTTTGTTAATAATATATTTCCTTGTCCTGCGCACATTGTATTCGAAATATCACGTAACGTTTGGGATTCAACAATGTATAGAAGTTAAATCCTGCAATACCAAACTTTTCCGATCAAACTTAAAACAAACAAAAGTGAAATAGTTTTTTTTTTGTTTTTTTTATATGTTTTTGTTTATTTGGTGATTTCTTTATTTATATTTTTTCTTTAAAATATACAGAAGTTTCATATTTCGAGATTAATCATGTTTTATTATACAGGAATTGTTTTGATATTTTTCTTTTCGACAGTTATATAATTTTGTTCGATGGTTATATAAAAAGTACTTCTCTCCCATAATAGTCGCTCCATTAAGGTGATTTTCTAAGTGTACCTCAGATCTGGTACAAGGCCAATCGTAGCTGTTCTAGCGAGATAAGCTTGTTAACCATTACACGACGTCGAGGTGCCACTGATTTTCTAAGCGTAGACTAGATGCGGCACAAGGCCAAAAGTATGGGGAACCCAGTGAGGATCGAACTCACTATTCAGTCGTAACTGTTCTAGAGAGACAGCCTTGCTAACCATGTCGCGGTGACCCTAATTTTCTAACTGCAGCTTAGATGCGGCACAAGGCCAAAAGTATGGGGCACCCAATGAGGATCAAACTCACTATTCAATCGTAGCTGTTCTAGCGAAATAAGCTTGTTAACCATTACACGACGTCGAGGTGCCACTGATTTTCTAAGCGTAGACTAGATGCGGCACAAGGCCAAAAGTATGTGGCACCCAGTGAGGATCGAACTCACTATTTATTTGTAACTGTTCTAGCGGGACAAGCTTACTAACCGTTATACAATGTTGAGGTGTCCCTTATTTTCTAAGCTTAGCGTAGCTTAGATGAAGCACAAGGCCAGATGTTTGGGTTACCCAATGAGGATTGAAATCACTATTTAGTCGTAACTGTTCTGACGAGACAAGCTTGCTAACCATTACATCACGTCGAGGTGACCATGATTTCCTAAGCCTAGCTTAGATGTGGCACAAGGCCAAAAGTATGGGGGCGCCCAGTGAGGGCTGAAATCATTATAGAGTCGTAACTGTTCTAGCAAGACAAGGTTTCTAACCATTACACCATGTCGAGGTGCCCCTGATTTTATATGCATAGCTTGGATGTGGCACAAAGTCAAAAGTTTGGGGCACCCAATGAGGATCGATATCATTATTCAGTCGTAACTGTTCTAGCAGAAAAAGCTTTCTAACCTTTACATCACCTCGAGGTGCCCAGTTGCTCCATTAATTGTATGAAATTCGATTTGTAAATATTACAGTTATTATGGGACAAAATATTACACATGTCCAATAATTAACCCTTATTTAAATGTATAAAATGTTTGGTTTGGTTTGATTTTGTTTTGCAGCATATCAACACCTCAATGGGTAATTTAATGCCGACATTTTTTCCTGGTAATATTTTTGTTTTTTTTCAAAAATCTGTTTCTGTTAATATTTTTTTTCCTCAAAAATGTATAGCTGGTAATATTATTTTAAAAAATGGTAATATTTTTTTTTTTCACAAACGTATTGCTGGTAATAGTTTTTTTTCTTCAGAAATTTATTTCCGGTAATAATTTTTGACAAAGTATTTCTGGTATTAAAACATTTTTTTACTCGTTTATAATGCTTTTTACCTCAGTTTCGGGGCTAACTATTTGCCCATAGCTGGGACCCTAACAGGTGGTACCACACCGAGTCAGGGTTGACCTGGGAACGCCAGCAATTAAGAGGTGGTTCCACGCTCCTCAAAGCCTCCTGCTCAGAGGCCTTGCTGTTGGACGTAGTTTATCGTCTTACCTTGGACGCGGATGTAGTTTATCGTCATATCCAGGACTGCCTTGCTGTTGGACGTAGTTTATCGTCTTACCCAGGACGGTGTATGAAATGTGTATATAAATGTGTAGGGGAATATGTTAATTATAAATAAATAAAAATAAAATATAAAATAATAATAATAATAATAAAAATTATAAATAAAACAAAATAATATTATAAAAACGTTGTATAAAATTAATTGAATAAAAAATAATAAAAACTCTCTCAGCATAAAACAAAAACTGTTCCTGCCGGAAATACGGATATGCTGCCAAAAGACGTTAAATTCAATCTCTACACCACGAACCTTGGTACGAGCAACACGTATCCATCTTCCCTCAGTGATATGGCTTGTAATGCTACGGAGTAAATTTCTCACTATTATCACATGTACCATAAAACAATTGTAAACTAAAAAATGCATACACCAATATATTTTCAGACATTTTTATATTTATACATTCTTTTTTATAGATACAAATATTTAAGTAAATGCTCTGTTTATAATAAACAGTATTAACAACATTTACCGGGCTGAATGTGCGATAAATTTTCATAGAAAATATGCGTCCTCCGACAGGAATCGAACCTGTATCCTATACGGAAACCGTCATATAGCCTGAGGTGATTTTACCGATTGAGCCACAGAGGAGCGTTTCGGTTAGCAAGGTCGATTTTACTGTTTTTAAACTACAATTTTCCATGATTTTCTCACGTACATTCATATCTGCTCGATGCGTATCCAAATGTAAACAAATGACGTCACACATTATGAAATGGACAAAGTCCGACAGTTATTTTAAGACATTTTTATGTTTATACATTCATTTTTATAGCTACAAATATTTAAGTAAATGTAAATATAATGATTTTTTTTGCTCATGCTAAGTCTCGAAAAAACACCATAATGTTGAATATGCTAAAATTATTGAACGTTTTAACAAGAAAAGAAAATCTCAAGTTGATAGTCATATAAAATACAAATTTTACTGTAACTCCTTTTCACTGTCGAAACGGTTTAATGTAACCGTCTCTTCTACTCAAACAGCTTCTTCTCTCGCACTTCCCGTCTGTGTAACTCCCTTCCTCTTACTTGATCCCCCGATGACTATAATCTTCAAATGCAATGTCAATCGACATCTGACACCCTGGGCTTGTTCCCTGTCCTTTTCTGTATCCTTTCCTCAAAAACACCTCTTTACTCTTGTTCTCAATCCTCTGTAACCCCTTGCGTGCTAGAAGCTCTCCTGTCTTTCTTGGAGTAAATTGCTTTAAAAAAAAACAATTATGTACAATAATGGATCATATGCAATATAGGTGAGAAATTCAACTAGAAAAATTGAAAATAAATACAATGTATCTAAATACAAATTAGAGACATGTAATAATAGATCATTCATTCCAGGTTTTGCAGCAATTTATAACATCAACTTGAGATTTTCCGTGTTAAAAAGGGAACAAACATATAATTCCCTTTTCTAAAATTAAACATTTTATTCAACATCGAAATTGAAGAAGATGACAAATAAGGGAAAGAAAACAGTGTTGTATAATTCCCTTTTTTTTTAAAATTATACACGTAACATTCTAGTTAACATCGAAAATGATGAAATGTTATATGGCAAGTTTTATTTCTCCTCCTTTAACAGGCCTTACCAGGTCTATTTATGAGCAATCAACGATAAATACCACGAGGAAAAAGTTAACAACACGATTAAACAGTTACAAATAATCACAATCGGTTCCACAATAATACCGATAAAATAAAATCGGGAATAATCTGAAACATACGCGTTACCATCTACCAATACCCGTTTAGATAATTATTACCCTTAATGCATCATTGACCAGCATATATAAATAGTCGCGCTAAAACACACCACACGTGGCCTGAAGACTGCGTTCACGCATGAAACAGACTGTCACTGCTAGTTTTTGAAGTTTTATATTTAATATATATATATATATATATATATATATATATATATATATATATATATATATATTGTGTATATTTAGACAGTAATTTTTCATTAATGCATGTTTCATTAAATAATATAGACAAGTTTTGTCTATTTATTTTAAGCAAGTTCCTTTCATATTGTCTGATAAGCTTAATAACATTATCTTTGAAAGACGAAAGGAAAACACCATATTGATACATGTTTAAATCCAATCTCAGCTTTCGGCTCACATAAGCCATTATCAAAGATGACAATTCCAATATATCAAACAACACACGGACGAAACAGCAATGATAGTCCGCCCTTGCTGCATTGAAAAATTTCAAAGCAACGACAAACTCGTTGTATATGAGTCGCGGAAGCGAAAATCGCGTCGAGGCTCGTGACGTCACACATGATCACGCGTGAGTGAAAACAAGAAGTATTAAGTATGGGAAGCCGTTGGTATAAACCAATGGCTCCTGTTATAAATTATAGGCATTTAAGAATATTTAAATGTATATATATATATATATATATATATATATATATATATATATATACATATATAATGGAAATGTTATAGGTGTTCCAAATAGAGAAAAATGTATAGTTTAAAGACAAGAGAGGAACGTTTTTGGTTGTAATATGGATTTTTTAAAATATACACGATATTTTAATTTCCATATTTTTGCTACACGTGTTTCCGGTCACGCGAACTTCATCAGGCAAAGATTGGTTACTTCCACATATTATTAAAAAGAATTAATTATCCTTATGTTTTCCAATGTTTAACCATTGTCTTTTATATGTAGTAGTAATCCAAATTTTTCTTGGATTTGTGGCGAAAGTATTCTCCTGCTTAAGGGGCAATGAAACAATTAGGATTGCTCAGAGAAAAGGCTAAAGAAAGAGGTCTTTGTTCTTATCTTTTTTTATGACCCCTGTATCTTCTTAGACATATCTTCATTTTTGTATATTGTGTGTGCTCTTGCTAGTATGTGTATGCATATTCCTTCTCTATACATATATACTGTCTTATTATAAGTAATTAATATATATATATATATATATATATATATATATATATATATATATATATATATATATATATATATATGAATTTATATATAATTATTTATTTGAAAATTATAAAATAAATATGTTATAAAATCACTACAAAAATAGCCATTTTATTTCAACACCTCTGGTGTCTTATCAAGTGATGATGTTGAATGTAGAATAAATGGTTTTAAAAGGTACAAATTAATTAATCACAAGGGAAAACGCTGTTACATAAGCTGGAATGACCAATCAAAATACAAGTATACGGGAATTCAAAAACTTGACAACAAAGTAAGGTTATAATAACTATTAAATGCTCTAAAGTTGGGGTTAGACTAAAATAGAATTTATTCTAACTAATAAGTATCAAATTATACGATAAAATTTGAAATTAAAATGAAAAATTACCCATTTTAAAATCTAAATTTAATCTCTATTAAGTTCAAAATTATACAAACTTCCTATGCTGTGTAGGATTCGGGTGTGTACTTGTAGGTAGTCTATTATGTTTGTCTTTGCACATATGTATATAAACCCAGAAATACCTACATGCATTACGCGGTCATTGAGTGGAATATTTTTTTTTTGTTTTTTTTAACTTTCCTAAGGTATTGAGCTCTTTTTGTCCATTCATGTCTACTTTGTTTGTTTGTTTGTTTGTTTGTTCTTTATTTTTTTTTTTTTTTTTTTTTTTTTACCTTTCTTCTGTTTTTTTTTTCTTCTTCTTTGGGCGTCGTTCGTTGTTTTTCATGATTTGGGTTTTGATAATTTCAATAATTCTCGTATCCCACTCTTTCTTTCTCTCACTCACTATATATATATATATATATATATATATATATATATATATATATATATATATATATATATATATATATATATATATAAGTTATGTCAGTTTGTGGGCGTGGATACGCACTGCGGATTCTATATTTCTGAGACAACCTCACACATCTTCCTGCATCATATTCAAAGATTTCGAGAAATCTCGAAAAGTCATTTCACATGATTATAATTCGCACCAATTTTAAATCATATATTTGCCTTAATAGATAGATAGATAGATAGATAGATAGATAGATAGATAGATAGATAGATAGATAGATAGATAGATAATGAACAGACTGAAATCGATTTATAAATAGACTGATCGATAGACAATGAACAGATTGAAACAGATAGAATAATGAACAGAATGAAATAGATAGATAGATAGATAGATAGATAGATAGATAGATAGATAGATAGATAGATAGATATGAACAGAAGAGCTGAAATGTACACAGTATATATAATAACATAAATGCCGCGTGTAAAGTTTTTGAAATATCTATTAGTTTTGATAGACAGACAGCAAAATTGCGCTGAATTCGTCATCGTCCTGTTTGTAAGAGAGTTGCCTTATTTAGAAAGAATGCGCTTCAAATGTGTTGCGAAATAGATGTGTTAGTCATTACTCACCTACAGTGTAATAACAGTAAGTATTTGTTTAAAACTTCA
>OZ038499.1:48413927-48426427 GCA_964036315.1 Acanthosepion esculentum | reverse complement strand
CGTGTTTAATAAGCACAATTTTTTTTTTTTTGTAGTATTTGTGGCAGTTAAATTTCATCTGAATTCAACATTTGTTCAAAATTTTACCCAGTTTTTATCGGCTAAAAATAAAACAACTAAATTGTTTAGATTATTCTCAGCTTTCTAAGATAAAAAGGACATTTAATTAATAGATAAATTTCAATTATTCTATTTAATTTTTCATACTCCTTCCGTTCCGAAATAGTTGTACTAAAAAATTTTCATGTTATTCCAAAATAATTGTTCCAGTAGATAAAAAAACACCAAAAAGAACAAAAAATATCATTTATTCCCATACTCAACAGTAAATGAGTAATATTAGTGAATTGTCATATAAGTAAGTGTGAAATATATCAAAACTGATATACATAAACAGTTAAATTGATAACAAAAATAACTGGGGAAGGTTTACTTCAACAAAAGCAGTTTTTGTTGCAACTCGTCAGAAATAGAAATGGATACTTCAAGTTTTCCTTCACTTTCGTGCTTCTCTTTAGATGTGTGCCGGAGTTTATAGTTGTTATCGCCGTCAACTAAAATAACTTGTTCCATTGATAACTGCAAACTTAGAAAAGTATTGTTAAGTTTGGACTTCTGAAGTTTATTGAAGCTTTCTTCCACTGCTTCAATGAGCTGGTCAGCATTATTTGGAGCTTGCTGGTGCTGAATTGATTGAATTGCATTAAAATAACCCAGATCAAGGACATTGAGATCAGGACTATTTGGAGGCTGCCAAACTAATTCAATTTGCAAACCCAGACGTTCTGCAGCTACGTTTAATTCATCTGCAACCTGTTTTATTGCATCACGCTCTAGGACACGATCTGTGGATCTTTCCAGCAGTGCTTGCAACACAGCACTACGTTTATTATTTGTCAATTCGTGCTTCTTGGAATTTCGTTTAGCATTTCTGCCAATTGGCTTCTCTTCTCCCATCATAATCCCTTGCCTGCCGGTGGTCTGAGAAAAATACAATTTTAATGTGGTGAAAAAGTGATATAATTTGCGCTTCAAATTATTCTACCTGAATAAGCTAATATAAATACTTGAGGAACATCAATGCTAGCCTATTAATGTAAACGGCAAACAATTCGACTAAGACTTAGTATATTCCACATGAGATTTCCGGCTATGGAACAACTATTTCGGAACAGAGGGAGTATATATATATACATTCTTTTAACGTAACCTTTTTCGAGAGGTCGTTTATTAGCATTGTAGGCCCTCTTTTACTTGGTTGTACACCAATTGAAATCCTTTTGTCCCTAAGACCCGTAAGATTAATTTAATTTCTACATTGGTCCCCTGTGGTTTGATATATATTCGCTTTTTAAGTTGGTGGGAGAATTGGTGAACATTTACAATATTTTCCGGAATAATGGTTAGGCGGAGAATGTTGTTAAAAGCACGGTAGAACGTAAGGATAAGCGTTTTAAGGAACCCGTGGAATTTGGATCTCGGCTTTGTCCAGTTTATTTAAAACTACCATAATACGTTTGGAAAAGGTATGAATCTTCTTCTTCTCCCCCACCCTCAGCTATGAGTAAAATAGCAGAAGAAACCGGGTTCTATAGCATTGGATAGCAACTGGTCTACCGCAGGAAGAAATGGCAAACTACTGAGGGGAAAAATCTGCCTTGTCAGTCATGTATCGAAAGATACATGATCGCCTAAGCGTGTATCATGCATGGCACATAACTGACAGACTGACCATCGTTCTGTAAGGGAAGGCAGACACTTGCCAACAGGATATCGGCGTCAGTATCTTGTGGGTTTTCTTCTGTGAATCTATGTGTTGTCATTGGTAATATTCCGGGGTTTTCATTTTCGCTAAGGACGGTTTATCCTAACGGCAAAGTAGTTTCGTGATATATCAGTTTAAATGTCAGTGTGAGGCTGACTATATGGGGTGAACCAACAAGCGATTGGAAACACGGTTTGGACAACACGTGGCCCCTTATTTAACTCCAGTTCCACCAACTGGTCACCTTTTCCAGTTTCACCGTTTTCACTATTGTCATTCCAACGAATCATTCTGAAGTAGTGGACGATAAAATAAATATTAATATATTTTATTGTCATACGTTATTACGTTATAGACACAAATATTTAAGTGAATGCTTTGTCGGGGGATACATATTTTCCGTGAAATTTCTCGGATATTCAGGCCGGTAAATGTTTTTATTACTGTTTATTATAAACAGGGCATTCACTTAAATATTTCTCTTAAATATATATTTAAATAATTGTCGAACTTAGTCGATTTCAATATATATATATATATATATATATATATATATATATGCATGTTATAAAATCGTTTATTTTTCATTCAACATCATCACTTGAGAAAACACCAGAAGTGTCGAAACACACTTGCTAATTCTGTCGTGATCTTATACAATGCATATGTTATAAATTTGAATAAATATTATTAACTCTATTCAATATTGAGCACTTTTTTGAGAATAGTGTTTTTGGTTATTAGAATTTTATTCCATGTGTACCAACTCTGTATATATATATATATATAGCAAAGGTAATAAATCCGTTGGTATATAATCCAAGTGGATCCTAGTAATAAAAATATGAGGTAATTTTGGATTTTGAGTTTTACGACTATATATATATATATATATATATATATATATATATATATATATATATATATATTTGTATCTAGGCAGCAATCCTTCTTTCATGCACATTTCATTAAAAACGACTGACAAGGTGCTTTTATTTAGTTTTTTATATAATTTATAAAAAACTAAATAAAAGCACCTTGTCAGTCGTTTTTAATGAAATGTGCATATATATATATAATTATTTATTTAAAAATGATAACATAAATATGTTATAAAATCACTACAAAAGTAGCCACTTTGTTTCAATACCTCTGGTGTCTTATCAAGTGATGATGTTGAAAAAAGAAAGTTTATTCTACGTTCAATATCATCACTTGATAAGACGCCAGAAGTGTTGAAACAAAATGGTTATTTTTGTAGTGATTTTATTTATGTTTATATATTTTTAAATAAATAATTATATTTGCTCTACTCTGTATTGAGCACTTTTTTTAAGAATAGTAATTGTTGGTTAATGGAATTTATTTCGTATACACCAATCCTATACTTGGGTATATATATATATATATATTATTTTATATATATATATATTTTTTTTTTTTTAACATTCGATTTTTATAGAATTTTTTTTATAGAATTCAGTAATATTAGGCATGGAACGTTCATAGTAACCATTGTGCTCGTCTGCCCTTTCACGTTTTCAACAAATTAGTCGAGTGGTGCCGAAAAACACTGACTCTGTTATCTGAATAAGTTAAAGTGATCTGTTTAATTAGAAATTCTCAATACTGCCATGAATTAATTTCTTTGCTCGCTCTTTTCACTTGCGGAACTCTCTTCCGGCGTCGTGCTTTCCAGCCGTCTTTGAACTTCGCAAAATTTAAATGCGATGTCAATCGTTATCTACTGTCTTTTTTATTTGTCCTCTTTTGTTGTTCTCGCTCCTTAATAATGTTTCTCTTTTCTTTTTTTTCGCACTCAGCAACCCTGTGCATGAACTGATTAAAAAGACGTTAAAAATATGAAGTTTCCCGAATTCATTTTACTATTATTATTATTATTATTGTTGTTGTCGTTGTTTTATTAGAAAATTATTCAAATATTTTTCTCGTGTTTAAATTAGAAAACAGAAGTGAATTTAGCATAATAAAAAAAAAAAATACATTAAAAATGGATGTCTTGTTGAGGTAAGAGAACGCCTATTGTAACTTATTTTTCTCTCGCCGTGGGTCGGGCATCGGCAAGTGTTTCAAATTCAAATATGCTATGTACAGCAGGATGTGTAGAACAATTTCAAATAATTTGAAAGAAGAAAAAAAAAATCAACACTATCATAAAATATTTATTTTAAGTGTTTTTCTTTGGCGTTGCACGTCATAAGAGCAGAGTTGTTGTAGATTTTACGGGGGAATCTGTTAATAACTGCCTGCCTAATTTGGCCAAAATGTCGATTGGACATTCTTTCAGGCCCCGGAAATGCCGATCCTGCAAAAGAATGGAAAAGCTTGCTTCTTGAATGTGTTGTCTCACCCATCCTTCGAAAAAGCGCTTTTGCTTCATTTTAAACGCATAAAAAGGAACTTAGTTGCTGTTAGGTGAATTATTTATTTTTTATTATTCTTGCTTTGTTTGTTTTTTTTTTAAACTGTTTGCGCAAGTACATTTTACAATGTTTTCGAATTTGGAAACCGTTTTTTTTTTGGCTGGAAAACATCGCACACTGATATGACTGTGAAATGATTATTCTTTTTTTTAATTTTTTATATTTAATAAATATTATCTCCATTAAGACGGATACTCCAGGAGTCACTCCGTCCACTCGTCAGGGGATGTCAGCTTCAAGCAATAGGAAGTTGTGGCGAACCATGACCATATACATCCTGAAAAAACACGACACATAGAAAAAGAAAGAGTCATCCCCAGCCGACGCTCTTAATAAATCTCACTATGTAGTTCGTAAAAGTTACTATATATATATATATATATATATATATATATATATATATATATATATATATATATATATATAAAGAAATAAAGTCTTAAAGTGTGCTATATTTATGGGATAAAGTGCTCAATATCAGAGATAGAGCGTGTGTAAATATAAAAGTGAACATAGAAGGCGACAGTCTGTTTCATGCTACAGACGGCCGCCTCTAAGTGTTGACTTCTATGTTCACTTTTATATATATATATATATAACTTTTAACTTTTACGAACCCCATAGTCAGATTTATTAATAATTCTCAATATGGGGCTCGTTATTAATACGTCTCACCATGGGATTCATAAAATTATATATATATATATATATATATATATATATATATATATATATATATATATATATATATATATATATATATATATATATATATATATACATTATAACTCTGAAGTTATATATATATATATATATATATATGACTTTTATTACTTTCTTAAGAGCATCTCATACTCTTTCTCTTCCGCTCTCTTTCTCTCTCTCTCTCTCTCTATATATATATATATATATATATATATATATAGATAGATAGATATCAGCCCAAATGAGACAATATATATATATATATATATATGGTATTCCAATAACATGGACCGATTTTAAATGTGAATTAATGATTTTTTTTCTTTTTCTTAACAACTTAAGTCTTTGGCAATTTCAACCCTGGAAAGATCAACAATCAAATTATGTGTTAAAGTTTCAAGAGTGCAATTGGAAAAATTGTTCGTAAATTCAAACAAATTGGGTCGGTGGCAAAACACCATTGCGTGCTCGTTTACGCCGTTCAGCTGAAAACATTGCTGAGTGCACGAGAATATAACCGGAAGTACAGACACTTCTCTTCGTCAGCGCACACATCAATTGAACTTATCCACAACAACGTTACATCGAATTTTGACAAAAGGTTTGTCTCTACACGCTTTCAAAATTCAATTGATACAAGAACTGAAACCTTCTGACCATTTGGAGCATCGAACATTCGTCAATTGGGTGCACGAGCAAAGACAAGCCGATGAAGATTTTTCTCAAAGAATCCTCTTTGGTGATGAAGCCCATTTTCATCTTGGTGGATTCGTTAATAAGCAGAATTGTCTCATTTGGGCTGATAAAAATCCAAGGAAGATTGTTGAAAAGTCATTGCATTCACAAAAGGTCACTATTTGATGTGCATTTTTTGCTAGCGGAATCACTGGGCTGTATATTGATAAATTTGAACGTTCATTTTCGAAATAGGCTTCGATAACTTTAATACGTTGTTTGATTGCTAATCTTTCCATGGTTGAAATTGCCAAAGACTTAAGTTGTTAAATCTGAAAGAAAAAGAAAAAAATCATTAGACACTTAAACTTAATTCACATTTAAAATCGGTACAAGTTACTAGAACACCCTATATATATATATATGTGTGTATATATAAAGGATAAAGTTATAGTTGTTCCAACGAGATAAAAGTGTAGATTTCAAAGAAAAGAGAGAAACCGCAAGCGTTTTTGGTTATAATGTGATTTTTTTTTAAATATATATTATGCTTTATTTTCCAAATTTTTGCTACCCGTGTTTCCAATCTCATGATCTTCATCAGGCAAAGATTAGTTATTTTCACATATTATTAAAAGGAATTAATTTTCATTATGTTTTCCGATGTTTAACCATTGTTTTTTGTGTATAATAGTAACCCAAAATATATATATATATATATATGTATATATATATATAGTTAGATATCTTATATAAGAGCATATATATATTATATAAGAGCATAAATATATATACATATATATATATATATATATATATATATATATATATATATATATATATATATATATATATATATAGTATGTGTGTGTGTGACCACGAAGAAAAACAAACAACACTGAAACAAAACTAAAAATGGCTAAAAAAACTGACCAAAAGCGCTTGGGGCGGTGAAAATTGTGAAAAATATTTGTACCCCTACAAAACGGAAAAACGTAAGGATATGGGAAAATTAATTACATGTTCCTTGTCTGCCGTATTCAATGAAACATATATATATATATATATATATATATATATATATATATGTATATATATATATATATATATATATATATATATATATATAGGCATTTGGAAGTCTAGTCACACTGAGGAGCTGTGATACAGCGAAACAGTACTGTTTGTGAATGACATATATATATATATATATATATATATATATATATATATATATATACATATATAAAAATTCTGGTTCGGTTTGTTTTACGGCATATCAACTTCAATGCCGACCAGATTTTTTTTTGAAAAACTATTTCTGGTAATATTTCTTTCCAAAAATGTATTTCTGGTAATTTTTCTTTTTTCAGAAATGTATTACTGGCAATATTTTTTCAAAGATGTATTACTGGTAATAAAACCTATTTTTACACATTTTGACCCTAGTTTGGTGTTAACTATTTCCCAATAACTGGGACTCTAACTGGTGCTATCACCCCGGGTCAGAGTGGACCTGGGAACATCAGCAATTAAGAGGTGGTTCCAAGATTTATTAAGAGCATCGACTGGGGGATGACTACTTCTTTTTCACTGTGACGTGATTGTTCGCGACGTGGGTCATTGCTCACCACAACCTCATATATATATATATATATATATATATGGTCGAATGGTTAGAACGTTCGCATTCTGACCATGGATTCGAATCTCACCAAGCATTGTGAGTGAAATTTGGTAGACGGAACCCTTGGGGGGGGGGCGCCGATATATGTTCTAACACGAAGTCACAAGTCATCGTGGCCGAAGGCGTGAGTGTGATGGCCTTGTTAAAATTGTTGATCACACTAGATACCACGCTCTTTCCCAGAAACAGTAACTAAGGTCATCTCAGCATAGTTGCAGTATAAACCACAGGTCGGCTCTGTGGGTGTTGAATAAACACAAATGCGTCTGAGCACACATCTGCAGTAGGGAATACGAGTGACCAGCTATAAAGTACAGACACACACAGATATATATATATATATATATATATATATATATATATATATATATATATATATATATATATATATATATATATTAACTGATTAAAAGTATGGTTTCTTCGCTACACAGGAATTACCATGTTTCAAAAACCGAAGCGAAAAACTTCAAGTAGCGAAGAAACCATGTAAGATGAAACAGTACTAATGCTTTTAATTTAATTATAGAATTAAATTTGAAGTTTTTAGCTTCGGTTTTTGAAACATGGTAATTCCTGTGTAGCGAAGAAACCATACTTTTAATCAGTTGATATATATATATATATATATAGAGAGAGAGAGAGAGATAGATAGATAGATAGATAGATAGATAGATAGATAGATAGATAGATAGATAGATAGATAGATCAAGTGAAACAAAAGAATTGTTAGTAGTCAGGAATTCATAAATCTGTTTCTGAGTGAACAGTATACACACACACACACATATATATATATATATATATATACATATATAGATATATATAGAGAGAGAGATTAATGTATATTTGGGCAGCAGCGTTTCTTTTAAACATGTTGCGTTGAAGATGAGAGACAAGGAAAATTGAATGGTTTTTTATTTAGTCTTAACACCATTCTCACATTTTTTTCAAATGTATATATATATATATATATATATATATATAGAGAGAGAGAGAGAGAGAGAGAGAGGGGGAGATAGATAGATAGATAGATAGATAGATAGATAGATAGATAGATAGATAGATAGATAGATAGATAGATCGGATTAATACAAATGCAAAATTAGTCACTTAGCTGATTGATTTTGTTCTTACATTCCAGCTCTAGAATTTCGTAAACGCACTCTCCTGTAATCCATGCTGGTCACCTGTCCATGCAAGAAACCTTTAAATGCCTTTATTATTATTAGTCCTTATTATAAAAAAAATAAATAAACATTGCGTTACAATAACATTAAATTACATCACATCAATTATAAGCACGGCTACAATAATAATAATCACGGCCATAATATAAAAAAATGAAGAAAGGAAAAATATCTAAAATATCACCAAAAATAATCCTTGAAAATGGCTGACAGTATAGCCAAAAGCGGTCGGACCCAACAAACTTTTGGGAAAGAAACATACATTACACGAGGAAGAAACAGCTGAAATTTCTAGGGCATATTATGAGGAAAGAGGACTTGGAAAATCTGGTACTCACAGGACTGATTGAAGACAAAAGAGACAGAGAAAAACAACGCATAATAAACTTAAATGGATGGCGGAACAGGGTTTAGGTGAAATAACAGAAAGACAAAGTTTATTAAGAGCTACAAAGGACAGGAAATTATGGAGAGCCATGATCGCCTACGTCCTGAGTGGACACGGCACAGTGAAGAAAAAAGAAGACAGAGTAATGTAAGAATCTCTTTCTCTTTCTTTCACTCTTTCGCACACATTCTTCCACTCCCGTCCCTCTCTCTTCCACTGAGCTAATTCACACCACAATCATTCAATATACAAATCGATACTCAGCATTTATCGATAATCACCGAGTTTACAAGTGAATGAATTTTACCCACAGTCTCGTCTCCCTTTCAGAAACGTGAATTGAAAGCATCCACTTCCGCACGTAACCCTTTAATCGAAAGACTCGTTTTTTTTCACTTGCTCTAACCTAAAAATCAAACCGTGGATATCTCGGATTTTACAACGAAAATTGTAACTAGTACACACATCTGACAGATTACCCGTTTAGATAACACCTCATAGACTCAAACTCAGTCGATTATTCAAAGTAACAACGATTTACGAAAAAAATCCACAAAATCATTTTGCTATTGATTGAATGTATGTTTCTACTTTTAACTAAAGTGAATTTTATAATCAGTCCGGGGAGGTGGGAGTGAATAAACGATAAACAGCGTGAACAAAATGTTCTCGGCGAACCGCGTTCAGTTCCTGGCTGTGTTAGTTACTTTTATCCATCGTATTCTTGGGAAACACATGTATCCGTTTATTCATGTCTATTTTACTGAATATGCCCTCTAGCCTTGGTTGGTAACCAGTCTAGGAGAAGAACAGCTGTAAATCCAAAACCGTGGAGTAAAACAAATGGAAATTGCTCCACTATCTCTTGCATATGCCGTGCATGGAGTGAAATAATTAAAAAAAAAAAAAAAAAAAAAGAATATGATAGCTTAGGCAAGACCACATCTGATACGTGTCTAAGAAGATACTTAAAAAAATATTTCACCCCAAGCAAGGCGATAAAGCCACTAAGACGGAAGATTTGAATAAGAATGAAAGAAACAGAGAAAGGACAATAAAATAACGGGACTTTTGAAAAATGATAAATTATTACGACTGCGGCAGCATTTACATATTTAAAGGTCGTAGATGAGAGGAAAACAACTGAAAAACATTTCGCTATATTTCTCAGGAGCTGTTATGGAAATGCAGGGATAATAAGGAAGCTGTGGAGACCCTTAAATAGCAAGGTGAATTTAGAAAATCAGAACTGTACATAAATTACTGAATTTCGTGAGTTGTTTAAGATATTTTTCTCCAATTTAGCGGAAAGGCATTTGTTTAATATTTACAACGTTTAACTTAACAAGGTCAGATGCCGATAAAAACATAAGAGTTAGGAAGACTTGATTGCGCCAATAAGTCGGAAAGATATGACAGCTTATTGACATACTTGCTTAGTGTCTACATTGTTACTTAAGTGATCCGTGCTTAATTTTTTAACAGGACTGATTGATCGAAGAAGGTCGATTTAACAATTCGTTTTTTTAAAACCACTCGTTAATGGAATACATCTATTATGGAACTATTTTTAGTGGGCTCGTGGCGTCAATGATATCGTATCTTTTGTCTGATTTCCCGCTTACAAGTTATTAAGATATGCTGTCACCCTATATACAAACAATACATTTTTATCCCCCCCCACACACACACAGAGACACACACGCCCCGATCACCGGGTGATTAGCTCCCCAAGCACAAAACGTTGCATCAAGAATGCGTGCCTTCTGAAGAAAGAGATCCATTTTGTAAACACGACCTTAAAGCTTGTTTAAAAATATTTAAAAAAAACAACAAAAAAACACTCCGATCACTGAATAAAATAGAACCAACTCGTAGTGTGGTCTCCTACTAATCCTTGCACTCTTTCATATATATATATATATATATATATATATATATGTATGGGAATTATTGTCATATGTATGTGAAAATTGTGCCCTGAAGATGACAATTTGAAATGGTCGAAAGTACTTGGCATGTGTCTTCTATCTGACAACAACTCAAATATAAGGATCTTATTATTCAAGGAATTGATAGTGAGTTAATGTCTCATTAAGTCCTGTTAGCAAAGTGATTTCTCCATTAATCACATTGCTATTTAATTCTTTCTATATATTCTATAATTCTTTCTATTATATATATATTTATATATATATATATATGTATATATATACATATATATATATATATGTGTGTATATATATATATATATATATATATATATATATATATATATATATATATATATATATATATATATATATATATATATATACAGAGAGAGTGAGATCCGAAAGATATCAACAAATGTAAGGTATCAGAAGAGAAATATGCATTTTTTTTTCTTTCCAACCCAACCCTCTGTCGGTTCCTGACAATTCCTGTATTAAAAACTCCCACACTTTGGGATTTTTTCTACTCTACCCTTATCGCCTTTTTTTTCTCTCTCTCTTATTGTTTGCCCTAACTTCTTCCCTTCCACATACCATCAAGAGCATCACTGGCAAATCATCATCCTCATTAAAGCCAACAGCAACTATGTACGTTGTTATTGCTGCTACTATAACAACAGTCAGCAATAGCAGTCCTTCCTCATCTAAAACTGCCGCCTATCTCCAAGCACAAGCTCTGCACTACCTTACTTTCCTCTTCCTTACTCCACCCACCTCATTTATTAACCTTCACCTGACACTCACTCTCTTACTCTCCCCACTCCCTGTCTTCTGTTTTACCCTTTCTGTTTACTGCTATTAACTGTGATGAAGATACAGAGCGGGCAAGCAGAGAGATACGTAAAAAATGTAATAGGGTGAGTAAGAGAATGAAAAAGAGGGGGGGATGAGAGTATCAATAGGAGGAGCTCACGTAGTAGCTGTAGTGCCAGAAGAAGGTGATGAGAGGAGGAAAGAAAGAAAAAAAATGCGTGTGTATGTGCGTCCGTCATCTCTCATATTTAATGTGTCTATATTATAAACCAAGCTTGTATATGCGATTGTGTGCAGTCCTCTCCAACGTAGAATAGCAATGAATAAAAGCAGACGATACAATATCAGAAGGCTTCGTTTACTCCCACTTCCTCTCTCAAGCTTATACTTTCTTTTATCTATTTAGTGCCCCTCCTCTCTCTCTCTCTCCCTTTCATTCACTTTCCAATCTTTCTCCCTTTCTTCCTTTCTGTGCCAGTCTTTTTGCCTGTGCGCCTGCCATAGTGGATTTTACTAGCAGCGATGGTTCAGTCACTAAACTGGATGGTGGACGAACAACAACCGCCGGTACTTATTTACTTATATATATATATATCTTTCTTTTTCGTTTTTTTTTTTTTTGTTTTTTTTTTCACGATCAGTTACTTAAATATATCTCTAGTTATCATACTCGGGCTGACAATTACTTTTCATATATTTTTTTCGATCTGAAAGACAACAATATTATATATATATATATATATATATATATATATATATATATATATATATATATATATATATATATATAATAATCTCACGTCTTCTTTTTCTGTTAGAGTTTGATGTTATTGTTTGCTACAGTGCGCTTACTGCAATTTTCCGTACTTTTCAGTGTGCTGTTACATTTGATATATACA
>OZ038499.1:48403927-48406427 GCA_964036315.1 Acanthosepion esculentum | reverse complement strand
ATATATATATTAGGTTGGTGCAAAAATAATGTCGTTTTCTCATATGAATTTGAACGTCAAAAAACGACATTATTTTTGCACCAACCTAATACGTTTATATCTATAGGCGAATATATACGTTTATATCTATAGGCGAATATATACGTTTATATTTATAGGCGTATATATACGTTTATATCTATAGGCGAATATATATGTTTATATCAATAAGCGAATATATACGTTTATATCTATAGGCGAATATATACGTTTATATCTATAGGCGAATATATACGTTTATATCTATAGGCGTATATATACGTTTATATCTATAGGCGAATATATACGTTTATATCTATAGGCGTATATATGGAAATTTTTGTTTTTGTTTTTTTTTGTTTATATTTTTCTTTTATACGTCTTCTTTTCTGGACTGAATGATTTTGCAAAAATTGTCCAAAAGTTGTTGTTTTTTTTGTTTTTTTTATTCTCAGCACTTTTGTTATTTTGTTACGCTACTATAAAAAATGGTGTGTAAATACTATTGTAGATGATGTAAAAGCTTTTAAAAGTTCTTAATTTCCAAATACGGTCAGTACATTGTGACCATGTTCATAATTGATGCTATTAAGGGTTACTTTCTACATTTTTATAAGAAGGTCTTCTATTACTTTTAAACACATTTTACAGTTTGCTGGTACGATTCAAATTCGTGTTCTCGAAATATTGTGTATCAAATTTTTGTACAATTCCATTATGGTTCAAATATGTTTGTTCTGAGTTCTGGTCAACGAGATGTAGAGTCAGTGGTCTTGACAGTCGAGCCGGGAGGGCATACAATATAATTATTTATGGGCATTTAAATTCATTTATAATGTTCGTCTGATATATTTTTGATTTCGTCGTCGAGATGTTGTTCCTAATAATAAGGTTAGTTCTTATTATAATAGACAATTAATTTGATATTTTGACTTTGAACAACATGTGTGACGCATTTTTTATAAATTTCCATAAAGCCATTCCGCTTGTAATTTTTGTGTAACTGGTTAAAATAAAATATATCAATATCACTACTATTATTTCTATGAACTATGTTATTATTTAGTATTCAAAGAATCAGTTTTATTTGACTATTATTATCTTGTATTATTATTTCTATATTCGTATTATTAATTATATATTATATAAGTCATTAGTTATTATTCTGTTGTATAGAGTGTTTAATCTTTGTTATTTTATTTATTATACTTTTTAATGATTATAAAAATTGTCAAAGAGTTTTTGGTCGCCAGCTCTTTCGGTTAAACTGTTAAACATTCAAACCAAAATTATCTATGAAGATAAATGCCTCACGAACACATTTAAATCAGCATGGATGTGATAAGCGCCTGTCACTTCAAAAAACGTTTATAGTATATATATATATATATATATATATATATATATATATATATATATATATATATATATATTATAAAAAAAAATAAACAAAACCTTAGTAACATTAATTATGAACACGGCTACAATGTACTGACCGTAATAGGAAATAAAGTATATATAAACTTTCAGCAACTTTTATACTATCTAAAATATCACCTGTGTCCTATTTATTCGAGTAGCACAACAAAAAATAATCTTTGAAAATGGCTAACAGTATATCTGAAAGCGCTCGGAACCAACAAACTTTTGAGAAAGAAATATGCTTAACATCAGGAAGAGAAAGTTGAGGTTTCTAGGCACATAATGAGGAAAGAGGGTTTGGAAAATCTGATACTCACAAGACAGATTGAAGGCAAAAGATACAGATGAATACAGTGCATGACGTACTTAATGAGCTTAAGTAAATGGATGACGAAACAGGTTTTAAGCGAAATAACAGAAAAACGAAATTTATTAAGAGCTAAAAGGGACAGAAGGTTGTGGAGAGCCATGATGGCCTACGTCCCAAGGGGACATGACACTTAAAGAAGAAGTTTATAAAAAAAAACACTTATATATATATACATGAAAAAAATTAGAATTAAACAAAAGTAGTTTTGTTTAACATGTATTAAAGAGGGGTTGCTGCCAAAGTACATAACTATATATGTATGTATGTGTGTGCGTGAAAATTGCAACATGAAAAACTAACATTAGAATAAGACATTGTTGTTTACCTCTTTAATATGTGCAAAAAATCATTCTTTGCCTTCTATGCACCGTGTCTACTCCGGAGGTGGACAATCATGTCTCTCCACATCTTCCTAACATTTGTAGCTAAATAAGTACAAGTACTGTCGACTTTTAAGCATTTATTTTTGTATTGTTTAAAATGACAAAATAAACATTCTCACGCGGATAACCCCTTTTTCCCGAGCTTAGCTAAGACATTACGACACAAGGCCAAATATGATTACAAAGACTGTGTTGCGCCAGTCTACCAAATAAATAGAATCTAAATGCATTATATTTTAATATCTAAGTTCGACATTGAAGCTTTTAATTCCGAGAGAGAAATACTTAGTATTTTGAGACAGGATTT
>OZ038499.1:48391427-48398927 GCA_964036315.1 Acanthosepion esculentum | reverse complement strand
TCATTATCTATCTAGCTATGTAGCTAGCTAGCTCTATTTCAATCTGTTTGTTATCTATCTATCTATCTATCTATCTATCTATATTGATTTTCTATCAAACTGAAAATTTTCCTTATCTATCTATCTGTGTTCATCTCTCACAATCTTAGTCTTCTCATATCTATCTATCTATCTATCTATCTCAATTTATTCATGTCTATCTGTCTGTCTTTTTCTATATCTATCTACCTATCTATCTATATATATATATATATATATGTTCGTGTAAATTCAAATCTTTCAATAGCGTGTACTGTAAATTTACTAAATATAATTACATTGACGGCTACAATACACGGATTACTATGTACACTCAAATTATACACTGCCAAGTGCCACGAGGCATAGGACGCTGGGGAGAGCCATGAACGCCCACATCTTAAAGTGACACGGCACGTAGTAGAAAACCTAATACATATATATATATATATATATATATATATATATATATATATGATAAAAATATAATTTTCAGCTAAGCTTTATTTATACGTAAAACTGGTCAATATCACTGATAGAGCGTATAGTGTGAAGATTGCGTTCAAGCATGAACAAACTGTCACCGCTCGGTGTTGACCTGATTGTCTCCTTATATATATATATGTGTGTGTGTGTGTGTGTGTGTGTGTGTGTGTGTGTGTGTGTGTGTTCTGTTTATACGTTATTTTTTTATGGGTACACTTATTTGAGTAAATGCTAAATGCTCTGTTCTTTTAATGAAATAGTATTAATTACATTTACCGGCCTGAATGTTCGAGAAATTTCGTAGAAAATATGCCTCTTCCGACAGGAATCGAACCTGTATGCTATACGAAACTACCATTTAGTAATTCAAGCTTTGCTTTGCTTAACCGGAAGTTCTCTGTGGCTGAACGGTCATAGCACGACAGTGTTAATGGGGGTTTTGTATAGGACACAGGTTCGATTCCTGCCGGAGAACTCCAAAATTTCTCGAACATCATCACCGGTAAATGTAATTAATACTGTTTAATTAAAACAGAGCATTTACTCAAATAAGTGTATCCATAAAATACTTATGTATAAACAGAAAATCTATTAAATATTTGTCGGATTTAATCTACTACCTAATATATATATATATATATTTTAAAAATCGAGAGGTCATGTTGAATCCGCTACGTTGGTTTCAACCTTACAATATCCGCATATCTTAAGGCGATTTTATCAAATGTCTTCTTAACGTTTTATTTTACTAAAACAAATCTATTTTTTTTTTAAATAAAGCGTTAAGAGGTCATTTGATAAAAAAATCGTCTGAAGATATCGTAAGGTTGAAACCAAGATAGCGGATTCAACTGACCTCCTGATTTTTAAATTAGTCTTTGTGGCATTATCGCCTTGTTTGTGGTGAATTGGAAAGAAAAAGAGCGGATTCATCTGACCCATTGATTTTTAAAGATAAAAGATCTACGTGTCATTTTTATTTTATTTTATTTCTTTCACACGTGTGTTGGGCACTTTTTAATCCTACTGTTTCTTGGTCTGATTCAACTCATTAGTCTTTTATGTATCTCACACAAACACACACACACACACACACACACACACACACACACACACATATATATATATATATATATATATATATATATATATATATATATATATATATATATATATATATATATAACAATGCATACGCCCACTTGTAAATATCAAGAACCTAAACTATATTTAACTGAATTATCAGGCATAGTGGGCGCTGAAAATTGTTTCTACCGACTAAGAAGAAATCTCAAAGCCATTTCTGATGTTTATTCATGTGTTTACATTTCGGGAAAATGTTTTGTGCAAAGATTTTTGAACACTTCCTCGTAATTACAACCGCTTCAATGTTAATAATATACCTATATATATATGTGATGCTCTTTCTCTTTCTCTTTCTCTCTCTCATTCTCTCTATCTCGCTCTAGCTATCTATCTCTAAATATATATATATTAGTTCAGACACTATTATTCATTCTACTAACACCCTCTGTGTGTGTGTGTGTGTGTCTGTGTGTGTGTGTATGTGTGTGTGTGTGTGTGTGTGTGTGTGTGTGTGTGTGTGTGTGTGTGTGTATGTGCGCACACACGCGCGTAGTTGTGTTGTTTTATAAATCCTTGCAGTGTATAGCCGAGGAAATTTTTTTAAGAATCTTTTATTCTGTGTTCATATGGGAAGATACTGTTGCGCCAGATTTGCGATTGCTGCGAGTTTTTTTATGGAAAAACTTATTTGTGCGTGAGTGTGTTTTTACGTATGCATATGTGTGCGTATGCATATGTGTGTGTGGGGGTAGTTGTGTTGTTGTTTTGTAAATCCTTGCAGTGTATAACTGATTTTTTTTTACGAATCTTTTATTCCAGCCTGGGTTCATATGGGAAGATTCTGTTGCGCCAGATTTGCGATAGTGGCGAATCTGTCTTTCCAATTAACGTCTGAAATTACTTTATCTAAGCTTAGAAAAACGTCACCCGTCCCCAATGCACAACTACTTTAGCTACTGAGCACATCAACAGTTACTTGTAAAAACATATCAACGTCCACTGATGTGTAATACACTGCGTGGAACAAACTCGCTTGCGAAGCAGGTTAGGAAAAGAGATTTCTGTCAAGCACCCTAAGCAAACTCAGTATGTATGAGTGTAAATGTGTGTATATGTGGACGCAGATGTGTGTATTTGTTTGATGGCCGAGTGGTTAGAACATTCGCATTCTTACCATGAAACCCGGGTTCGAATCTCATTCAAGGTTGATTTGCCAGGAAAGAGACTTTCAAATGTTGTCCGACTGGAGGGGACTATCCCAGCGTTCGGAAGCTTTAGAAAAAAATGAAAACAATACCACAGGTTGACCCAAGCCTTTTGAGTGAAATCGGATAGACGGAACCCTTGGGGAACCGTTGATAGCCACAAGTCATCGTGATCGAGGGATTCAGATTGTTGATCACGCTAGATAACACGCTCTTACCCAGAAACTGTAACATAGTTGCAGTATAATCTACAGGTTAGCTTTGTGGGTGTTGAACAAACACGAATATGCCTGAGCAAGCGGCTGCAATAGGGATTGGCTAGCCGCTTGTTAATTCTCTTTGAGTGTGTGTGTGTGTCCGTGTGAGATTGGCTTGTTAGTCCGTACTTTCTTTTCGTCGTGGCCCAGTTCCCGTTTCAGTTCTCGGACGCTTTCTCGTTTTCAACAGAATCATCGGTCTTTTTTTTTTTAAGCGTTTCACCCCAAGCAAGGCGGGAAGCCACTAGCACGTAAGGGGTTACAGATAGTTGGAGCGAGAGCAAATAGGAGTGATAGCGGAAAAGATGAAGAGAAGGTTAGGGGATAGATCAAGGCATCTGGAGGCGTCGATTGACATTACATTTGAATAGTTGGAGATTATAGCTATCAGGGAAACAGGAAAGGAGGGGAGTTCCACAGGCGAGAAGTGCGAGACATGAAGCTATTGGGGTAGAAGAGACGGCTCCATTTAACAGTTTCAACAGTGAAAGGGTAAGAGCGAGATGTCAGCCTAGTTGAACGCTTAAATTCATGAAGTCTGGGAACCAGCGAAAGCAGCTCATCAGAGCACTTACCGTGAAAGTATTTGTAAAAAAAGACAGGGGGAGGCGACGCACGTCTGTGAGAGAGCGGCTGCAGATGAGATGCCAGATCAGGGCCAATTACATTGCATATCCGTCTCTGGATTTTATCAAGGACAAATGAATATCCATATGAGTTTATACCGGTCTCGGTTCATGAATATTAATAAACATCGCCTAAAACGTAACCACGTTCTTAGAGGAACAACAAGCTCGCGAGTGCATGCTGAACGTCACACTGTCATACGCACACGTGCGTACACTCACACGCATATAGACAAATAAGCTCTCGCACCCTCAGAATGACACACGCGCATATATCCCCACGCATATGCACTCAATATATCGCAAGCCCCTTATCTACGCACATTCATACATAATCAACGCGCACATACACTGAATTACATCACTTTGAAACACCGGTTCCGAAGTTAAGCATCGTCGAGCCTGGTCAGTGTCTAGATGGGTGACGGTTTGGGAATATCAGCTGGAATGTTTCTAGTGGTGTAATAAATAATGGCTCGGAATTGTTAATCGCAGAGCCGCGTTCCAGTGCACGTCATATTCACTTAACCCGCAAATACCCATGGGAAAGGTATGAATCCACCACATCTCTCCCCGCCTATGGGTTAATCAGTATGAGTTGCATCATTAAACCATAATTACCTAAAAAGAAAACCAAATTCTTACAAACTAAAAAAAAATGTTTCTGGCTTTAAATAACCTACATCGATCAATCAAACACATACACTCAAACGCTTACACCCCCGCATAGTCTCAATGACACACACATGCACACACGCACGAACTCATACATATTCACACGCATATACATTCAAACGCTGACACTTCCGTATACTTTCAGGTACACACACACGTACACATTCACATTCATACATAGTCACACGCACGTACACTCAAACGCACACACCCCAGCATACTCTCATGTACACACACACACATTCATACGTATTCACACGCACATACAGTCAAACGCTTACACTTCCGCATATTCTCATATATGCATACAAATACATACTTATTCTTACGCACGCACATGCAAACGCATATATTCTCGCATACTCTTATATGCATACACATTTATACACATTCACACGGTCATATACTCACGCACTCAACCACACAAACACATACATACTCAAATCTACACTCATACTCCTTGAAATGCTAATACAGATACACACATACACATTCACACGTAAACAAGCACTCAGGCAGAAGCATACACACTATCATAGGTGAGCACTCACACACACGCACAATTACATGTACAGACTCTCATGCACACAAGCACACAAACAAATTCATGTGTACTCACTCATAGTCGCACACATTTTCATTCACCCATAAAATCATGCACACAATCCACACATACATTTCATACACACACATACACAAGCATGTGCTTACACACTTTATTGCGTTTATTAAAATTGCAATGTCTGTGGGTAAAGAAAAGATGTCAAATATGTAAATATGCACAGGTTTCCTACCGGGAATTATTAAAATATCGCATGTTTTTAGACTAATGTCCAGTCAATGCAAGGCCAAAGTGCCACTCAAGGCAGAAAGTTACTGTGAGGTGTTGTATGACCGCAGTGAAGTTCACGAAGTTATGCAGGAAGGACAACCGGTTAACCCTAGATTTCATGTGGTCCAGATTGGAGTGATTGGGAAAACCCCCACTCTCTCTCTCTCCCTCTCTCTCTCTCTCTCTCTCTCTCTCTCTCTCTATATATATATATATATATATATATATATATATATATATATATATATATATATATATATCAAAGTGTAGGAGAACAAACAGTAAGATTACAGCGTTCAAAACATTCATTTAAAAACAGTGCTCAATACACAAAGTAGAGCCGTAAATATATATTTATTTATCTTATGCAGTGTTACAATCGAACATACACATATCCACTACAAAACTGTACATTTTTGTTTCAACGTCAAAAAAGGAAAAACCGTAACACCGTGATTCTCCACCTGATGAGACGTCTAAAAAAGTTTTTCCCTTTTTTGACGTTGAAACAAAAATGTACAGTTTTGTAGTGGATATGTTCATCTTCTAATGTAACACTGCATAAGATTTATATATATATATATATATATATATATATATATATATATATATATATATATACATATATATATATATATATATATATATATAAAATAGATAGGTGAGTTGATAAAACGAGAACAAACGAAAGGGTACCAATATAATCAGTAAGCTAAACATTTATTAAATATGTCACAGTGAAGCACGGAAAGAAATGTTTTATGTTCGGAATTTTCGGACGCGCCTGTGTCCTTCATCGAGGGACCGAGGAACTAACAGAGAAATGGGAATTACTCACCGACAGATGTTTTTGTACATGGGATATTTTCCAGTGGAAATCGTATTGTTAGCAAAAACCAGATCTCCGTTAATTCCTTAATGTGCGAAACTTTTTATGAAAATAAATTAAAAATTTTGATCGATGTAAAAGCGTTAGGCAGATCTATTATTGCGAGTGTGCGTCGTAGGGGGAAGTGAGATTGTAAACATAGCTGTTATATGACCGTATTGTAAACATAGATGCATATATGACAGTATTGTACATCCTACTAAGACACACATACATACATATATATATATATGTGTGTGTGTGTGTGTGTGTGTGTGTGTGTGTGTGTGTGTGTGTGTGTGTGTGTGTGTGCAAATCCTTACAGTATATAGCTGAAGAAAAGATTTACGAATTCCCCCAGGAGTTTTTTCCACAAAGTAGCTGTTCTTGGGAAGAAGCTGTCCGAGTGGACCTTCCTCCTTACTAATGGTATACGAAGGGAATGGAGATGTTTCGCTCTTACACGGTGGCTCGCATTTACCTCGTCGTAGTGTATTTGCTAACGATCCAATTTTTCTGATATGGGTTCGTTTCTCCCCGACAGCTTCATACGTGTTACTGGGTATTAAAAGTAAAACTCGCTGGGTAAATACTTTTACCCTTTTGTGCACGGGGTTAGGGTTAGATCTACCTTGTATTAAAATTAACCTCGTACAGAAGCAGATGCCAGTGAATGCTGGACCATATCATTGCAGATGGAGAAGAAACGTGAGACAACAGAAACCTGGTTTTACAGAAGGATACCGAAAATAACATGCAGGGCCTACCGACAAACCAACCGATATCTTAACAACATTTGCGTTTTTCTACCTACATGTATGTATGTTAGAAATGAAAGTAAGCGATACTGACTATTAAAGGATGAAAAATTCTCGCCGATTTTGACGTTATCTGACGAAGGGGATCCAAATCTGTCAATATGTTTTGTTCGTGCCAAGTCCCGAAAAAACACAATACAAACGTCACTATTTTTTATCGATAGTGTTTAATGTGTTAAAAGTAGTCAACATTTAAACAAGAAAAACATTGAGTTGAGATTTAAAATTGTCGCAAAACATTGTTAACTTATTTAAGAAGGAATAATCCATTATGACATGTCTCTAATTTGTATTTAGTTACGATGTATTTATTTGCAGTTTTTTCTAGTTGAAATGTTCACCTATATTGCATAAGATCCATTATTGCACATAATTAGGTTATAGTAAAATTTTAGGTGCTACTATAGTATGATATCTACCGAGGCATTTGCGACCTAAACCTAAACCGAACCCCTAACCCTAACCCTAAATCCTAAACCTAATCCCCTAACCCGACCGAAGCATTTGCAACCGTAAATGACGATGCTCGCATTTTTGTTGGAAATTGCCCAGGAAAAACGATGACCTATTTACCATTTTTTTTAATGACATCAAATCAGTTTACAAAATTTAACATAACTATTTGATGA
>OZ038499.1:48376427-48388927 GCA_964036315.1 Acanthosepion esculentum | reverse complement strand
AAAGAAGGAAATACACTGAAATAAAAAGAAAGAAAAAATAGATAGATAGATAGAAATAGACTGAAATAGAAAGAAAGAGAGAAAGAAATAGAAAGAAAAAAGAAGGAAATACACTGAAATAAAAAGAAAGAAAAAATAGATAGATAGATAGAAATAGACTGAAATAGAAAGAAAGAGAGAAAGAAATAGAAAGAAAAAAAGAAGGAAATACACTGAAATAAAAAGAAAGAAAGAAATAGATAGATAGATAGAAATAGACTGAAATAGAAAGAAAGAGAGAAAGAAATAGAAAGAAAAAAAGAAGGAAATACACTGAAATAAAAAGAAAGAAAAAATAGATAGATAGATAGAAATAGACTGAAATAGAAAGAAAGAGAGAAAGAAATAGAAAGAAAAAAAGAAGGAAATACACTGAAATAAAAAGAAAGAAAGAAATAGATAGATAGATAGAAATAGACTGAAATAGAAAGAAAGAGAGAAAGAAATAGAAAGAAAAAAAGAAGGAAATACACTGAAATAAAAAGAAAGAAAAAATAGATAGATAGATAGAAATAGACTGAAATAGAAAGAAAGAGAGAAAGAAATAGAAAGAAAAAAAGAAGGAAATACACTGAAATAAAAAGAAAGAAAGAAATAGATAGATAGATAGAAATAGACTGAAATAGAAAGAAAGAGAGAAAGAAATAGAAAGAAAAAAAGAAGGAAATACACTGAAATAAAAAGAAAGAAAGAAATAGATAGATAGATAAAAATAGACTGAAATAGAAAGAAAGAGAGAAAGAAATAGAAAGAAAAAAGAAGGAAATACACTGAAATAAAAAGAAAGAAAGAAATAGATAGAAATAGACTGAAATAGATAGAAAGACGTACATGAACTTATTAAGATAGTCCAAATAATAGATCGATCGATCAATAAACATATAGATATCACTGTTTTATACCCAAACAGAAGTATTTTAAAGTTAACGCACTAAACTGTTTTTCGTACAGAGTAGCCAGTACATTTGCATACTTGCAAATTCTTCATTGTGCGTGCCTCGCTATAAATATATTAACTTCTCTGATTGGTCAATATATTTAATTCATTTCAATTCGTAACTGTTTATTAACAGCCATGCATGTGTGCAGTGATTGCAGTAGGTACTACTCAGGCGGAAAGCAATATGAGAAACAAAGCCAGATGGCAGAGTGAGATAGACAGACAGGGAGAGAGAGATATATAGACAGAGTGAGTGAGAGATAGATTAGCAGAGAGATAGAGAGAGAGAGGGAAAGCGATAG
Source organism: Acanthosepion esculentum (assembly GCA_964036315.1). Classification (NCBI taxonomy): domain Eukaryota; kingdom Metazoa; phylum Mollusca; class Cephalopoda; order Sepiida; family Sepiidae; genus Acanthosepion; species Acanthosepion esculentum. The sequence continues at coordinate 48,387,646 of OZ038499.1, read as the reverse complement.
ACAGGGAGAGGAAGAAAGATAGAGAGAGATAGACAAAGAGAGTGAGATAGACAAACAGAGCAATAGACAGAGAGAGACAAGGAGAGAGATAGAGTGGGTGAGAGATAGATTAGCAGAGAGATATATAGAGGGGGAGAGCAATAGACAAATTCATAACTGTGTTCTTTTCGTTTTATGTGCCGTGTCCATTCAGGACGTAGGCGATCATGGCTCTCCACTTCCCCCTATCTTTTGTAGCTCTCAATAAGTTTAGCTCTTCTGCTTCCTCCTCCAGACTACGTTCTGTCATCCAATTGCTTAAACCCGTTATGTATGTCATGCGTTGCTTTCCCTTGTCTCTTTTCCCTTCTATTCGACCTGTGAGTATCAGATTCTCTAGGCCCTCTTTTCTCATTACGTGTCCCATAAATTTCAACTGCCTTTTCCTGATGTTAAGCATAAGCTTCCCCCTTGTTTGCACCCTCTCCAAAACCTCATCGTTGTTCACACGCTCGTTCCATGATATCCTTAGCATCCTTCTGTAGAAGCATACCTCAGTTGCCTCGAGTTTCTTCTTCATTTTTGAGGAGACCGTCCAACATTCGCTGCTGTAAAGGAGGACTGGTATCCATAATTGAAAATGTATTTTCATGCTGGAACCAAAAATAATGAAAAACAAAAATCATCTTTCAATCTTCAAAATCTTTTCTTGGAATCGACTTTAAAGTTCTCGCCTAAATAAATTCACACCTGTCTGTTTCCCGTCATATATTTTCATTTCCAATGTATTATCATCTACCTCTTCCTGATGTTAAATATAAGCTTCCTCCTTGTTCGCATCCTCTCCAAAACCTCATCCTTGCTCACACGCTCGGTCCGTGATATCCTCAGCATCCTTCTGTAGAAGCATACCTCCGCTGCCTCGAGTCTCTTCTTCATCTTTGAGGAGACCGTCCAGTATTCGCTGCCGTAAAGGACAGATCTCACGTCGCAGCTCAGTACCCATTTCTTTGTTACCAAAGAAATCCTCCTGTCTCGTAATACTCTGCCTAGCTTTTGGAATGCTTCTTTGGCCATCGCAATACGTCTTTTGATCTTAGCGTCGCACTTACCAACCTCTGTATCTTTCTTTAAGGTATCAACTGGTCTTGGAGAAGTAAAATTCTGAATTCAAATCTAGCTTGAAGAGGGATGGGCTCCGTCAGGTATCTAAGTCTACAGTATAAGTGGTTCCCCTATGAACTTACTGGTGATGTGACGTGCTCATATCCATTGGTGGCTAATATACCGAGGGACGGAATGCCTTCTTCCAGTTCTTTTATATGGTTTCGATAGTGTGACACCGGCTACAAAATTTTCAGTTCAAATTGAAAACATTTCAAAACCTTACGACGCGCACAATTACAAACTTACCATGATTTCCCTTGAATATTTGTAGTTTAAAAGCAGTAATTCAACCTCGCCATCAAGACGTGAACTTCGTAGCTAATCTGGTATAGAATTTTATGACGGTTCCTTGTAGTAAGCAGGTTCGATTCCTGTCGGAGGACGCATATTTTCTATGAGGTTTCTCGGACATTCAGGCCGGTAAATTTTATTAATACTGTTTATTATAAACAGAGAATTTACTTAAATATTTGTATCTATAAAAAGAACGTATAAATATAAAAAAAATGTCTTAAAATAATTGTTTCGGTTAGCAAGGTCGATTTTACTGTTTTTAAAGTACAATTCTTGATGATTTTCTCTCGTACATTCATATCTGCTCGATGCGTATCCAAATGTAAAAAAAATAACGTCACACGCTATGAATTTGACAAAGTCCGTCAGTTATTTTAAGACATTTTTTATGTGTACACGTTCTTTTTATAGATACAAATATTTAAGTAAATGCTCTGTTTATAATAAACAGTATTAACGACATTTACCGGCCTGTCGGAGGACGCATATTTTCTATGAAAATTTCTCGGACGTTCAGGCCGGTAAATGTTGTTAATACTGTTTATTACAAACAGAGCATTTACTTAAATATTTTTGTCTATATAAATAACGTATAACAATGAAATATATAAAAATAATTGTCGGACTTAGTCCATTTCATAATATATATATCTTCTTTTATATACCGTGTCCCTCCAAACATAGCCTTTGGTCTCCACAGCTTCCTATCTCTTGTAGCTCTTAATACGTTTTGACTTTTTGTTTTTTCTCCCAAAACCTGTCCTAATATCCATTTACTCAAGAATGTTACGCGCTGCTTTCCTTTATTCCTCTTTCTCTTAATCTGTCCCCTGAGGATCAAGTTTTCCAAGCCTTCCTTCCTCATTAAGTGTCCCAGAAATCTCAACTGCCTCTTCCTGATATTAAGTATAAGTTTCCTTTTTGTGTCTATCTTCTCTAGAAATTCGTATTTGCTCACATATTCTGTCCGTGGTATCCTCAGCATCCTCCTGTAGAACCATATTTCTGTTGCTTCAAATCTCTTCTTCATCAGTGAGGATATTGTCCAGCAGTCACCGCCATAGAGGAGGACAAATATCACGTCGGTAGAATTGAGTCACTGTCAGTCACTGTGTGTTTATCTAAATCTAAAAATAAACACGCTAAAATTCACCTTCATCCCTGCCATGAGCCGACGGCTTAGTGGTAGAAGTTCCGACTGACGCTAATTCAGTCGGGTTTCGATCCTAGCTAGCGGCAACCGGACGTCTAGCCACACTGATGAGCTGCGAGACAGTCTGTCTGTGTATGACAAATATATTTATATGTTTTTATAAAAACAGTACAGAAGTTGTGTATTTTATTTACGAGTGTAGGTTTATATGATATTAAATATTACCCGGCTTACCTGTGCTTGTATATCGACTGATAGGATAGGTTGATCGGTGTAATCAATCCTCAGCACGTGGCTGTCGACACTTTCCTGTCCTTTGTGAGGTTTGCCTTTTTGTTATCTCTCCTAATCCCCGTTCTGCCAACCATTTACACAAGCTCGTTCCGTAAGTTATTCGCTGCTTCCTTATGTCCCTCTGACCTTCTATCTGTCCTGTGTGTGTCAAATTTTCCAAGCCCTCTTTCTTCATTATGTGCCTCAGAAATGTCAACGCTCTCTTTTCACATTTCTTCTTTTTCCTCTTCATTCACCTTTCTTCTTCTTCTTCTTCTTCTTCTTCTTCTTCTTCTTCTTCTTCTTCTTCTTCTTCTTCTTCAATGTGCCGTGTCCGTTCAGTACGTGGGCGATCATTGTCCTCCGCAACTTCCTACCCTTTGTAACTCTTAGCAGTGTCTGTCTTTTTGTTATTTCTCCTAGTCTCTCTTCTGCCAACCATTTACACAAGATCGTTAGCTATGTCATGCGTTGCTTTTCTCTGTTCCTCTTGTTTTCAATATGCCCTGTGAGTGTCAAATTTTCCGAGCCCTGTTTCCTCTTTCCTAGAAATTGCAACCGCCTCTTTCTGATTCTAATTAAAAGTGTCCATTTTTATTTCTGTTTTCCCTCAAATCTCTTACATGTTCAGTCTGTAGCATTCTCAGCATCCTTCTGTAGAAACACATCTGCTTCTGTGAGGAGATTTTTCCTCATTCAATACCATATGGAATTTTCCTGTTTCTTAATACTTTGCTTAGCTTTTTTTGTACTCATTGATTTTGGTTGTTTGGAGTTTGCATATTGGATTGTTTCTTTTGCTGACAATACTGAACAATAGCAGGAACATAATTTGCTTAAATTACAGCTTTCTTCTTAAAATTTTGAGCACGTATCTTGTCGGCAAGAAATTTATTTCGACCCGCAATCAAGGGGAAATAACTTAGTTATGGTCGTCGATGTTTTTTTTAAGCCAGGACGTAGACGATTATAATTTTCCTTTTCAATATTGCCTACAACTTGATTGATTTATTTTTTGCGGTTTATCAACCTTCTGCATATATTTTTAAATTGTTACAATATTTTGGAGATAATAATGATTTTACTGATGCAAGTCATGGTAATTAACCCATAGGTGAAGGAGAAGAGATGGATTTGTACCTCGACGGTATCTCCACGTAAGAGAATCTAACGAACCCGACAGGAATTGGAATTTGCCTCACCGATTTCTAATTCCGAGCCAAGCAGCACCTGCTATTTAAAAGGGGTCACACATCTAGGTACTGACCAGGATCAATGTTGCTTAACTTGGCACGCATTCTTAAGAAGTATAGTGCAGTGCTTTCCTGTAGCCTACTCCTCGTCTAGGAATTCAGAGTTTCCTTCCGTTAGACAAGTTGACAGCCAAATAGAAAGAACCAACCCTACCCCGCGATTTATCTAATAGATTAAGAAGAAACGGATTCAAAAGCATTGATGCGAAAATGAAGACATGTCCGGAAGGCTTGTCCGGAATTTGAACTCAGACCGCCGGTTTTGCATTCTGCGCAGAGATAAGTTCCACCCTTTTGCAAATTATTTGAAACAACCGCTTTAGTTTCCTTTCTTTCACCAGACAGTCAGTTTTAAACCCACTGCAGTGAACATTACAGAAGTGGGTGAAGCCGATTGGCCAGATCAGGACCAATAATATTGGTGATTTTTCTTTGGGTTTTAGCAACGAACTCAAGGTAAATAGCACCGGTAAATAGGAGCACCGGACCATAGGTGGCAGGGATATTGTAAGAACTAACTTTCTTAGATAGATAGATAGATAGATAGATAGATAGATAGATAGATAGATAGATAGATAGATAGATAATGAACAGAATGAGATAGATAGATAGATAGATAGATAGATAGATAGATAGATAGATAGATAGATAGATAGATAGATAAGGAACAGAATGAGATAGATAGATAGATAGATAGATAGATAGATAGATAGATAGATAGATAGATAGATAGATAATGAACAGAATGAGATAGATAGATAGATAGATAGATAGATAGATAGATAGATAGATAGATAGATAGATAGATAGATAGATAGATAGAGAAAATAGATATTTCGGGATATTTACATATGGACGGACTGTTAGATGTGAACTGAATGCGATGACTACCGACATCGAGTCAGCTTAATAGATCTTTGGAAGCGGGCGTTTTAAACTAACGACCTCTAAGAACACCCACCCCCCATAACACAAATTTGTCGGAAGGTGTTTCTGTCGGTCCTATTATACATGAATACGCATTCATATTAGTCTTCCGGTCGCGTATGCGATGTCTGCTGGAACATTTTCACTGTCAAAAAGACGCACGGATCGCTATCTGAACGTTTTCAACGCAACTGATACTTTTCTCGTAAGACCGAACCAACTATAAATTTGAGAGACGAAGAGAAGATTCTTGGCACGCGTTAAAATTCGGACTGAAAGGATCGCTACAGTTGTTTTACCAACGGCTGCTGTCACGGCTAACCGAAACATGATACCTCTCTTCATGTGCACGTTTCTTTCGTAATCCTGGTGGTCGCAGCTCTCCACAAAACTCTTTCTTGACCTTTCCCCAACCCTCTTCCTCCTTGTCTAGTCATTCATTCACTCAAGCTACTTACGTTGATTACGAGCTGATTGCCTTTGACTCTCTTGCTTTCACCGTGTCCTATGAGTGTCGAATTCCCTAGGCAGTCTTTCCTCGTTACCTGCCTCATAAATTTCACGTTTCTCTTGCTGATTTGAAATATCAGTTTGATTTTAGTTGCTATATTAGTTTTTTAAAAATTCCCGTTGCTTATATACTGTTTATTTTATGCTCAGCATTCATCAGTAAAACCATGTCTCCACCGCATCAAGAATTTCGTTTTTGAGGAATTTATCCAGCATTCAATGCCATAGAAGAAATCTCCTATATGTCATTGAATGCCGGGAAATTACACGGAATTTCAGAATTCTTGTCTTTGTTTCTAACGACATTTTCCTATCTCTTAATACTTTGTTTAGTTTATGAAATGCATGAGGAGATTGTCCATCATTCATTGCCATACGGAAGATTAGATATTACATAGCAGTTCAGTACTCTTATTTTTTTGTCTAACGACATTTTCCTATCTCTTAATACTTTACTTAGTTTATGAAAGGCATGAGGAGATTGTCCATCATTCATTGCCATACGGAAGATTAGATATTACATAGCAGTTCAGTACTGTTATTTTTTTGTCTAACGACATTTTCCTATCTCTTAATACTTTACTTAGTTTATGAAAGGCATGAGGAGACTCCCCAGCATTCACTTCCATATAGAAGATTAGATATTACATAGCAGGTCATCACTCTTTTCTTTGTTTCTAACGACATTTTTCTATCTCTTAATACTTTGCTTAGTTTATGAAAGGCACGAGGAGATTGTCCAGCATTCACTGCCATATTCGAGATTATATATTACATAGCAGTTCAGCACTCTTTTTTTTGTTTCTAACGACATTTTCCTATACTTTGCTTAGCTTAACTTTATTTGGATTTATTCTTGAAATTGTGCAAAAAAGTTAGTTTGTCAGCAGGAATCCTGAAAAAATTATGTATTTCTGTACATTTTATATATACACTATATTTAAAAATAAATGCTCAAAAATTGATAAAAGCTATGCATCTAATTTTTTTTGGCCGCTGTACTTAGCGCGTCAAACCCCTGCTTTTAGATCGAGTGCAATCTTCATTTTCCAAAAAGAAATAAAAATCAACTTTTGTATAGTTGTATGTAATACTGATTTTACAAGGTATGTGCTTTTCAATTATGGCTTTCGAGAAATTCAATATTTCCATCATTTGTCTTTCTTCAGAAAACTCTTTTCTCTTCATCTATGCCGTCCGAAGCTTCTATATTCACTCGTGTTTCTTTGCAAGACATTTGAAATGAACTGCAATTCTCCTCTTTCTTTTCTTTCCTTTTTTCTTTCTTTCTTTTTTTTTCTTTTTTTTTTTTTTTTTCCTCCATTTCCCGAGCCTCTTTTTCTTCTTCCTTCTCTTCTTGGGTATTTCCGGTTTAATCTTTTCGTTTTATCTTACGTATTGATTTCAAGAAGAGATATGGCCTTTTTGTATGCATCGAATTTCAACCCGGCAGCGGGTTTCATTTCAACCAAGAACACGCTGATACATAAAAGCGAACACACACACACACACACAATACACACACACAATACACACATGCACACACACACGCACACACACACACACGGATAAATGCATAAACACACATACAAATGCGAGGAAGTGCTGAAAAGTTCTCAGTCCTCAGTGCTTCAATGAGCAAACATCAGAAAACTGATTTATGATGCTGAGTTGCATCGATTTCTTTTTTCAGCACTCATCGCTATTTCCATGGACAATGTTCTGACGCTATACATTCATTCGTCCCAGGTGCCCAGTCCTTTACATTTAGGACCCACTATGCCGCAGAAGTGAATCGTCCTAGTTCACTTCCATTAGTAAGGAAGAAGGTTCTATTCGAACACCTTTTTTTCAAGAGTTGCTGCTTTGTGAAACAGAGCTCCGAGAAGATGCTTCCCCGATTCCTGAAATCTCAACCTCTTCCAGTCAATGGTTAACCTTTATATCTAGCCAGCTCAACCGTAAATTGATGAGATCTCAACACCAGTCTAGTACTGCGATTACATTCATAAAGTCTAGGTACCATAGCGAAGGGCTCATCCGAGCAATTACCATGAAAAGTATTTATAGAAAAGACACAGAGAGGTGACCTTACGGCGGTGGGAAAGTCACTGAAGCTAAGAGGCCAGACCAAGGCTAATAATGTTGCTGATTCTTCTTTGAATTTTATTAAGGAACTCAAGGCAAATAGCAGAGGCACTGGGCCAATATGCGGCAATGTTGTAAGTCTGGTCGAATGGTACACTTATCGATATGTAAAAATAGATTCTGGAGAAAAAAGTTGTCTCTCACGCTATAGTGAACCAACTTTCTTACATATATATATATATATATATATATATATATATATATATATATATATATATATATATATATAGATAGATAGATAGATAGATAGATAGAAGAGACATATATATATATATATATATATATATATATATATATATATATATATATATATATATATATGTATGAGGCATTGTGGAGTAGCGGATAGTGACGCGGATTGAGGAATCTCGAATTCTCGTCGAATCTATTACATTCATTTACGTGCTAATTAATACACTTGGTAATGGTATTAATCCTATTTTTCTCCGTCCAGCTATGGATAAATATCAGGACAGACTGGATGGCAACTGACCTAGGAGAAAGACAACTCTGAATTCAAAGCCTGCGTTGGGTCGTTTGGAGGCCTTGTGGTACGTAGTGCACCAGATATCTGTATTCGGCCCTTCAAATGTGGTTGCTTCTGCACAAAGCTTTCTTTACCACAATAATCAAATCATATGTGCTGGTGTCTGGGCTGTCGGTTCCTAGGAACGGAGCTGCTTGACCCTTTATACGCCGAATACGACGGGAAAATGGTAGAATCCACCATATATATATATATATATATATATATATATATATATATATATAGATTGAAGCATATTTGCTATTATGTGGTGATTTTTAACATGTTTTAATATTCTAAAATAAATAACAATAATATTATATATATATGTATATATACATAATATTATTGTTATTGCGTCTAGCATGAAACAGACTGTCGCCTCTAAGTGCTGACTTCTATGTTCCCTTTGATATATATATATATATATATATATATATATATATATATATATATATATATATATATATATATATATATATATGTATTATTATAATAAAAAGAAAGAACAGTAAGATATATAATCCGGTGTTCTTAATTGATATTTTTATTTTTACAAAACAGTGCTGAATGAACTGACCTGATGTAACCGTAAGTTCTATACTAACAGGTCCTTCTCTTGCACTTCTTCCAACTTCATGGTTTCCATAATAATTTCATCTTCAAAAATTTAAATGCAAAGTCAATCGTTATCTACTGTTTCTTTGATTACACTACTTAATAATATTTTTATTTTTTCTTAGTGAATTTATTGCCTTGCTTGAGATGAAATTATATATATATATATATATATATGTGTGTGTGTGTGTGTGTGTGTGTGTGTGTGTGTGTGTGTGTGGTATTGATACAATACGGTAATCCATATGGAGAGCTCTATGTCAAAAGACAGAGCAACATTATTATTAATTAAGGAATATCAAACACTTAAAAAGCCCATAGGTAATATTTTTTTATTTCATGAAAGCTGTAAAAAAGCAGCTCTCAATCTCCAAAAATTACAATTTCTTATTATAATATTTTACACCGCTACACAAAAACCTCCATGTTTCGGAACTTTAATATTGTCCCTCATCATAACTTAAAGTTATAACATCGCCTGATGAGGGAACATTTTAAAATTCCGAAACATGGAAATTTTTGTGTAGCGATGTAAAATATTATAATAAAAATATTATAATATTTTGCTCTACGTTGTATTAAGCACTTTAAAAAAAAAAGTAAATACTAAGTGTAGATTCTTAATTTGTCTGTTCTTTCTGTTTATTTGTGCATATATATATATATATATATATATATATATATATATATATATATATATATATCACAGCAGTAAATATATGTCGGAAAATATATACACAGTAGAACTGCCCCCTAAATTTGGATATACATTTAACGTTATTGGTTTGAGTGATTGCTTTCTCATGTCGTCTGTTAGTTATGGAGCTAAAATAAAAGGCGGCCTCCATTCATTTCAGAGCTTTGTATTTCGCCTTGACTCTCTTTCGTAATCAGGTCATCAACATGGATGACAAAAGAAGTCATCATCGTGATTTCAACATCCAACGGTTCTCTTCAATTGTTACTGGCTTTTGTTCACAATTCAATTTGGCCTTTGAATCTTCTCTTGGCTTTTATTCTCTTCATCCATTCTATCAGTTAGACTGTTTTTTTTTTTGTTTCTTTTTTTACTTCACTCTTTCAATTCTTTCGTTCTTTTCTCTCTTACATATTTTCATCTTTTCACGACTCGTTCATTATTTGCCCTTCTTTCTTTCGTTTCTTTTTCTTTTTTATTTGTCTATTTTCTTTTTTATTTGTCTATTTTCTTTTTCTTTCTTTCTATTCCGTCTTAAATGTTTTTCTTTCTTTATTCTTTTCTTTCTCTCTGTCTTTCTCCATTTATTTTTTGCCTCATATTTTCTTCCTTTCTTTACACCATTCTTTCTTTCTTTATTTTTGTCTTACATGTTTTCCTTTCTTTCTTTACTCTTTTCTTTATTTCATTTCTTTTTTCTTTCTTTCTTTTTTCATTTTGTCTTACATGTTTTTCTTTCTTTACTCTCCTCTTTCTTTCTTTACTCTTTTCTTTCTTTCTTTCCTTCTTTTTTTATTTTTGTCCTACATGTTTTTTCTTTCTCTCTCTTTTCTTTCGTTCTTTACTCTTTTTTTTTCTTTCTTTCTTCATCTTGTCTTACTTGTTTTTTCTTTCTTTCTTTACTCTTTTCTTTCTTTCTTCATTTTGTCTTACATGTTTTTTTTCTTTACTCTTTTCTTTCTTTCTTTATTCTTTTATTTCTTTCTTCCTTTCTTTCTTCATTTTTGCCTTACATATTTTTTCTTTCTTTCTCTTTTCTTTCGTTCTTTACTCTTTTTCTTTCTTTCTTTTTTCTTTCTTTCTTCATCTTGCTTTACATGTTTTTTCTTTCTTTCTTTACTCTTTTCTTTCTTTCTTCATTGTCTTTACTCTTTTCTTTCTTTCCTTCTTCATCTTGTCTTACATGTTTTTCTTTCTTTCTTCACTCTTTTCTTTCTTTCTTTACTCTTTTCTTTCTTCATTTTGTCTTATATTTTTTCTTTATTTCTTCACTCTCTTTTTTCTTTCTTTACCCATTTCTTTCTTTCTTTATTGATTGATTTTCTGTCATATATTTTCTCTTTCTTATTTCTCTCATTCTGGCTTTTTCTTTTTCCCATTTCTTATTTTATTTTGCTATATTTTTCTTTGTCGTATATTTTCTTTCTTTAATATTATTTTATCTTTTTCATTCGTTCTTTATCTTAATTTTCTTTCTTTTTTCTTATTGTGTCTTCTTTCGTTCTCTACCCATTCTTTCTTATTACTTTCTCCGTGGGTTTTTCTTTCTTTTATCGTATGTTTCCTGTATTTATTCAAATTCTTCTTCTTCCTTTCTTTTATGAGACTTTCTTTCCTTCAAATGCCAAAATCAGCCTTTCACTCTCACTTTAGAATTTATTACACATGCTGACT
>OZ038499.1:48301427-48373927 GCA_964036315.1 Acanthosepion esculentum | reverse complement strand
ATATTATATCTAAATGTATCTGTCTGTATCTGTGTGTTTGAGTGTGTGCGTGTGTGTGTGTGTTCTTTACCAGTGTCCAGAATCATATTACGTAACTGTTAAGTACACCTTTCTTTGTTCCTAACAAAATATTCCTGTTCTTTAATACTTTGCTTTGCTTTTGGAAGGCATCTTTTGCTATGCTAATGCTTTTTCGGGTATCTCTGCCGTAACTTCCGTCCACTGTTAAAACGTGTTATCGTAATTTACCCACGTACGCATGGACTCTCCCTGCTATAAATAGGACCGGGTACTGCCTTTTGGAGAGGGAAGTTTCCAGCAGTCAGCCTCTGACAGTCAGGCCGAACATTCTTGCTGTAACACTCTCGTTTTTGTATGTTTGTATTACTGTTTTCTGTTAATATATTTGTTTTACTCAATTCCGCTCTTGTGTCTTTATTTCTGGCCCTAACAAGGACACAACAAAACGCTTTACACATATTGTTGAAACTTGCCTAATGCATGGAATAATAATGCAACACAAAATGTACTTAGAACAAAATGTATTGAAACAAGAAAGTGTACACAATATTTACATATAGTCTTTTGTATATTCCTGGGAAGACCGTTCCTGGAGAATGTGTTGACTGAGTCGCAGTCGGGCAGAGTCTCTGGTTGAATCTCTTGATTCGTTCCCCTCTCTTCCCGGTACCAACCATATTTATATAGTCGGTACTCCACTATGCAAATTAGGTGGATCCTACCACAACACATATTTAAATCAACGTACTTTGTTATGATTTTCAAGGGTCATTTAATAAATAAAGTGAATGTGCCCTTCCGCAGGACTCGAACCCGCTCCCCTCCTAGCTGCTTAAGTTTCATGCAAATAGAACGCAAATGAAAGGAGGAGGAGCCTAGCATTTATATAAAATACCGTAACACGCCCTAACCTATTGCATCACCAGAAAAAAAAATTGGTAAAACCTGTGTATAACACTCGCTTTCGCGGGGTGATGAGGAAGAAAATAAGCAAAGAAAAAATCCTGTGGGTGGATCTAACTAGCCAATGCCAACTTCATTAATGGGTAGAAGAAGAAAAAAAATAAAGGGGAGAGACATTAACCAGGTGACAGGTGGCACAATAAATATTTTATGGATTTTTCTTTTAATCGTGTTTTAGCATTTTTGTGGACATTGAAATTAAAAGAAAACACTTATATCCATAACTTCACTTAACTCAAAACTGATAACACATGAATCAATCCCAATGCAAAATAATTTTTAAATACTAATCTACGTATATATATATATATATATATATAGATAGATAGATAGATAGATAGATAGATAGATAGATATAGATAGATATATATATATATAGAGAGAGAGAGAGAAAGAAAGCGAGAAAGAGAGAGAGAGGAAGATTTTCCAGCAGCCCAAGAAGAATTTTCATTACTACCATACACAAAAGACAATGGTTAATCATAAGAAAACATGAAGAAATTAATTCTTTTAAATAATATGTGGAAATAACCATTCCTCACCTGATGACGATCACAAGACTCGAAACACGGGAGGCAAAAAATATGGAAAATAATGTATATATTAAAAAATACACATTATAACCCAAAACGTTTGCGGCTTCTCTTTTCTTTCACACACACACACCCACACACGCACACACACACACACACACACACACACACACACACACATATATATATATATATATATATATATATATATATATATATATATATGTAAAATAGGTAGGTCGGTTAATAAAACAAGGACAAACGAAAGGGTACCAATCTGATCAGTACGAAAAATATTTATTAAATATTAATTATTAACCACAAGACAAAATTGAAGCACGGAAATTAAAGTTATAAGCCCGGAATTTTAGGGCACGCCTGTGTCCTTCATCAGCTAGTTTCACACTGCAAGAAATCAAACAGGGATCGTATTTTTTTCTAATAATACCATCTACACAAGCAGTCACAGGACAACAGTTAGTGAGCCTTCCTCGTTTCTCTGTTTATTTCTCGCATCGCTGATTGTGAACACAGGCGTGCCCGAATATTCCGGACTTATAACCTTAATTTCCGTGCTTGTTTTTTGTCTTGTGGTTAATAATTAATATTTAATAAATATTTTTCGCACGCACACACACACACACACATACATATATATATATATATATATATATATATATATATATATATATATATATATATATATATATACTCGTATTTATATTGTTAGAGAGTGAGTCATTGGGACACATACGATGTGCGTGGTGATGAATCCGTGTGTATATTTGTAGAGGAAGAAAAAGAATTTATAAGAATGAACGAAAATGACGTCATGTCATCTGGGTGATATTTCCACTGCAGACCAAATTTTACTAAATAAAGTACAATATTTTTAACTTGTGAATCACGAGACACGCATATCGCGACAGAGAGAACGTCACCACACAAGAATTTCTCGAAATAAAAAAAAAATGTTTTTCCGTATAGCTTCCGAACGACGACTGCATACATATATGAAGAACCCTCTGAAAACAATGTCTGCTCTTCATTTCTATGTAAATTACAACATATACCAAATAGAACTACTTATGTCTTCTGGTATATCACCATTGACGTAAAGTGTTCAGAGGAATTACGATCCTTAGTGTCACCAGTTATAGCCTTCGTGACTCATACCCACCCTGGTACGCCCATTGTAGCAAACCACCCTCATTCCCTTCGTATTCCGTTGGTTTGATGCAAGTTCTACTGGAGCAGCTTCTTCTTACGAACCGCTGTTTCATGGAACTGACTCCCAAGAGGATGCTTCCCCGATTAGTACAATCTTAACTTGTTTCAGTCTAGTGTTAAACACTATCTTTCCAACATATCCGCAAAATCTATGCCTTACTCTTTAACCCTCTTCCTCCAGTTGTTTGGTTTGGTTTGGTTTGGTTTATTTTATTTTACGACATATATATTTAATACCGACAAATGTTTTTATTGCTGGTAATGCCTCCTCTTCATTTCTATGTAAATTTCAACATCTACCAATTACATCTACTTATGTCTTCTGGTATATGACGTAAATTTCGTTTATTATATTTGTTATGGGATCTTACCTGTAACGAAATAATGAACTCTCCCTGACACTATAAAGACTGCGCCTCTACTAACACCAGTCATCTTTAATTTGATTTGTGTTAATATTTCAGTTTGTTACTGGCTTCATCTCCCTCCCCTCTCATTTTTCATCACAGATTTTTATATATATTTTACTATCATTAAATTTTTATGACATGGGGCGCGTTTTGTAGGTCCCCCTAGAGAGGATGTGGTATTATGGTGCATGGAGGATTGATTGGTGATGGACTAGTTCTTGTGGTGAATGGGTAAACTGTAATGAGTGAATGGGTCATGAATCGGATTAGCTAGGTATAAGATAGTTAGTGTGAACCAGCCTCAACCCCCTTTTTTCGGCCTTGTGCCACAATTATGTAATTTTTACATAATAAATATCTAGAACAGAAGTGGAACGAGTCGAGACGGAACGAGTCGAGACAATAGTAGTTCACTCTAAACCAGACTGACAGTCATACTAACACCTTAAACTTCTTGTATTATTATTATTATTATTATTCTGTTTAATATATCTTTGTTATTCCTACTCTTGTGTTCGTGTTGTTCTTTCTTGGTCCTAACGTTGGGCCATAACAGTGGTGCGAGGATATTGGACCATAACAATATTTTAAATTTATCAATGCCGAAATCATCTAAGACTACCAGCGCCATTGTTACACTTCCATCTGCCTCTTCTGCATTGTTCCTCTGCAATTTGTCCAGTGCTGATTTCATTTCCAAATTTAATATTTCTGGTCCTTGTACATTTTATTCTGCGTTACAGCTTGTAGTACTCTTTCGCTGTGGAAGGGTTCACCAATGAATTCTTTCCATTACTGAAGTATATTTTCTTTCTCAATTATTAGTAACCCGTACATGGATTTCAAGCATCCTGTCAACTATATATGATGTTCGAAAATAACGATTTTTTTTGCCCAATAAGTCAAGAACAAAAAAGTCAAATGTTTTTCCTTCTCTTTAGTTTACAGATGTTACAAGTAATGATTACTCTCATGGGAAATCTTGAGAATAGTATTTGCTACCAATAAGAAGTACAAACAGCTGTTGTATTTCATTTAGAATTTGTATGTGTACGAACGAAATTGTAGTACAAATGAGCCTTACTATTGAATATATATACACGGAATTTATTTCATCAGGAATTGTGCTCTCCTCAGCGATTAAATCCTGGAAAATTCCTGGAAAACAAACCTGAATATGAATTGGGAGGCTGAATTAAATTCTGTTTTTGAAGAGAAGCGTGTATTTAATTTTAAAAAAAACAAGAGCATTTACTTAAATAAATTATATCTATAAAAATAACGTATAAACAGAAAATGTATTAAATAAATCCATTTCATTTATGTTGTCATTGTTTACGTTAAGATACGTTTCGTGAACAGATATCATCGATCGAGAAAAATCGTCGAAGATGTGTGTTTATAAACAGTAATTCGGACTTTGATTACCAGACACTTCTCTGTGGCTGAATGATAACGCGTCAATATAAGGGTTACAGGTTCGATTCCTGTCGGAGAACGCATATTTTCTACAAAATTTCTCGAACATTTAGGCCGGTAAATTTAATTAATACTGTTTAATTAAAAAAAAGAAAAAAAAAAACAAAACAGAGAATTTACTTAAATAAAGTATACTTGTAAACAAATATATATGTGTGTGTGGTGTGTGTGTGTGTCTCCATCGCGACACAAAAATTACTGTTTCCAAACCGAAGCTTAGTCTATTATTAAGTTAAATTGTTGGTGTTAAGAGAATTCCAATTTTTTATTAAGGGGGTGTTGGCTTTTCTACGAATGTACAAAGCAAGTGTACCTTAGTGTGGCATATTTAAAGTCTGTTAAGGTTGGGTGGGGTTTATGATTTCTGTCTAACTACACTGACTCTCTTTTCTAGCTGTTAAGTTATATATATATATATATATATATATATATATATATATATATATATATATATATATATATATATATATATATATATATATATCTGTGTGTGTGTGTGCGGTTGTAATTATTTTGATATTGTTAACATTGGATAGATTTTTTGGGATAATAGAAGTTAGGAAGTTAGTAGGTAGTAGTCTATGTCTGTTTTTATTTCGTTTATTGTCATTTAAATTGCTGTTGATAATGTTATCTTTTTTGGCTGTTGACAATTACCAACACAGCAACAGGATATAATCTAGAATAATTATAGGATTCTGTTTAAGAGCACTAAGAATCTGCATCCCCTAATGCGTACCTGAAGAAGAAACATACATAGAAATCACTTCCAAAATCCTATAATATCGTTATTATTTCATTCACAATGCGAAGAGAACGGCATACAAAATATACAACCGCAAAAAGGATAATAATATTAATAGCAATAATATCAATGACAATATTGCTAAAAATAAAATAGACATAACTACTAACTCCTTAACATCTACTATCCAAAACAATGTATCCAATCTTAACACACACACACACACACGCACATGTATATTATAACATATATTATTAAATATAACAATGAATCTATGTCTGGTCATGAGCCGTCCCAATGTTCGAATGTTTGCTTTAATTTCCTTGCGATCGCATAGCAATCTTCTATTTCAAAATAACAAAATATAATCTTTGATGGTGGGTATCTTTGGTTCATGTTTGTATAACCACTCTGAAGATGGCTCATGTTAGCCGAAAGCTTAGAAACAAATTAATAAAAAATGTCCAAATGTTGGAAAATTTTCATCTTTATTTTCATCCGAAATTAAGGCATATATATATATATATATATATATATATATATATATATATATATATATATATATATATATATATATATATATATATGTTAGCTCTATCACTGATATTGAGCGCTTTCAAATAAGTACCCCGCATATATTATATGTAAATAATATATAAAAAAATGGATATATATATATATATATATATATATATATATATATATATATATATATATATTATAATTTTATCATATAGACAAAAACAGTTTACTCACTGCAAAGATGCAACTTCGTTTCGGTGCATTTCAACTGCACCTAGACGGGCGAGAACCGAAAATGGGTTATGAACAATTTCTTCATGAACAATTTGTTCATAACCATTTTCGGTTCTCACCCGTCGAAGGTCGCCTGACGATTGCACTAGCATGAAACAGACTGTCGCCTCTAAGTGCTGACTTCCATGTCCACTTTTATATTTACACACGCTCTATCTCTGATATTGAGCACTTTATCCCATAAATATAGCACACTTTAAGACTATATTTCTTCATATATATATATATATATATATATATATATATATATATATATATATATATATATATGTAATTTTTTATATATATTATTTATATATTATATATGCGTGGACCTTATTGGAAAGCGCTCTATCAGTGATAGAGCTAACACACATGCACACACAAACACACACACACACACACATATATACAGTGTAACCCGGATATAAGCGAGTTGTCGGGACTGGAGAATAAGTATCTTATATCCGGGTTTCTCTTATATCCGGGTTTGGTCTATTTTGTTTTATTAACACAGCCTCTAATTTGGGACCAGAGAAAATCTCTCTTATATCCGGGTCTCTTATATCCGGGTTACACTGTATATATATATATATATATATATATATATATATATATATATATGTAGTGAGTAAACTGTTTTTGCCTATATGATAAAATTATAATAAATAATTATCTCTCTACTATTGGTATCGATCCCTCTTTTGGATTAATACTGTGAACGTTAAAATTTATATATTACTTTCTTTCTCATTGCATCGGATATATATATATATATATATATATATATATATATATATATATATATATATATATATATATATATATATATATATATATATATATGATGTAACCGTAAGTTCTATGCTAGCAGTTTCATTTCTCGCACTGCTCGGTTGTGGAACTCTCTTCTGGATCCATGCTTACCAGTCAACTGTAATCTTTAAAAACTTAAATGCAATGTCAATTGCTATCTGCTCTCCTCCTAATTACTCTTCTTTTGTTCTTGATCCTTAGTAATGTTTGTTTTCTAATTCTTCCACACTGAGTAACCCCTTGCGTCTTAGTGGCTTTACTGCCTTGCTTGTGGTGAACGCTATTAAATAAGAATATATATATATATATAATAGGATAAATAAATATAGTTTTAAGGCATGCCTAATTTATGCGTCCGTGTGTCGCATTTATTATCTCGACACGGCAAAGGAAGACGCACATTTTTTTAAATTCGTTCGTGAATTTTGGCGTAGAATGGATATTCCTTAAGCGCAGATTAGATGTGGCACAAGGCCGAAATTACGGGGCACCCTGTGAGAATCGAACTCACTACTTGCGAAGCATGCTTGCTAACCATTTACACTACGTCGAGGTACTCAATTCGGCGTCGAATGTGTACTTAGCCGTCAATGATTTAAGCTAACTGGGTCGATTTTTTTCTTTTCTTTTTTCTCTTTTCGCTTTTTTTTTTTTTTTTTTGCGCAAATGCTAACACGTTGCTATGGCAACCTGATCACGATTCTTTTTAAATCTACAGTGAGTGACGTATTTATATCCTTTCACCGACCGTACCCCCTCTACACACAGAGACACACACATACATTGATGCATCTACTACTCCTGCAACACTTGCCAGATTGAATAATATATATCGGGCGTGCGTGTGTATTTTCCCGCCATCTACCTCATCTGCGAGTACCAAATCGTATCGTTAATTTTTTTCCCTCTGTGTGAACACCTTACCACTAACGGCGCTTATAAAGGATTTACGGAGAAAATAAAAGAAGTCGTTGACAAGCAAATATATTTAAGGGGACGAAAAGGATATATTTACCCATTTGGAAAAAGGATACAAATAAAAGCAGAAAAGCTGAGGGGAAGAAACATAATTTCCAGTTAAGTATTTTTTTTTTAAATCTTCTAGTTTTGTTTGCTGACCTATCGGCTCAAACTTTGCCTATCAAATTACATACTTTATTAGACGTATAAAGGTCACTGGCGGTAATTTCAGAGAAACTTGATTTTTGTTGTTGTTGTTGTTGTTTTTTTTTGTTATTTTTTTACTTAGTAATAGAAAGGAGATTTTGAAGAGCAAATAATTATGTTTAAATCTGTGTTTGATGAAATATCAAAACTTCGGCTGTTTTGCGTTTAAATTATTTTATACAAGCGTTTATAATAATTTTCCTTAGTTTTCGTTTGGTTAGGTTACGACATCAACCTCAACGGGTTATTTAATGCTGACAAGATTTTTATTGCTAGTAATGTTTTTGCAAAAAGTATTGCTGGTAATATTTTTCCTAAAAAGTATTGCTAGTAATGTTTTTTGCAAAAAGTATTACTGGTAATATTTTTCCTAAAAAGTATTGCTAGTAATGTTTTTTGCAAAAAGTATTACTGGTAATATTTTTCCAAAAAGATATTGCTAGCAATATTTTTTTTCAAAAGTATATTGTTGGTAATACTTTTTTTACAAAAATATACTGAATGATAATATTTTTTCCTTCAAAAATGTATTGCTGGTAATATTTTTTTCAAAAATATATTCCTGGTATCATTTTTTCCTTCAAAAATGTATTGCTGGTAATATTTTTTTTACAAATAAGTATTGTTGGCATTAAACCTATTTTTACACTTTCATAGTGCTTTGACCACAGTTTGGGGGTTAACTATTTGTCCATAGCTGGGACCATAACAGGTACTACGCTCCACGCTCCTCAAAACCTCCTGATCAGAAGATTTGCTGTTGGACGTAGTTTATCGTCTTAGCCAAGAATCGAATGTAGTTTATCGTCATACCAGGATGGCTTACTTTAAAATACAGTCATTTATAATAATTATGCTTACTTTTCGATACAATCGTTTATAATAACTTCTATTTACTTTCGAAGCACCCCTTTTAATTGTTGCTTCTAGTGTCATTAATGGACAACAATCTCGTACACTGCAATATGGAGCATAGGGCCACAAACTCACCACACTAAACATTGCTACAGTGTTTTCTGTGATAAGTAACTCTTTACGGTGTAGAGCTGCTAGCCTCAAATAGTTTTTTGAATTCAGACATTTCCTTCTCCTAACCTGGTTACCAACCAAAGTTAGATTGGTTGGTTGGTTGATAGGTTAATTTAGTTTAGCGGCATATCAACCTCATTATTGAAAACCGAAATATTTTGTACGCAATTTTTTGCCTTCAACGACAGATATTTTGTCCATAATTTTATATTCTCGGGGAAAAGGCATATTTTTTAAAAATTTTAGATATATAGTTTGTAGATGATAAAATGTATTGCTGGTATTTTTTTAAATGTATCGCTGGTAATTTCACTACAAAAATATATTGTTGGTAATTTTACGATAAAATGTATTTTTATACATTTTAATTTTGTCTTGATTGTCATTTTGCTATAAAATGTTTTGCAGGCAATTTTACATATATATATATATATATATATATATATATATATATATATATACCGGTTAGAACAGCAAAGTTTGTAACAATATCTAAAAAAAGAAAAAAAGAAGCCCACTAAACCAAATGATTTTCTATTTCCCATGCTTTTAGATAAGACGTTTAGCCATCTTGACAGTATTTGTCTTAAGAATTAATGAAAAACCCTTTGAGTTATTCAGCTACAAAGAGAACAGATTAAAATCGTTTTGTGTCAGCCCCAGTATGTCTTCCCAACTGACCAATGGTGAGAGGAAAAAGGTCATTCAGGCCTTCAGTAATGGTACCAACATTCATACTCTGGTTTCCATCTTTAAAGTCCATTCAAGAACCACCAAGAGAACGGAGAATAAGTTTAAAAACTAGGAAACGGTAGAGAGGAATACTGGGTCAGGAGTTAACAACAGCAAGAGGGATCATCATTTAAACTTAGAGCAAAATACATTGTTATTGTTCAAAGTCTTATAAAAACCTCGGAGAATTCCAGTAAAATATCTTTAATCACTTTTAACATACAACGTTTCAAAGCTTAATCTAAAAATTGAACAATTTTGCTGTTACATCCGGTATGTATATATACATACATATATATATATATATATATATATATATATATATATATATATATATATATGTGTGTGTGTGTGTGTGTGTGTGTGTGTGTGTGTAATTCCTTTAAAAAATATATAGGTAATTTATTTTAAAAATAATAAATTTACTTACTCTAAATTACTATCTGCATTTCAATTATTTTTTAATTCTTCTCCCGACTACGCAGTTTCAGGGTTCATGTCAACTTTTCAAGAGATTTTTATATAAATGATCTTTTTATATGAATGTCTTTTTTAAAATATTATATTTACATTTTTTTTTATCTGTTAGTGTTGCGCCAATCCCACGTGTCCATCAATCTGTTCAAGAGTATACTCACCACTTATGAAAGACATATATATATATATATATTTATATATATATCATTTCCCCAATGTACATTAAGTATCATACTCAGGCCCACACACACACACAGATAATATCTTTATAAGTTGAATTATATCTATGTAATATATATATGAACATGCAATATATATATATATATATATATATATATATATATATATATATATATATAGATATATACATATATACATAGATATATATATATAAGAAATATACATAATATCTTACATTAATTACACAACTCTGAGTTTCATGCCGAAGCAATTTTCAAGTGCTGGAATTATTATATTTATTTTTATTCGCTCGCTCCTACACAAATCTATATCTGACCATTCTGTTATACTATTTGATTTTAAATAGAATAAATCAATTTTTTCGAAGGTTATTCTCAGCATCGCTTGAAAATGGAACCGAACTTGAAATTTTAACTTTAATTTAAGATTTAAGTTTCGGTTTGGAAACATAATAATTTCTTTGTCGCGATGGATACATATTTTTTTAAAATAATTATATATATATGTGTGTGTGTGTGTGTGTGTGTGTGTGTGTGTGTGTGTGTGTGTGTGTGTGTGTGTGTGTGTCGATTATCAAGCAAAGTTAAATAAAGTCTTAGAAATGTAAATCATACCCAGATACCTCTTTCTTAACGGGAAGAGAAATAAAAAAAAAAGAAGGACTTTGTTTACCATGGTATTTATTTGTTTTCGGCATGTGTTATATCAGGTGCAATGGAACCAACAGCAGCGCGCAGGAGCTTCTTCTGTTGAGACGCAGGGCCGGGAAGCTCACCACAGTGCCCAGTCCCTCCAAGCAGAGGTTCAAGTGGAGCCTGATACTCCATTTCGAAAAAAGATTAAATGGCCCCCAGCCAGTGACAAACACGCCTGGCACGAATTCGACGTGGACAACGGCGAGAACCTTGAAACAACATCGAGAGGTTCGGTGGATAAACGACTAACGACAATGTCCAAAATCATCACTAGTTATGCAGCAGGAAAATTTGGGTATGAGGAGCAAAAGGAAAAAAGGTTATTAGCAAAGAAAATAGAAGGGAATTAAAAATTAAACAATAGGAAGCGAAACAAGTCTTGTCAGTACGGTATCCTGCGGAAGAAGACAGAAACAATATATATATATATATATATATAGAGAGAGAGAGAGAGAGAGAGAGAGAGAAAGAGAGAGAATTTGTTTCCTTTCCTGTTGCATTTATATAGCAGCCTAGATAACGTTCAAGTCCTTCAAGCGCACAACATTCCCATTTAAAAGCTTTACAGTCTTCCTTCACAGAATTTCTCTATTCAGCACCCACCCCTCACTTTAAAGCCAGTAATTCCCGGCTCTCAACACCTAACTGCAGTTCTACGTTTTACGCAGTGCTAAAACTTCGCTAGAAACAAGGAAAAGCGTACTAAACTGTTAAGTGATATCTATCCTCCGGTATGGCAATGAGTTCTGAACAATCTCCTCAAAGATGAAGAAACCTGAACAATAGAAATCTGCTTTACATTATTCGGACTATTGTCCTCATATTGGTCGCCATATTTATTACAGCGTTTCGGCCGTTGTGCGCTCCGGCCTTCTTCAGGTGGTTGGAATGTCGAACTGAACCCTTTATTATGCTCACTAGGGTAGACTGTTCTAGTACCACAGGCCATGTCTAATGGATGTCAGTTATCAGTTATCTCCTGTTAATTCCCCTCTCCAAGTTCTCCACTGGATGGCGGAACAAGGTGTAGGAGATATAACAAAAAGACAAAATTTATTAAGCGCTGCAAAGAACAGGTAGTTGTGGAGAGCCATGATTGCCTACTGTCTGAGGGAACACGGCACATAAAAAAAATGTACATCTCTCCGTAAAAGAGTTCCTTTGGGAATCTAAATGTGTGTGTCCGTTGGTTTATCATATTTCAATCTTCAAGGGCTATTATGAGAACATTAAGCCAGGGATCATGGGGAGTGTACATCTCTTATTTGTTTTTAATAGGAGGCTTAAGTGTTTGGTGATGAGAACTAATTTACAGACGGACAGGCGATGGGCCAAAGTAGCCATGTAAGATTACACAATCCATTTTTTTTATTATCGTTTTAAGTTAAATCAACAATTATCCATATTTTCGCTATAATATTAACCAGTCACACAGTCTTCTGCTCATACGTGCTTATAGTTAATACTATTTTAGTCACGTGATCGAAGTTTGGGCTTGATCTCGCCAATTTTCTTGCTGCTGTTACAGTGTAAACATGGCCGCTCCGCTAGCAGTTTGCCCCAAGCAGGA
The DNA here is from genome assembly GCA_964036315.1 of Acanthosepion esculentum. Lineage (NCBI taxonomy): Eukaryota > Metazoa > Mollusca > Cephalopoda > Sepiida > Sepiidae > Acanthosepion > Acanthosepion esculentum. The sequence goes on along the minus strand of OZ038499.1, from coordinate 48,361,064 downwards.
ACAAAGAGAGAGAGAGAGAGTAACACCTTTCGCAGAATATTTGATTGGTTTGGTTTGGTTTAGTTTGTTTTGTTTTCCGGCATATCAACCTCAATGGATTATTTAATGTCGACAATATTTTTTATTGCTGGTAATAATTTTTCCAAAAATGTATTGCTGGTAATAATTTTTCTTTCAAAAATTCATTGCTAGTAATAATATTTTGCCAAAAAAAAGTATTGCTAGTATTAAAACCGATTTTTACACTTTCATAGTCTTTTGACCTCAGTTTAGGGTTAACTAATTTGCCCATAGCTGGGACCCTAACAGGTGCTACCACACCAGGTCAGGGTGAACCTGGGAACACCAACAATTAAGAGGTGGTTCCACGTTCCTCAAAACCTCCTGAACAGAGGCCTTGGTGCCGGATGTAGTTTATCGTCTTACCCAGGACGCGGATGTAGTTTATCGTCTTACCCAGGACGTGCATGTAGTTTATCGTCTTACTCTGGACGTGGATGTAGTTTATCGTCTTACCCAGGACGCGGATGTTGTTTATCGTCTTACTCAGGACGTGCATGTAGTTTATCGTCTTACCAAGGACGGGCAGAATATTTGAAGTGCGAAGCATAGAAATCTTGCGGGGCAATAGGTTATTATTAAGCATTATTCCGATTTTCTCAATGGAGAACTTCAACGCCCGAATGATAACTGGGACAGTAGTATCATGAACATCTCACGCGTTGTTGTTATTATTATTATTATTATTATTATTATTATTGTCTTTGTGTAAGAGAGCAGGATACTAACAAATTGTTACTGAGGTTCACGTATACGAAACCCAATCTTCCCATCACGACACCGAGTCTGATAACGGTATACAAGCCACGTGCTTCACGGTTAAATGTACGGCATATGGTGATCGGTTTTGGTAAAGTCGGTGTATAACTCTGTCGCATCAATTTAAATTTGAGCTAGCTAGATGTAACCGTAAGTTCTATGCTAACAGTTTCTTTTATCTCGTTTCTAGCTTGCAGCACTCCCTTCCGGCTCCATGCTTTCCAGCCAACTTTAACCTGCAAAAACTTAAATGCAATGTCAATCGCGATCTCCTGACCTCCTGATTACTCTTTCCTCTTTCCACTCATTATTAATGTTTCTGTCCCTAATTCTTTCACATCCTGTAACCCCTTGCATTTTGGTGGCGTTACTGTCTTGATTGGGGTGATACCGATAAAAAAAAGACAAAAGAAAAAGAAACTTGAAGCAAATTTACTATGGATGATCTAGCAATTTAAGCACTTTCTATACATTTTCATCTTCGTAAATTGCTGTCTGTTTTGATTAAACCGACATTTTTAAAATCAAAATTATAGTCAGAATCATTATGCCGAACAACTAAACAAAATTAGCAAGACTATATACCGAAAGTCATCTTTAAAAAAAAAAATAATTTAAATTTAAAAGTTAAAATTTTCAGCGCCCTCACACGTTGTGCGCGTGTGTAATTACATCAACGGAAAGATCATTTTAGACCGATGCTGTCCTAAATGACGAAAGACCTCACAAAATTTTGTTTTCCACCTTGTTATTAATTTTCCTAACATTGCTCTGGTATCTAAAATTGTTTAAATCGCTTTCTTCCCTATATTTTTATTCTTTATGTGTGTGCATAATTTCCAATACGCGCATGCGTATAACGCGTTTATTTCTCCTTTTCATCATTTTCTTATCCGCTTATACTCTCTCCCTCCCTCCCTTTCCCTTCTTTTTATTCCCCTACTCCGCCTTTGAGTGTCAATGATAATATAACGACATCATTTCCCGTCTTACAGACAAGACTTAATTTTAGGGTAATTTTACATGTTAAGTTTGGAAAATAAAGGTTTATTCCGTTTTTCATTTACACACACACTCACGCGCGCGCGCACACACACACACACACACGTGTGTGTGTGTGATTAATACAAATATAAAATTTATCAATTAGCTGATTGATGTTATATTCAGCACCCTGACTCCAGAGTATTTTTGTAATCGTCCACTCCACTCGTCAGGAGATCTTAACACCTGTCGATTTTGTCATTTTCGTTATTTTTATATTAAGTTAAAAAAATAATTTATGCGCATTTTATTCGTGTTAGGTCGATTTTTTTATTCTTGGTTGTGTGTGCGTTTGTGTGTATGTAAGCCTGTATGTGTGTTTATGTGTGTATGTAAGCCTCTATGTGTGTTTATGCGCACATCTGTAGAATGTCGTGGTTATTTTTTTTATAATTTTCTTGTCTCTTTATACTTTTCAATGTTCTTTTTCCTTCATTTCTCTCTCTCTCTCTCCCTCTCTCTCTCTCTCTCTCTCTCTCTCTCTTTCGGTTCTGAATGCCAAAGATAATGTAAAAATGTTATTTTCGGTGTTATAAACAGAACTTATCTTCAGACTATTTTTTCTCGAATACCTGGCTTTTTTAAGTTTTGAAAATATAGGCGTATATCATTTTTTTTATTTTTTATTTATTTCTTGTATAAATAATTACCTTAAAAATCAACTCTTAAAAGGCAAAGTAAATATTTGTTTATATATGTTCACTTACCCATTATTTCGTTTTTCTTCTTTTAGGGTTTTTTTTTTGGGGGGAGGGTTTAATGTCATAAGGGTGACACGGTGAAGTAATGGATAGCAGCTAGGAATTGGAGAGCCGAGTTCGAATTACAGTCGAATTCATTACATTCTCTTACGTGCTAATACCCTTGAATATGAATACTCTTCGTCTCCCCCCAGCTGTGGGTAAATAGCAGGACAGACCTGATTCTATAGCCTTGGATGGCAACTGGCCTACCGCCGAAAGAAATGGCAACCTACTGCGGAAAAAATCTGCCTCGTCAGTCATGTCTTGAAAGATATATGATCGCCTAAGCGTGTATCACGCATGGCACATAACTGACTGATATATATATATATATATATATATATATATATATATATATATATATATATATATATATATTAGTAGTAGTAGTAGTAGTAATCTTATAAGTATAAGTAACTACACTCGTTTCGGAAAACCTTCGGTTTCTTGATTTGCAAAAAATCAAATCTATATCGAAGGAAAAAAATGTATAAAAAAAAAGAAAGAGCCGAGACCATGAACGCCTGTCGAAAACAATCGTTCAGCATACAGGTCCAAAGTCCAAAGAAAAAAAATACCCGATACGAGTACGCAACTAACTAAATAAAGTGCTCAATACAGTAAGTAGAGCATACATATATATATGTTTAAATAGAGTCGTAGAGCCGAGTTTGATTTCCAGTTGAATCCATTACATTCACTTACGTGTTAAATGCCCTTGGGAAAGGTGTGAATCCTCTTCTTCTCCTCCCAGCTATGGGTAAATAACAAGACAGACCGGGTTCTATAGCCTTGAATGGCATCTGGTCTACCGCAGAAAGTAATGGTAACCTACTTCGGGAAAAAAAAATCTGCCTCGTCAGTCATGTATCGAAAGATACATGATCGCCTAAGCATGTATCACACATGGCACTGACTGATATATATATATATATATATATATATATATATATATATATATATATGTTTAAATAGAGTAGTAGAGCCGAGTTTGATTTCCAGTTGAATCCATTACATTCAATTACGTGTTAAATACCCTTGGGAAAGGTATGAATCCTCTTCTTTTTCCCCAGTTATGGGTAAATAGCAGGACAAAACGGGTTCTATAGCCTTGGACAGCAACTGGTCTACCGCATAAGGAAATGGCAGCCTACTACGGGGAAAAATCTGCCTCGTCAGTCATGTATCGAATGATACATGATCACCTAAGCGCCTATCACGTATGGCACATAACTGACTGACTGTCTTAAGTATTACGGTATTAATTGTGGAAGGTTAAGTTTATAATGGTATTTTATTTAATTGCTATATCCAAACCACCATCTTAATGCAGGATACTCCTACATGTGTTACACATGGTATGATTGCCTTCATAAAAAATTCCTTCCTTCGCTTGCTGAGCATTAGCGACAATTTTATTTTCCCTTCTCTTTGATTGGCTCAAGATCTCGAGAAGCTTTATAAAAAAAAAGACTAGTAACACTCTGTAGCGTCAAAAAAGAATGAATGGACAAATTTAACATGATTGCCAATTTCTTAGCCCCAGCCACAAACCTCTCACCAAATTGGCCACTTCTATTTCTTCCTGTACTTTACCCGTCCCGCTGTTCACGGTAAACCGATCGAACAAACGTGCCTACCTACTAAAATAGCGACATACCTGACGTGAGTAAATATTGCATACCTGTGTTTTCAGTCTATTTATGCCATCTCTCATCGTCTTCTATTGTTCTCTTGCTTCCTCTGATTCTTCTTATCTCCTTCAAATATTCTTTTCCCCGAGTCTCTGTTCTGAAAGCATAGAATAATGGTAATATTAGCCGCTTCCCTACAAGGAAACATTTGTCATTCATTGACTGAGCAGACAGTATTTCTTCAATGTGCCTTGTCGACTCAGGATGGAGGCGATCATAGCTCTCCAGAATGTTCTTTCCTTTGCAACTCTTAATAAATTTTCTCATAAACCTTGTTCCAGCATCCATTTACTCCAGCTCAACAAAGTACGTTTTCCTTTGCCCCTCTTGCCTTCAGTGTGTTCTGAGCGTATCAAATTTTCCAAGCCCCCTCTCCACATTGTGTGCACTCAAAATTTCAACTATCTCTTTTGGTGTCAAGCATAATTTTCCTTTTTGTTTCCATTTTATCTGAAACTTCGTAGCTGCTCACAAATTTCCTCCATGGTATCCTCAGCATCTTTGGATAGAACCACATTTCTCTTTCCTCTTAATTATGTGAGGAGATTGTCCTGCATTCACTGCCATATAGGAGGACTGATATTACGTAACAGTTCAGTATTCTTTTCTTTGTTTCTGTTACTTCAAGTCTCTTCTTCATATGCGAGGAGATTGTCCAGCATTCACTGCCATATAGGAGGACTGATATTACATAACAGTTCAGTATTCTTTTCTTTGTTTCTCTTGCTTCAAGTCTCTTCTTCATATGCGAGGAGATTGTCCAGCATTCACTGCCATATAGGAGGACTGATATTACGTAACAGTTCAGTATTCTTTTCTTTGTTTCTCTTGCTTCAAGTCTCTTCTTCATATGCGAGGAGATTGTCCAGCATTCACTGCCATATAGGAGGACTGATATTACGTAACAGTTCAGTATTCTTTTCTTTGTTTCTCTTGCTTCAAGTCTCTTCTTCATATGCGAGGAGATTGTCCAGCATTCACTGCCATATAATAGGACTGATATTACGTAACAGTTCAGTATTCTTTTCTTTGTTTCTCTTGCTTCAAGTCTCTTCTTCAGCTGCGAAGAGATTGTCCAGCATTCACTGCCATATAGGAGGACTGATATTACGTAACAGTTCAGTATTCTTTTCTTTGTTTCTCTTGCTTCAAGTCTCTTCTTCATATGCGAGGAGATTGTCCAGCATTTACTGCCATATAGGAGGACTGATATTACGTAACAGTTCAGTATTCTTTTCTTTGTTTCTCTTGCTTCAAGTCTCTTCTTCAGCTGCGAAGAGATTGTCCAGAATTCACTGCATATAGGAGGACTGATATTACATAACAGTTCAGTATTCTTTTCTTTGTTTCTCTTGCTTCAAGTCTCTTCTTCAGCTGCGAAGAGATTGTCCAGCATTCACTGCATATAGGAGGACTCATATTACGTAACTAATTACTACTCTTTCCTTTGTTTTTAACGATTTCTTTCTGTTTCTTAATACTTTACTTTTGGAGGACACCTTTCAATATCTCAATGCGCCTACAGATTTCTGCATCGTACTTTCCGCCTTCTGTTAAAACACTTCTCAGGTACGATCTGTTGAAATATATAAAGTCATTCTCTTAAAACAAATTTTATCGCTCTGTTCAGTATTGATGAATGTTGCCTTCCTAACCTTTTGTTTGAAGTTCTGTGGAACGTCAACATCTTCATAATGTCATTATTTCCTCTTCCAGTTACATGTGATATCTATTTCAGTTGTTGCTGTTGTTTAAAGTCCTCAAGTTTGTTCTTTTTTTTCTTTTTAACCATTTCACCAGAAGAAAGGCGGGGATGAAGGAGGAGGTACAAAATGCGATACAATTTATACATTTGATTGTTTTTTATTTTATTTATTTATTTGTACTTTTATTATACTAATATAATACATGCGCTCATTACATGTATATATATATATATATATATATATATATATATATATATATATATATATATATTTATTTATTTATTTATTTATTTATTTATTCGAAAATGACAACATAAATATGTTATAAAATCACTACAAAAATAGCCATTTCGTTTCAACACTTCTGGTATCTTATCAAGTGATAGTGTAGAATCCAATATTCAACACCATCACTTGATAAGACACCAGAAGCGTTGAAACAAAATGGCTATTTTTGTAGTGATTTGCTGCATTTGTTCTTGTTATGTCACCCATTCTGTCAGACACAGCCTCTTCAAGGTTGGGGTCAACCACAGATATTTCCCTCACAATCGTCACATTCCAGCCATAACCGAGTTCAAGAGCATCTGTGTGGCCTTGTGGGTGAGGAATTTGTCTCCACCCTTCAAGAACAGATGAAACGTTGCTCGCCTCTCACTGTTTGCTCTCCCTCAGTTTTCTTGGTAGATGTTCAAGCAAACTACATTCCTTAGTTCCACCAGTCCAGACCTTCACCACTAGGACCTGCCATGCCACGTACACATATTCGACTGGTTCTCCTGCTCTTCATATTCTACTGGTAAGAAGTAAGTTTCAATGTGCAACGGACTCCCGAGAGGATGCTTCCCTGACTGCAACGATCTTAACCTCATCAAGTCTAGGATCAACCAGGATATGTACCCATAAAGTACAGCCATTGCTCCCTCCCTATACACCCTTACAACGTCCCCATTCAGTTCCCCTCTACGTTGAGCGGCGCTTAGGCTTTCTATCCGATGAAAAATAATCCTCATAATCTGCATATCTTACCGCCTCGTCTTACCTTCATATAACAACCTTATTCACTAACCTTCTACCTTGAGTGGCTCTTGGGCTTTTTATTGGTTGTTCTTTATTTTTTTTTAAATCGCTGATTCCTCCCCACAGATTCTCTTACCTTCAATAAGCCTTGCGAGTACTAAATTCTCCACGTCTTCATTCCCATGCTTCTTACTGAAAAGTGTCTTCCATTATCTGGTTAATTTTCTATCCTACATATCCTCATAACTTGCAGTCCTTCCTTTATGCTTTTACAACAACCCTATTCTGTAACCCTCTGCCCTTTATATATGGGATAGTATAGGCTGCAGCCCGGGGGACGCAAAAACTAGAGGTATACCCAAACGGACATCTAATTTGATAAAATTTTAAGAAATATAAAGATATAAGAACGGAGGAGATTTGTTTATGTTCAGATTTAAAAGGGTTCCTTTGAAGTAATTTGAATGAATCTAGAATATTTGGGCCCCTCCTGTAGTTGGGGTGGGTCTTTTAAGTAACAAGCCAGAATTTTCATTCTTTCTCCGTCATCTTTGTTTTTTAGGATTCTTTGTTAGTGAGTTTGAACACGAAAATGTCAGTGTAATACAGGCCCCTCATTCTAGATATACATTTACATCTGTAGGATGTAAAGTTCAGATAAATAATATTACGAAGTCGATAATGAAATAAATTGGATGAGTTCCAAAATCATTAAAAAGTTTAGTTGACGTGTTTCATGGTTTACGCCTAAAAAGCACCATCTAAAAATATATCTTTTTTTTATAGACACGAAGAGGGCAGTATATGTAATGAAGGTGAGAGTAAATTCTATCAAGCCACTCTACACTCAAGCCGCTAGTGACCCGTTGGCGGGCCGCCGAGGTCAACGCAAGCTGTCCTCTGTTGGCAGCCACCGACGGTCTGCCAGTGGTAACATTACCGAGACGAACACGGCGGCTATCCGACAGTGGGCCACCATCGGTAAATGCTAGTGGCATGTCACCCAGTGGCAGATTGATGGCTTGCGTGTAGTGGGATTTCTTAGGGCCTAAATCCGACCCTGCTTCTAAATTATGTGACAGTTGGTCTTTGTATTGGATGAAGAAGTATATACAGTGTAACCCGGATATAAGAGATTTATTCTCCGGTCCTGACAACTCTCTTATATCCGGGTTACACTGTATATACTTCTTCATCCAATACAAAGACCAACTGTCACATAATTTAGAAGCAGGGTCGGATTTAGGACCTAAGAAATCCCCCTACACGCAAGCCATCAATCTGCCACTTATTCTCTTATATCCGGGTTTGGTCTATTATATATACATTAACACAGGCTCTCTCTTATATCCGGGTTTCTCTTATATCCGGGTATCTTATATCCGGGTTACACTGTATATAAAAAAAATAGGCAGAAAATTCTTTCGTCCTCCCATTAAAGCTTTCACTATGTTACTCGACCTTTTTCGATTTCCTTTGTCTATTCTCCTTTCGTTTTAACCTCATACTATATATATATATATATATATATATATATATATATATATATATATATATATATATATATATAAAATAATTTTCTTTCTCTCTTCTTTTATCTCTAATTTAACCTTCCCCACAACGAAATACAGAATTACCTTGGCGATGATTGAGAAAAGGGCATACGCCATTTTCTATTCGTCCGTGCGCCATTTTAATAACATGCAAATATTCAGTGAAGGCAGAAAATAGCAAGAACATCAAAATTTTGGACACACCCGCTGCTTTGATGCTTTTACAGTTGCCTTTAGTTATCTTTCGCTTCCTAATTGTTAGATTAATTTATTTCCTTTCCGTTCTTATTTCCTTTAGCCCCTGTCAAGGTTGACAATGACTTCAACAGCTGTCAGCTTCTATTACTTGGGTTAGTTAAATAGGTGATACAAGTATTACTAATTAACCCATAGATGGAGGGGGAAGAGGTTCATGACTTTCCTAAGGTTATTTGCGTGTAAGTTAATGAAACGAACCCGACTGGAATTGGAACTCGGCTCTCCGATCAACAATTCAAAGCCGTTATCCATTACACCACGCGCTCTTCCAAATTGATAGCATCTTGGTATTCCCCAGCGGTCACCCATCTAGGCACTGACCAGTTTCAACGTTGCTTAACTTCGCTGATTGTACGGGGACCGTTGTTTCAGCATGATGTGGCCGTAACCCATTCCCTTACACATCCCAGCGTACAGCACCTGGCATTCTCCAGTGATCACCCATCTAGGCACTGATCAGATTCGATGTTGCTTAACTTCGCTGATCGTGCGGGGACCTTCGTTTCAGCCTGATGCGGCCGTAATCTATACCACCCACACATCTCAGCTTACATCAACTGGTATTCCCCACTGGTCACTCATCTAGGCACTGACCAGGTTCGATGTTGCTTAACTTCGCTGATCGTACGGGGGCCGTTGTTTCAACGTGATGTGGCCGTAAGCCTTGACAAGAATCACGCTAGCGAAATCGAACGATTTTATCGACGTATTTCTTTTTTTATCGATGGGATTTCGTATTTTTTCTCCAATTCTATATATTTCTCATGAAACATAATGCAAGGTTACGCATTATATAATCTTCAAAAAGCTTAATATCTTTCTAGAATATACTATGATATTATGACATCTCAGTGCCATTGTATTTAGAATTTTTTGCAACCCATAGACGCGTGTTGATATCTTCACAGTATTTAGTATTGTTGAAATTATCACTAACATTTTTTTTTTCATCGAGCTTTACAAATTCTACGTTTCGTTCAATTTCGCAAACCAATCGATAAAATTTGAATGAGTTGATATGTTTGAAAAATACTTTGTTTAATAATTTCTTTAATTTAATTTTATAGGACTTCATGGTAAACAATATTTTTTTTTTAAATTCTTTCTTTCTTTCTTTTTAACGGCGAGGAATCAATTCTTAGGATTTCGTACTCTTGAGCATGCAACATACAACTGGCCATGTGTAAATATTTATTTCCAATTTTTTGAAGCGTTTGGCCTTGTGATTTGTCGATAGTTCTCGCAAACGCAGCGCGAACTGGAATGGAAACTGGTTTCTTGTTTATATAAAAACTTCAAGAAAAGATATGCAACAAACAATATTGCATTTTTATAAAATTAGCGTTTGTCATTTTAATCGTTAAATTATTTTTAAAATAGTGGGAGTATTTTGTATGCTAAATAATCAAACTTTTAATATTTTCAAAAAACATAATGAAAATTTATTGTACGAAGCTATGCACCCTAGTAAAACCAACTGTTCTTTGTACCCCCGTACCTGTTTGCACTTCTTCCCAAAATTTGGTTTCCATCGGTCAATGTATGACTATTTTAGAGGCTGTGACGGACGGACAGAAGTCACTGAATTTTATATATAGATGTCTCGCCATAACTCTCTCGTGTTATTTGCGGGAGTGCCTTTCGCGTTCAAGTCCTACCATATTTTCTTAAGGGTAATAGTAATATTAACCGCTTCCTTATAAGGGCATATTAATACCATGGTCAATAGACAGCCGTGACATAATAATTGTGAGATCATTCCCTGGGCTAAGCAGTGTGTACTTGGAGTGTAATAACTGAGAAGTAACTAAAAAAATAAAGAACTGAACAAGATATCTGAAAACATGGGCAGTGGAAAGAGAACATTCTAACCACGTCGATTGAATAAAGAGTTTCAGATCTGAATTCCCTGTAGGTTGCCCAGATCGTTATACACCTGATGAAGGCCGGAGACCAAAACAGCGGAAACGTCGTAATAGCAACAATAGTTCGCGTGTGAATTATCTCAATAAAACTGTTTAACAAAAGAATTTTTGTTGGTTTTCAACCAAGCTTCTACTAAGGTAAATTGCCGCCTGAACACAAGTAATACTTCTTTTCTTTCTTTGTGTGTGTGCGTGTGTGTGTGTTGATATATAAGCCCAACGTAGGATTCCACGTTAAACATACCCTGACCTTTTCTACCCGACTTTCCCAGAACGGAAGTTAGCACATCGTGTGATATTTACTGACGATAAAATGCTTCTCTGTGAGATTTTGGCAAAACTACAGTAATCGTGTTACCGTTGAATGCCGTTACCTGCTCGAGGATATAGTAAGCGCTTGACAAAACTAATGCCAAAAAAAAAAAAGATCCATCATTGATACCCGCTTGACTTCTTATTCTTTCTGTCCCACATCGTACTTCCTGCAAAACTCTTGCGAATTTCTACATATTTTTCAAAAGAATTCTGGATGTTGAAGCCAATAAATAGAAGATTACTTATTTATTTTCTATTGACTACAAATATTATTGTACAGGATACATATACACATGGCTTACGACTATATCACGTTGAAACAACGGTTCCTGTACGATCACCGACCTTAAGCAACGTCGAGCCTAGTCAGTACCTAGATGGGTGACCGCTTGGAAATACGATGTACTGTAAGCTTGGAAGTGCGGGTGGTGTAATGGATAATGGTTCGGAATTGTTAATCAGAGAACTGGGTTCTAATTGCAGTTGGGTTTCTTTATATTCACTTAAACGCAAAGACTCTTGGGAAAGGCATGAATCCACCGCTTTCTCCCCAGCTATGGGTTAAATAGTAAGACTTATATCACTAAATCATTATCATCTCAAAAAATTCTTACAGTCGAAAAATATTTTTGGCTTTAAATAACCTGCAATGTGTTGATAAACCGTAACAAACTTGTCAATCACGCATATACACATGATTATGATTAAAGACAAAGAGGGCGTTTGCCTTGATAAAATGTATCAGAGGACGAAACGAGTTGGTTAAGATAAACTTTCCTTTTGTCTTTATTCATATTGTTTTTTTACAGAAATATGTTTTTAGTTATATCTTAAGTTTTACTTAGATGACTATGTGTGTGTGGTTGTTGTTGGCGGGGGGGCGGTATTGCTTTTGATTAGAGGTATTTATCAGCAATCATATCGCTTCAAAATATTCAGGATTAAGGTATAAATTAGTATAAATTAGTATAAATTAGTACCTCAGTTGTTCGTGATCAACATGTTTTTTTGTTTTGTTTTACGGCATATCAACCCCAATGGGTTATTTAATGCCGACCAGTAATATTTTTATAATTTAACATAATATTATTTTTGGTTTTAAGTCCGGCGCCTTTCTTAAGAATTTTCATCTTTACCTCAAGAAACTGATTCGATCCTTCAGTTGTTTGGTTTGGTTTGTTTTGTTTCACGGTATATCAACACCTCTATGGGTTATTTAATGTCGACAAGAGTTTTATCACTGACAATATCTCTTTTTTTGAAAATGTAATGCTGGTAATATTTTTCTTCTTCAAAAATGTACTGTTTGTAATAATTTTCCAAAAAAAAACCACTGCTGGTATTAAAACCTACTTTTACACTTTCACAGTGCTTTGACCCCGGGTCAGGAATTAAGTGGTGGTTCCACGCTCCTCAAAACCTCCCGAGCAAAGGTCCTGCTGTCGGATGCAGTTTATCGTCTTACTCAGGAGGGCATGTTTTTTGTTCTTTTTAGAATAGGATAGCAACGAATTCTCTGTATAATTAGAATCATTTAAAAAAATGTCTTTTGAACTCCCAGAAATGACATAAAAGAAAGCAGTTAGACACAAACACCGTTCATTTCTTCTTATTTACACTATTTACATGCGGGCTATTTTCCCCATCGTTCGTGTGGTATCATAACGTTTCGGCAGTTGCACCCTCTGGACTTCATCAGGTGTATGTCGATCCAGTTAACCTACAGGGAATCCTAACCTGAACATGTTTCTGTTCCACTTCCCGTGTCTAGGGATATCACGTCTAGTTCTTATTTTTAATACCATTCAGTTATTGCTCGCCCTGTTTGCGGTGAGCCCAAGTAGAAAGGGCTCCGACCAGTGATTGACTTGAACACTTTATTTAATCTACGAGGGTAGACAGTTCTCGTTCCAGTGCCAATGACTAGGGTTATCTTGTCTAGTTCTTATTTTTAGTACCATTCAGGTATTGCTCATACTGTTTCAGGTGAGTCCAAGTACAAAGTGCTCCGACCAGGAATCGAACTGAAACCCTTATTTAATCTACGAGGGTAGACTGTTCTTGTTCCACTGCCCATGTCTAGGGATATCTCGTCTAGTTCTTATTCTTAATACTACTCATTTCTCACCCTGTTTCCGATGAATCCGAGTATACACTGCCCGGGGCTGAGATGGTACTGAACACTATTTTTAATCTACGCGCGTAGGCTATCGTCGTTCCACTGCCCATGTCTAGGGATATCACGTCTAGTTCTTATTTTTAGTACTGGTCAGTTATTGCTCGCCCTGTTGCTGCTGAATCCAAGTACACACTGCTCGGCTTAGGGTTTGAACTCACAATTAGAACGTCAGCAAAATCACGAACTAACCCACTAATCCAGTGGGATAGTTCTCTGTGGAGAACTTGGAGCCTTAAACCTAGCCTACCTGCTGATGAGTACTGCTTGACTGCTTTCACCGAAGCTATTTCTCTTTTGCTATAGTCTGCCGCTACTGCTGTTAAAGACCTGTTGTCATTTACCTTTTTTTCTTATTACTTCCATATCGCAAGTATTTCTATGTTAGGCCAACTAAGGAAGACCTCATAGGCTGGCACATGCGATGATTCTTTCAGATGAAGACAATAGTCTGCTCCGCATATAAATTGTGTAAATTATGATAATTCCTCATCCCAGAAATTCAACGTCCTGGGTATGACGATAAAATACATCCGCGTCCTGGGTAAGACGATAAACTACATCCAACAGCAAGGCCTCTAATCAGGAGGTTTTGAAGAGCGTGGAACCACCTCTTAATTGCTGATGTTCCTAGGTCCACCCTGACCCGGAGTGGTAGCACCTGTTAGGGTCCCAGCTATGGGCAAATAGTTAACCACCAAACTGGGCTCAAAACACTGTGAATGTGTAAATATAGGTTTTAATACAAGAAATACATTTTTGTAAAAATATTGCTAGCAATGAATTTTTGAAGGAAAAAATATTACCAGCAATACATTTTTGGAGGAAAAAAATATTACCGGCAATACATTTTTGAAGGAAAAAAATATTACCAGCAATACATTTTTGGAGGAAAAAAATATTACCGGCAATACATTTTTGAAAGAAAAAAATGTTACCAGCAATACATTTTTGAAGGAAAAAAATATTACCAGCAATACATTTTTGAAGGAAAAAAATATTACCAGCAATACATTTTTGAAGGAAAAAATATTACCTGCAATACATTTTTGAAGGAAAAAAATATTACCAGCAATACATTTTTGAAGGAAAAAATATTACCTGCAATACATTTTTAGAAAAATATTACCAGCAATAAAATAAATAAATTAAATACCCTATTGAGGTTGATATGCCGTAAAACAAACCAAACCAAACCAGACAGAGCGTTATGAAATCGGTATTTTGTTATGTCCCTACTATTATTAGAAAATTTACACAAAACGTATCTTTAAATATATTTTTATATATTAAGATATATTAGCAATAGGGGATCAGTTTGTTACTTAATAACAATAGAAAAATGACCCCCCACTTACAACGAACACATATTCTATTCATACGATCCTATTTTCAAAATCTTGTCGGCATTAAATAACCCATTGAGGTATTTCTTTAACTAAAATCAACTAGAACCCTGATAAGCTCTCTGAGTCTTGCATTCGAAAAAAATGTGGAATTTCTTTATAGACTTTTTTCATTTTTGACGTGCCAAAAGGTAATTTCTGCTTTTATTTTTCTTCACTCTTCAAGAAAAAACAGTTTTGAAATACACAAGGAGTCGCAATAAAACACGTATACCTGGCTTGACAAAAACCTTTTCTGACTGACTTCATTTGTTTATTATCATCTGCTTCTTACAATTCTTTTACCGCTCAAAATCTTTATCAAAACAACGACCGAGTTACAATATGTTTTTTTTTTTAAATACCCTTTCCTAAAATTAATTTAAAGATTTCAGATCATAAAAAAAATAGTTTTTTATCCGTCAGGTTACTACCTCTAAGTGTTTTTACTTCAGAAAATTATTCAGTGTTCTTTTTATTATTGAATGTCACGCCACGATAGTGTTTATGGATTTGTTTTTACAGTGAGTTTTACGCTCTACAAGGCCCGGGGGCACTCGAGGCCGAGAGTTACGTTAAGAGGCAGTTTATACCCATGGGAGGGGACGATAACGGTTATCCATAGTCTTGAACAGGTTAAGATTGTAGTAATCGGGAGAAAACATCTTTTTGAGAGTCGATTCCACAGAGCAGTGATTCACGGGAAGAATTGGAACTTACTTCTCATCAATGGAATACGGAGAAAATGTGTGTGTTTTGCTACAAGGTAAGTGGCATGGCTGGTACTAGCCGTGAAGGTTAGGACTGGAGGAACGAAGAACCAAGTTTTATTTAGCCCACAATAGACTAAATAAAGGGTTCGATCGAAATTCCAACGTATGTCACCTGAAGAACGTCGGAGCGTACAACGGCCGAAACGTTGTGAATATAAAAATAAAGATGAGGACCACAGTCCGAACAATACAAATAGTGTAAATAGTTACAATACCTCATCTCATAAATATAGACACATTCCAAGGATATTTGAACTCGGCCCGCCCAACACTAATTTGCTCGCAAATAACCACTATGCCCCTATTAACGTATAATCATACATATCTATAAACTGAATAAAAATAGACAATCGGAAAAGAGTACTTCGTCCGTGCCGACCCGTTTCGCCATTTGACTTTATCAAGGCAAGTATCATGTAACTACACAAGATTTCGCTTTTGTTTACCATCCCTTGCCTTGATAAAATCAAATGAACACTACAATATTTGTCTTGCAATAAACAAAAACCTGATGATGACGTTGGGCTATGTCGAAAGTACTCGGAATAAAAGAAATATGTATCAACACGGCGATTTTCTCTCTTCCTTTACTAATGACACCAAAAAGCTTGTCCGTGAATATAAAAGGATCAAATTGAAAATACGGAGACAGAACATGTCTAAAGTATTCAACGAAATATATCTCAATATATATATATATATATATATATATATATATATATATAAGTATTCTGAGAAATTTAAAAATATTGTCGACATGGCAAACAAAAACAAACTCTTAGTAAAAAAGTAAAGTTACTAATATCCAGAAAGAGGCTTACACAGGAGCGTCTTTTTTTTAAATTATTGAATTTTATGCAACTACTCATTTCGCTTTTGTTTATCATCACTTGCCTTGATAAAATCAAATGACGAAACGCGTCGGCAAGGACTAAATATCTATAAATGTATATAATGTATGCAACAACTGCAGACAAATTAGGACAGTAGGATTTTAAACAACATTTCATGGATCTCCACATCTTCCTATCCCTGGTAGCTCCGAGCATTGCTTGTCTTTTTTATATCCCTCCCCTCCCTCTTTACCCAAGCTCGTTAAGTAGGTTACCCGATTTTTAACTCTGTCCCTCTTGCCTTTAATACGTCTTGTGAGTGTCAAATTTTCCAGGCATTCTTTTCTCATTATATGTCCCAGAAACTTCATCTGTCATAGAAAGGTCTGTCTTTTTCCTATATCTCTCAATATCTCTTCTGCCAAAAGAATCTCGCTAGCTTGGTTATTTCACTGTATTCCTCTGTCTCTCTAGCCTTCAATATGTCCTCAGAATGTCAAATTTTCCAAGCCATCTTTCCTTATTACTTTCTCCTAGATATTTCAGTTGTCTCTTTCTGATTCTAAATATAATTGGCTTTTTTTGTTTCCATTTTATTGCTTACATGTTCAGTCTATGGTTTTCTCAGTATCCTTCTGTATAACCATATTTTCTTCTTCATCAGTAAGGGGGTTGTCCATCATTCACTGCCATATAGGAGAACTGATATTACATAACAGTTCAGTACACTTTTCTTTCTTTCGGTTGCTTCAAGTCTCAACTTCATCTGTGAGGAGATTGTCCAGCATTCTCTGTCATATAGGAGGACTGATATTATGTAACAGTTCAGTACTCTTTTCTTTGTTTCTGTTCCTTCAAGTCTCTTCTTCATCTGTGAGGAGATTGTCCAGCATTCACTGCCATAAAGGACTGATGTAATGTATCAGTTCAGCACTTTTTTATTTGTTTCTGTTGCTTCAAGTCTCTTCTTCATCCGTGGCGAGATTTTCCAGTAATCACTGCCATATCGGAGGACTGGTTTCGTAACAATTCAGTACACTTTTCTTTGTTTCTGTTTCTTCAAGTCTCTTCTTCATGTGTGAGGAGATTGTCCAGCATTCACTTTCATCTAGGAGGACTGATATTATGTAACAATTCAGTACTCTTTTCTTTGTTTCTGTTGCTAAAAGTCTCTTCTTCATCCGTGAGGAGATTGTCCAGCATTCACATCCATATAGGAGGACTGATCATAATCACCTGACAGAACACTTTTTATCTTCTATCAGTATGGCTGATGCTAACCTCCAGGAGAGTGACTCAGTGCCCGATCTCGAACTATCGTATTCCGCTGACATGAAGTACAAAAGTTTATATTGAATCAATTGCTAGGTCTGCTGCTCAGAAAGTTGATTTCCTGTGTCGTGCTAGACAATTTTTCTCGCCAGAATCTATCTTACATAGTTGTACATCTCCCATTTGTCCATTCCTCGAATATTACTGTCACATCTAATCTGGTCCTCCAGCTCAAAATTTAGAGATTCTTGATAGAATCCAAAGAAGAATCTGCAATATTATTCATTCTGACCTGGCATCTCGGCTTCAGTCACTTCCCCACCGCCATAACGTAGCTTCTCTGTCCCTTTTCTATAAATAATTTCATGGTAATTGTTCTGATGAACTTACCTCAATGGGACGTAGACTTTATGAATTTAAACGCAGTACTAGATTGGCGGCAAAGTCACATCATTTTACTGTTGGAATGGCTGGATATAACCGTAAGTTCTATGCTAACAGCTTCTTCTGTCGCACTTCTCGCTTGTGGAACTCTCTTCTCAGTCTACAAAAAATTTAAATGCAATGTCAATTGTTATCTATTGTCTTCTTAATTCTTGTTCTTTTTGTTTTTTCTCCTTTTTTTCTTATATTGCCATATTCTCGCGTTTTCCTCCTATTCTCTCACACTCAGTAATACCCTTGCGTCTTGGTGGCTTTATTGTCTTGCTCGGTGTAAAATGATAAAAAAAAAACATCGCAATTCCTCATTATTTTCTTTCCTTAATGAAATTTTCTTTTTCATAATACCTTGCTTAGTTTATCGCAGGCAACATTTACTATTCCAGTGCCACTTCGGATTCCGGTGCCACATTTCCCGTCATCTGTTAACACACTTCCCAGATATCTAAATTTATTTGTTAGCATCATCGCTAATCTAAAATACGAGCTGCCTGAAACCCTCAACTCTCCACCATGCTACCCCGACGGTAGCCGGTTTGGAAAGCCTACGACAACCGTTTTCTCACCTGTCTATCTCAACCGGCCAGGCCAAGATTTTAGAAAGGTTACACGTCAATGCTAAATCATCTGTCTTGGTCGAAAAGTTAATTTTCTTTTTCTTGTGAATTGGTTGAATGACTGACTCGAGGTAGGCAGCTGCTTATAACATTACTTATATATTTGAAGATGCCGAGGCCAGCTGCCGTTGGCTTTTTTTGTTGTTGTTGAGCTTAGAGACTCTCCCGCCAATAAATAAATTAATTAAGAAAAGAAAAAGAGCGTTTTCGAAAAAGGATGGTGTGTATCATTGCGTTTTAGATGGTTCTAGAGCAGAGCTTCTCAACCAGGGGTAAATTTACCACTAGGGGGTAAAAAATTATATAGTCGGGGGTAAATAATTGAAGTACCTGATAATTTAAAAAATAATTAAATTTGGTACTAAATAAGAAATCAGTATTTTGAGTGTCGCTTAGTATTTTTTTTTGTTTAGTCACAGTATTTTGACTAAAAAAGCCCTTAGTATTTTGAATGAAAAAATCATTCATTCATTTAGTCACGAAATTGTAGATCAATGCATTATGATGGCTATGAATTTTTTGTAGTGGGTAAATGGAGAAATACATAAAGCCGAGGGGGTCAATGATGGAGGAAAGGTTGAGAATGGCTGTTCTAGAGAAAGAAAAGGAAAACAAACATCCGTTCACCCTCAACCTCGAAAAAAATCTATTAAACCATTTTTTTTTTGTTTATCTACTTTTCTCCTCAGTTTCAGAATTATTGTAATACTGAAAATGCGATAAGGGGTATCATTAACCAAGCACTTCTCGTCATGGATAACAAAAACAATTTTTTTTTTAATCGAATTCACCCCATGTAAGCAAGTAAAGCCACAAGGGCTTACAGTATGTGAAAGAATTCGAAAACAGAAGCATTATAAAGGAGCGAGAACAATAGAAGAAGAATCAGTAAAACAGTAGATAACGATTGGTATTGTATTTAAATTCTTAAAGATCAAAACTGTCTGGAAAGCAAAAAGTCAGAAGAGAATTCTCCAAGCGAGAAGTACGATAGAAGAAACTGTTAGCATAGAACTTACGGTTACATGTAGCCATTTCAACTGTAAAAATAATGAGACCTTATTGCCAATCTAGTACTGCGCTTAAAGTCATAAAGTCGAGGTACAATAGCAAATACCTCATCCGAATAATTACCATAAAAGTATTTATAGAAAAGACACAGGGGTGTTTGTTCTTAAAAAGTTTGATTTCTTTTTTTTTTATGGCTCGTCAATCCTTTGAAGGTTATTTAAAGACAGAAAAGATTTTTAGATTATAAGGACTTTTTTTTAGAATAATGATCGTACTAATTAACCCATAGCTGGAGGATGAGAGTTGGATTTCCAACTTTCTCACGGTTATTTGTGCGTAAAAGAATATAAGGAACCCGATTGGAATTGGAACTCGGCCCTTCCATTTAAAATTTTGAGCCGTTATCCATTACACCACCTGCACGTTCAAGCTTACAGTACCTGGTATTCCGAAGCGGTTGACAATCTAAGCACTGACCAGGCACGATGTTGCTTAACTTCGGAGTTCTTACGGAAACCGGCGTTTCAACGTGATATAGCCGTAAACCAAAAAATATGTAGTATAGTTACAAAAATTACAATAATCCATATTTGCTTTTAAAGAATGGCGGTTTAAGCGAGTAATGAGAAGACTTACTCAGGATCGCCATCTCTTAATATTAGCTGTTTCTTTATCAGCCAACATTCGACATTCAATGACCGAGAAGCCAGTTCTAGTAAAACAATTTTTCTAGAAAATAGACTTCTTATGACCTGTAATTGTTATCGCTTTTACCACTATTTACATGGGGCTTCCTTCCTATTGTTTGAAGCCGTTTGGAATATCAACATGTTCATAAAGTTATTATTTGATCTTCTTGTTACATGTGCTATCGATTTTAGCTGTTGCAGGTATTGACAGTCCGCAAGTGACGTGGTGTTTTCTATTTTGTATCATTCTTTATCTGTGATTCCTTAGTGCCAGTCCTCAAAGTTCTAAGACTGATAGTCCTCACTGAGACAGCGTTTTCATTTGCTCGAAGCCATTTTTAATCATTGATATGAAGAAGCAGTTATATATAGCTGAGTGTTCAGATATTTCTGAAAGAGTTGGGATCTCTGCACGACATCCACATGAATGTCTCGATCTGATGACGTTTTTTAAGAACATGATTCCAGTTTTTCTTAATGATAACAGAGCATATTGTGTGTTCAAGTTTAGCGGGAATCTTGTTTTTGGGATGCCGTCTTCTTTTCATTGATTTGATCTTTGTAAATTCTATATGTTAAGTCTACGATTCCTGTCACATGCTCAATATAATTCCAGATATTAAGCCATGCTGGGGATCCAATTACAATTTGGAATCGGCACCAAAACTAATTCTAGATGATTTCGGTGGAACTAATTCCGTTGGAATTTTGCCAATTTTCTTTGTTAAATAAAATTCTTCCTAAACCAATTCTGAAGAAACATGGAACTATTTCTTAGTTTCGCATTTGTTCGGTGAGTATAAGGCTAATAATAAATTACCAAACATTTCATATATATATATATATATATATATATATATATATATATATATATATATATATATATATATATATATATATATATATATATAGGTGAACATTTAAGTCAACACTCAGTCTACAGGCTGTTTAATGCTAGACGCAATCGACCTGACGATGAAACAGCCTGTCGCCTCTGAGTGTTGACTTCAATGTTCAATTTTATATCTACACACGCTCTATCTCGGATATTGAACACTTTACCCCATAAATATAGCACAACTTAAAACTAATTTTTTTCACACACACACACACACATATATATATATATATATATATATATATATATATATATATATATATATATATATATATATATATATATATATATATATATATATATATATATATATATATATATATATATAATCATAATTTTCTGCGGGGTACCCAATTTTATTATAGCATTAAAAAATGATTAAGAAAGAAAAGAAAAGAAAAATTAAATCAAACACAGCGGACCGGTTTCGCCCTCACTCAACAGAGCTGGAGTCAAGGGATTATATATTGCAATAAAACATAAAAACAATATGTAATATTAATGAAGGTGGAATGAAATTTAAATTGAAATCACGTTAAGTTCTAACAAACGCTCTTTCTGTTTACAGAGGGTGGAATGTCTGGACTGAACTTAAGTTGTTTAAAAACCCCTTTATCTGCAAAATAGAGCGAACTCAACTCAAGATAGTAAATGAGTCAATGTTAAAGTTAGCGACAAAATTTGGGTTTTTAATAAGATGCTTCATGATGGAGGAACCGTACGTGTTGTTCAGAACACATATTATTGCTATAATATATATATATATATATATATATATATATATATATATATATATATATATATATATATATATATATATATATTACAACGAATCATTGATACAAAAAGTATATTAGTAAAGTTAATTATATAAAATTGGCGAAATCACTTCGCTAACTAAATTTTAAAGATGCATAAGCCTACTCATCATTCGATGAATGTTATGATCAGTGCTTTTAAAATTATAAACTGTATTAGGTTTTCCTTAAATATGCAAGTACTTTCGACGGTTTCTCCGGTCATCATCAGACATGTAAACTATTTTCATTTTGGTAAAATTCAGGTAGAATCCGAGATGAAAAAATATAATGCAAATCGAAATTTTTTTTTAAAAATGTGTTATTGATAAGAGATACAAACTTGTGGAGTCGCAATGCTAACGTTGAATGTTTTAAAATATAATGAGGGAGTTATTTTTCTTTAATGTAAAATAATTTTTTGTTGTATGTGGTTATCAGTCAACGTGGCATTCGTGAAATATTATTAAAGATAAATAAGCGCTCTCTGTGAGATTTCTCGAATATTGAGGCCGGTAGGCGAAAATAATTAAATATACTATTTAACAATTAAATGGAACCTTTACTCAAATATGAGTATCCACTAAAAATAATATTTAAAGTGATAAAAATCTGTAGGACTGTAAAATAAAAATCTATTACTTCAGAATAACTGCATAGTTACTTTATTGCCACCCTATATATATATATATATATATATATATATATATATATATCAAGCAATAAAGTAACTATGCAGTTATATATATATATATATAGTGTCAATAAAGTAACTATGCAGTAGTGGAGTTACTTTATTGCCACCCTATACATACACAAACACACAGATATATATAGGGTGGCAATAAAGTAACTACGCAGTTATATATATATATACATATATATATATATATATATAATCAACAGTCTAGAAAATTATTATTAAAATAGTTCTGGTTAATTCTGGTTAATAATAATAAAAATGCTATAGTAAACAATCATAAATTAATTCCCAATGCTGTTCGAACATCAAGCCACCTACTTTACTTTTTTAATATAAGTAACTCTATAGTGAATTTATTGCCACCCTGTATATGTGTGTGTGTGTTTCCACATATGCACACGTACATACATATATACATACATACATATATATATATACATAATACATACACACAGCACACTTTTAAGAATAGTAATTGTTGGTTATTGGAATTTATTCCGTATACACCAATCCTAGACTTGGATATATATATAGAGAGAGAGATAGAGAGAGATAGATAGATAGATATTAGAGCCGTATGTAGGATTTTAAATAAGCGGACTCCAAGTAGATGTTTATATTCTCTGCCAGCTCGTGTACCATGTTGTGCTATTATTGTCTTTGCGATGATTGGTGATATAACTTTTCTGTTGAGAACTGCGACATTGACGCACTCTCAACGCATTTCTTTCCCAGTCAATCCTGTTCACTTCCGATCAAACTGGCATTTTTGAAGGCCAGAACGTTCAACCCCTCGTTCACGATGACTTGTGACTTCGTGCTTGCACAAATATCTACCCAATTTCCTTCACAAAGGCTTGGGTTAACTTGTGGTTTTCGGGCACTTTCCAGAGCGACAACATCAAGAAGTCACCTTCCTGACAAATCTACCATGATGAGATTCGAACCAGGGTCTCATGGTCAGAAAGCGAACGTTCTCGATGTCGTACACATGACGCATTATCACCTTCTACAGTTAGGCATTCTCAGCTGAATGAAGGTTTTGCAAATGTTACGTGCCATTAATTGTTCTCTGTTTCTCGGGGCCAAATATCACGTCCTATTTAATTCTCATTTTTCTCTTGAACACACATGGTGAAAAATGAAAACTTTACGAAATGGCCTTTTTTGTTTTTGTTTTGGTTATTATTATTATCTTAATTTAGCTAAAAGATTTTATTTTATTCTCTCTGATGAGAAAAAAAAATCAGGTTTATTTGCTTTTTACCTGGCTTATCCCCGAGTTTGTCATGTTTAATGCAAGTTTCATTTCGTTTATGGCGACCGGAGATAGAAAAGCCGTTTGAGAATGAAAAAAGTAATCAACGAAAACGGATTCAATGGAATGACTTAGAAGATAATTTGGAAATCGAAAATATGTCGATAACTCTCTCTCTCTCTCTCTCTCTCTCCATACACACACACACACATATATATATATATATATATATATATATATAATTAGGTATTTGGACAGCAATCCTTTTTTATAAAAGGTTTCATTATATATATATATATATATATATATATATATATATATATATATAAAGTTTCATTAAATAAAAAGTACTGCGGTTAACGTTTTTATTTTTTCTTCTATTTTATGATTTCATTCTTTTCTGGCCAAAAAGTTGAAAATTATAAGACCACAAGAAAAACTTAAATAAAAAACTAAACCGCAATACTTTGTCTCTCATATTTAATGAAACTTATAAATATATATATATATATATATACGCAACTTATATATATATATAAGTTGCGTGTATATATATGTATGTATATATATATATATATATATATATATATATTTTAATTTTAGTATATATATATGTATATATAATGACACTTTTTGACGTGGGCGGTAATGGTTCTCCACTGCTTCCTTCAATTACTTGCTTCTTAACGATCCCTGTTTGTTCCTCCATTCATTTGCCGAAGGAAGTAGCAGAGGATTGTTGGTTCTTTACAACTTCCTTTCTTGTTGCTCAAAGCAATTTTTTGGCATCACTTTTAGTCCGTTTCTCCATGCAATGGCACAAACCTGTCGGAAATTCTTACCTGTAGCTTTCTTTTGTTTTCATTGCATTAGTTGTTCTTTGTGAGCATTAAATTATCCAAGCCTCCTTTTCACACGATACATCCTCAAAATTCCGGTTGTCTCTTTCTGACTGTTAGAAACATTTTTATAGCAATTGCTATTGTCTTTGAAACTGCGTTTGTAACATACGATGTCTAAATCACTCCACGAGGAAATAAAAAATCAAATTTAATTGCAGTCAATGCCGCCAGCCTTTGACCACACATCACTCGCTTTAAATTCCCCATACATTTTATGTGTCATCTTGTACACCTTGTACATTTTGAAAATACACACATGCACACATTACGGCAAATATTCAAAACTATGAGACAATGTGGGTCAAACTTCTACAATAACGATGCTCAGCCGGACTATCTTAGTGAGGGCGTTACGTCAAGCTGATTATTATAGATGATGATGGTTCGACTAGATAGATAGATAGATAGATAGATAAGAAACTTATATATAGAGAGAGATAACAAGAATGTGAAATAGATAGATAGATAAGAAACTTAGAGAGAGAGATAACAAGAATGTGAAATAGATAAATAGATAGATAGATAAGAAACTTATATAGAGAGAGAGATAACAAGAATGTGAGATAGATAGATAGATAGATAAGAAACTTAGAGAGAGAGAGAGAGATAACAAGAATGTGAGATAGATAGATAAGAAACTTAGAGAGAGATAACAAGAATGTGAGATAGATAGATAAGAAACTTATATATAGAGAGAGATAACAAGAATGTGAGATAGATAGATGAGAAACTTATAGAGAGAGAGAGAGATAACAAGAATGTGAGATAGATAGATAGATAAGAAACTTAGAGAGAGAGATAACAAGAATGTGAGATAGATAGAGAAGAAACTTATATATAGAGAGATAACAAGAATGTGAGATAGATAGATAGATAAGAAACTTAGAGAGAGAGATAACAAGAATGTGAGATAGATAGATAAGAAACTTATATATAGAGAGATAACAAGAATGTGAGATAGATAGATAGATAAGAAACTTATATAGAGAGAGAGATAACAAGAATGTGAAATAGATAGATAAGAAACTTATATATAGAGAGAGATAACAAGAATGTGAAATAGATATATAGATAGATGACATGAAACTTATATATATAGAGAGAGATAACAAGAATGTGAAATAGATAGATAGATGACAAGAAATTTAGATATATATAGGGAGAGATAACAAGAATGTGAAATAGATAGATAGATAGATAGATAGATGACAAGAAGATAGATAGAGAGAGAGAGGGGCGAGAGGAGGAGAGATATAACAAGAATATGAGATAGATAGATGACAAGAAACTTATATATAGATAGATGATAAGAAACTTAGATAGAGAGAGATAACAAGAATATTAAATAGATAGATAGATAAAATGTATTGCTGGTATTTTTACTATAAAAATGTATTTTTATCCTTTGTTAGTGTTTTGTTTTCGTTTGGAGGTTCAGTATTTACCCATAGCTTGGACCCTGATAGGTGCTACCACCTGGGCCAGGGTGGACCAGGGAACAATAGTAATTAAGAGGCTTTTCTATGCTCCACAAACCCTCCAATCTCCCAATCAGAGGCATTACTGCCGGATGTAGTTTATCGTTATGCCCAGGACTACATTGGTAGGCTGTATACTTGAGTCGAGGGGTAAGAATTGGTCGAGTTTATACTTGTCTGTCAAACCTCCAATCACAAAATCTCCAATCTCTCGATCAGTGGCCTTGTTGCCGAATATAGTTTATCGTCATGCCCAGAACTAATCTGTATTCGTGAGCGTGTGTGTTCGAATGCCTAAATAGTTTGTCTTTGTGTACGTGAATATATGGTAGCTTTGCATTCTCCATGAAAACAAGTCTCTGCAATGTTTGCGACGATATGCAAGTCGATAATCAAAGGTTTTGTGACGCTGCACATCAAGGCAAATATGCGAGTCGTTCTCTCAGATTTTGCACATAGAGAAACATATAACCAATAATCTTATTTATATCAGTAAATAACTATGCAACGGAAAAAAGCACCAGGCGTGCCTGAATAGAATCTTCAACATCTATAGGCTTTAAATTACACACACACACACGCACATATTTTTAAGACATTTTTTATGTTCATACATTCTTTTTATAGATAAAAATATTTAAGTAGATGCTCTGTTTATAATAAACAGTATTAAACAACATTTACCGGCCTGAATGTCCGAGAAATCTTCATAGAAAATATTCTATCTCCGACAGGAATCGAACCTGTATCCTATACGGATTTTCGACTATACAGAATCATCATATAGCCTGACGTGCCTTAACCAATTTCGCCATAGAGGAGCGTTCGGTCAGCAAGATCTATTTTACTGTCTTTAAACTACAATTTTCCATGATTTTCCCACGTACATTCATATCTGCTGATGGCGTATCCAAATGTAAACAAATGACGTCATACATTATGAAATGGACAAAGTCCGACAATTATTTTAAGACATTTTTTATGTTTATATATTCTTTTTAAAGATACAAATATTTAAGTAAATGCTCTGTTTATAATAAACAGTATTAAACAACATTTACCGGTCTGAATATCCGAGAAATCTTCAGAGAAATTATTCGTCCTCCGACAGGAATCGGACTTGTATCCTATACGGAACCGTCATATAGCCTGATATATACATTTGGATACGCCATCAGCAGATATGAAGGTACGTGAGCGAATCATGGAAGATTGTAGTTTAAAGACAGTAAAATCGACCTTGCTAACCGAACTCTCCTCTGTGGCCGAATCGGTTAAGGGACGTCAGGCTATATGACGGTTCCGTATAGGATACAGGTTCGATTCCTGTCGGAGGACGAATATTTTCTATGAAAATCTCGCGGACATTCAGGCTAGTAAATGTTGTTTAATACTGTTTATTATAAACAGAGCATTTACTTAAATATTTGTATCTATAAAAAGAATGTATAAACATAAAAAATGTCTTAAAAATAATTGTCGGACTTTGTCCATTTCATAATATATATATACATATATATATATATATATATATATATATATATATATATATATATATATATATATATATATATATATACCGTGTGTAACAGCAAAATTGTCAAAATCGTGTAACAGCATGGGATAATTGTCCGTCCCACAAAATGATTAATATCTAAAAAAAAACACTAAACTAAACGAGTTTATTTTTCCAAATTTTTTTCAAATAAGACGTTTGACACCATTTGTTGTAACAATCACTGAAAAAGGCCTTTGACTTATTCAGTTAGAAAGAGAACAGGTTAAAATCGTTTTATGTCAGACCCACTGTCTTCCCAAATGAGCAATGCTGAGAGGAAAAAGATCGTTCAGGCCTTCAGTTATGGTACCAACATTCATACTCTGGCTTCTATCTTCAAAGTTCATTCAAGAATCATCAAGAGAACGGTGAATAAGTTTTAAAAAGAGGGCATAGCACAGAGGAAACCCGGATCAGGAGGTAACAGGAAGAGGGATCACCATTTCAACTTAGAGCTAAAGAGATCAATTAGAAAAGATCAAACTCAATCCATAAAACGTTTGTCATGTGAGAGAGGTGTTTCAGCTATGACAGTTCAAGGAACAGTGAAAAAAACACTTAAAAATGAAATCATACGGGAAACGTGCACGGCACCTTGTTACTCCAGGTCAGAAAGTTAGAAGGTTAGAGATGGCAAAGATCATCTTGAATAAGTTGGAAAATGATCCTGGAATAATGTATATATATTTGAACTTAATTTCAGTCCTTCACGAGCTCCTGGTCGATTTCACCACGATTCTTCTGTTAAGCTTGGAGCTTATTTCCCAAAGTGGAGTCCAGTAGTGTTATAAAAACCTCGAATAATTCCTGTAAGATATCTTTAATCATTTCTAACGGTTGAGAGCTTAATATAAGAATGGGACAAATTTGATGTTACATGATGTGGACAATTTTGCTGCTACATCCGATGTATATAGAGTGCTAATTTGGAAGACTATTTTTGAAGCCAAAATTGATGGTTTTTCAGTGGTTTGCTGATAAGGAGGCATTTAAGGCAAGTGGGCTTTGTGGTAGAGTGCTTAATATCGAAGGTGGACATAGAGTATTAATAGAATTAACGAAAAAGAATTTCTTTTCACTTAGCTCATGTCTGAAGAGTGGTTGCATCTATCTAACCACAAATCAATGTAGTAAACATGAGTTAAATGAAAAAACATTTTTATTAATTATATATATATATATATATATATATGTGTGTGTGTGTGTGTAATTTACTGCATACATTGAGATTGCCAACAGAAGCGAGAAATCTCAGTAATCAAGAATTTTGGCACCTTCTCCATTGCTACGATTTTTGTCTTCTTTCTTTTTAGCTAAAGAGATTTAAATATAATTTTTTTTTAAAAATACACGTCGAACCAGCAGCGTTACGATGCGACAAAATAAAAAGAAAAAAGCAACAAAAAAAAATTTAAAAAAAACGCAATCAAAAATAAATACAAACTAACAATGCGATGAAAAATTACCTAACCCTAACCTTAACACTTACCTCAGACATTTTCCGTTGGGGGTTTATCATACAAGTGATTAGAAAGCAGGGAGGGGGGAAGAAATATATAGAAAAAAGAACCTGCTACAGAAATAGAAGAGAATAAGAGATGGGTGACACATTTAGAAAAAGAAAGAAGACAGAAAAGAAAAACACAAACGCAGACAACTCGAAACAAGATACTGCAGCAGTCTGTAAACAGGTTAAAGGAGATTCTACCGGGTCACTTTCCTCATTTTTACCGCGCTAAACGACGTGTTTGGATTGTTGTAGAATATATGCCATATATATATATATATATATATATATATACTTCTATATAAACAAATCAGGATATCATCTTTGACGATGAATATCTGTGTTCCACCCACTCTGAAGATGGCTCATGTGAGCCGAAAGCTTAGATCGAGGAACAGTATAATCAAAATATACGCAAGTTTTGGAGAGTTTTTGACTTTATTTTCTCCCGAAATTAAAGCAACTATACGAAGCTTAGAACGGCTCATGATCAAACATAATAAACATTCGTATCTGTTATATTTAACAGTATATGTTTGAATAATGATCTGCTGCCTCTATCCACTATATATACAGGGTGTCCATAAAGTTCGTGTGCACTTTAAAAAAATTATAACTTTATTTGTATTTGCGATAGAAATAATTTGTGAAAAGGATTAGAAAGAAGTAAATCTATATTTTTTAAGGTTTTATTGAAATTTTATTTAAGTTTCCACATGTCCTCCATCATTAGCAATACAAAGGGTAATACGATTTTGCAGTTCACGGAAAACATTTGCCAACTGATTTGCAGTAATGCCTGAAATCACATTAGCTATTTTAGCTATACTTAAAACTAGGTACATTAAACTTTATAACATTTTTTACAGATTATTTCTATCGCAAATACAAATAAAGTTATAATTTTTTTAAAAGTGCGCACGAACTTTATGGACACCCTGTGTGTGTGTGTGTGTGTGTGTGTGTGTGTGTGTGTGTGTGTGTGTGTGTGTGTGTGTGTGTGTGTCAATGGCATCTGACTACAACAGGACAAGCATTAATCTCAAAAGTCTTTATTCTTACCCCACCCCCACCCCAATTACAAATCCTAGTGGGACATCGGATATTCTCACGATCTATCGTGTCGCTCTATAGGTTAAATACATCCAGGAAGTTGAATCACTCGGTCTCAGGGCTAAGATCAAAGTGTAGTATCTGTTCGCAGATTACTCACTGATCGCCTATGGGGCCGGGATTCCTTCCCGATACAGGCCGGCGGCAGGGATTCGTCCCTGCGCTGGTAGTATCGTGGCTACGTCTGACTAGCTATGACCAGCTTGGACAAGCTATGACCAGCTAAGACCAGCCAAGACCAGCTATGACTAGCTAAAGCCAAAGCACTGCGACCCGGGTGAAAACTCGGGTCCATTCCCCCTCCTCTTCCCACGTTAAACTCCGACCTTGTGTCACAACCTGGCCCTGTGGGAGGTCAAGTGAATCTCAGGTTAAATACATCCAGTGAAAGAAGTCATCCTTGTCCTTTTCCTTTTACTATTTTCGTGTACTTTCCCAGCAGTTCTCGTACGATCACCGAAGTTAAGCAACGTCGATCCTGGTCAGTACCCGGATAGGTGACCGCTTGTGAATACCCAGTGCGTGTATATGCGGTTGGTGTAATGGATAACATCACAGAGTTGGAAATCGGAGAGCCGTGTTCCAGTTCCAATCGGGTTCGTTATTACTCATACGTAAATATCCTTGGGAAAATATGAATCCTCCCCTTCTACACCGCCAGCTATGCTTTAGTTAGTAGGACTTGTACCAGAAGATTATTATTATCTCCAGGACCGAATTTAGCCCTTAAGAAATCCCTGGGCTTATAGAATTTGGGTGTCCCTTCATTACGCATGTTTGACCCCCAGTGTCTATAAGAAGGATACATTTTTAGATGATTCTTTTTAGGGTGTAAAACGTGAAACACTTCGAGTAAAATTTTTAATGATTTTGGAATTCATCCAATTTATTTCATTAGCAATTTCATGATATTATTTTATTCGAACTTTAGACCTGACAGAAATATATTTAGGAAGAAGAGCCTGTATTTGACTGAATTTCTAGTCTTCAAATTCAGTCTAATACAGGCTTTTCTTCCTAAATATATTCTAGTCTTCAAATATCACTCGCAAAACATCCTCAAAAACATAATGATGATGGAGAATGAAAATGATGACGTGCTACAGCCTTGTAATCCGAGATCACTATTGCATTTTTAAACGAATATAACCCAAGCAAGGCAGTAAAGCCACTAAGACACGTGGGGTTACCGGTGGGAAAAAAATTGAAAACAGAAACATTATTAAGGAGCGATAACAATAGAAGGTATACTGTTCTTGTTGCTTTAGCCATCAAGCACACAGATTTCTGAGTTTTCGGCATTCTTAAATCTCTCCATGTCCTTTGTGTTTCAGATAAGAAAAAAAAGCTCTATGCCTATCGCAATAAGATGCCTTCAATGGCCAAAAGAAGAAAAAAATATTCTAAACTGTCAGACATTGAGAGAGATGCCAAATTCCGTCAGCAATCGAGGGTAGCACCAACAAGAATTCTTGAAAATCAAAGAGGTGGCATTGCTTATCATTTCTATGTGTCGGCAGGGCAGGATTTTGGTCTTAAGAGGCCCCTGAGCTGATAGAAGTTGGAAGAGCAGTCATTACTTATATTCGCCCTCCGAGTCTATAAAAAAACAGATATATTTTTAGATGGTACGTTTTTGATGTAAAAAGTTTTTTAATGATTTTGGAATTCATCCAATTTATTTCATTAGCAATTTCATGATATTATTTTATTCGAACTTTAGACCTGACAGAAATATATTTAGGAAGAAGAGCCTGTATTAGACTGAATTTCTAGTCTTCAAATTCAGTCTAATACAGGCTCTTCTTCCTAAATATATTTCTGCTTTTCATCCTAAATATATTCTAGTCTTCAAATATCACTAGCAAAAAATCTATAAATCAACAAATTCACCCATGCATGGAATATTGCTGCCATATATGGTCTGGTGCCTTCGCTGTTCGTCTTAAGGTCCTCGACAAAATGCAGAGACGGATATGCAATGTGATTGGCCCTGACCTGGCATCTCGTCTACAGTCGGATTGAAACAGAAAAGGACAGTTGAAATTCCTGGGACACATAATGAGGAAAGAGGCCTTAGTGAATTTGACACTCACAGGGCGTATTAAGCTAAGAGAAGTAGTGGCAAACAGTGAGCAAACTATTTAGTATTTCTAAAACCAGTGAGATTAGATAGTAAAGAACAGCTTCTTGTATTGTATCACATTGTAATGAAAGATAATGACTTCAAGAGGCCGCATCGGATTTAAGGAACCCACTCCAACGAGAGCAGCCTAAATAATCTAGATTGTTTAAAATTATTTTAAAAGCGCCCAATTAAATCTGAAAACAAACAAATCTCCTCTGTTGTTATATCTTTATTTTTTCTAATTTTATCAGGGGCTCTATACTAGATTGACTTTGGGGGTTCTTCGAGGCTGAAGCCTATATGTAAATCCGTTACTGATTATCTCCCAAGTACAGTGTAACCCGGATATAAGAGAGTTGTCGGGACCGGAGAAGACGTATCTTATATCCGGGTTTCTCTTATATCCGGGTTTAGTCTATTTTGTTTAGGTAAGTATGGCTCTAATTTGGGACCAGAGAAAATCTCTCTCATATCAGGTTTTCTCTTATATCCGGGTCTCTTATATCCGCGTTACACTGTATTTTAAAAATCTGAAAATATTTTCAGGTTTTAAATAAACTGTAAAAGGTTGATAGGCCGTAAAAATTCCTTTTGTTATAGTTTCCTGTTTTCTTTGGACAGAGTCGCGATATTGTCAAAGAATACATCCCACCAGAATACGGTTTCTCGTGCTGATGTCATAGCTTCGCGGTATATTATATTCAAACGCAGACAAATTCACTCAAAACTCTATCGGTAAATCGATAATATTCCAAGTCGATAATATTGCTCGATATAACATATGGAACCACTGACCTCCATATGTCAAGGCTAACAACAGATGCAACTGCTATTTCTCGGCATCTGCCTGCACAAATAATATATATAGACAATTGGAGTGGGCGCCTGCAGTAACAGAATATTAAACCACATCTTAGTGGCCAATTCACAAACGTTATCTATTCAGTCCTCGTTGTGTAGCCTACAATTAGATCCTTGAACCACTATAAGTTTTATAAACACGGAGCTTCGCCGTGGAACTATTATAAGCTCAGATGCTTATAAAAATCTTACATTTCTGGCAATTACCATTGCAAAGTTCGATAATCATTAGGTGCGCCATACCTTTTAGGGTTGGGACATCGTACCACGCCCATTGTAAGCAAACCACCCACATTCCCTGAATTGGTAAAATATAATTTCCACTCGAGCAGCTTCTTCCCACGAACCTCTGCTTTGTGACACCGACTCCCAAGAGGATGCTTCCCCGATCACTACAATCTTAACCTTTTCAAGTCTAGGGTTAACCGTTATCTTCCCCACATACCCGCATAAACTTTGCCTCTTATTATATAACCCTCTACCTCGAGTGGCTCTCGGGCCTTCTACAGCGTGAACATCATTATAAAAGAATACTAAGCTACACATGGCACTACGCCATGGAGCTGTTGATAGCAATATTGTACTACTGCAGTGAGTTCGCCGTTCAAAAACGCTCCCCACATCTTTGGCCATTTACCAGACTACGCTAAGTTTAGTAAATACATATAGGAGTTGAACGACTCGCATATTCAGCCATTCCTTTCTTGACAAAATCATTGTCATGATGACCGGCGATAGGACTGGTTACAAGGGGGAGTTGATGAAGTTAGGCTGATACTTTTAACAACATATCAATACGTGCCGTTGCCTCCCTCTGTCTTTTTTTTACAAATACTTTCATGGTAACTGCACCGATGAGCGGCTTTCGCTGTTTCCCAGACTTCATGAATTTAAGCGTTCAATTAGGCTGGCGTCTTGCTTTCACCCTTTCACTGTCGAAACTGTTAAATGTAACCGTCTCTTCTACTCCAATAGCTTCATGTCTCGCAGTTCTCGCCTGTGGAACTCCCTCCCCATTTCTTGTTTCCCCTGATAGCTACAATCTCCAACTATTCAAATGTAATGTCAATCGATGTCTCCGGATGCCCTGATATATCCCCTATCCTTCTCTTCATCCTTTCCTCCTCTTTGCTCTCGCCCCAATTCTCTGTAACCCTTGCGTGCTAGTGGCTTCCTGCCTTGCTTGGGGTGAAGCGCTAAAAAAAAAAACTTTTAAAAAAACTTGATCAATTATTTGATATCAAAAAGGTGTTTTTATTATACATGAGACTAAAGGAAATCCATGGTAGGGTTTATGTTTGAGACAAATGGTGAGAATTGTTTGGGTTTAAGAGATAAATATTAGTAGGGTTTATACTAAAGACAAAATATTGGTAGGTTTTATATTTGAGACAAAAGTTCAAAATTGTTCAGATTTATATTTGAGTATATAGCAAAACATCAACCAGTTTATATTTGAATGAAAGCGTAAATCTTCGTCCAATTTATACTTGATTAAAAACGTGAAGATTGGTTAAAAGGTAAAACATTAGTCGAGTTTATACAGGAGAAGGAAGGTAAATATTAGTCCCGTTTGTACTTGAGCCTATACTTTGTACTTGAGTCTATAGTTTGTATTTGAGCCTATATGGAAAGATGGATCGGTATTATATCTGGATCAAAAGAAATATAGTTGAGACTATAGGTAAACTTTGGTTGGGAGTATACATGGGTCAAAAGTTCAATATTGGTCCAGTTTATACTTGAGACAGATGGGAAAAATTGGTTCAGTTTATACTTAAGACAATAGCTAATCATTGGTCAGGATTATAGATATGTCAAAAGGTTCAGTTTATACTTGAAACAGATTGGAAATATTCGTCCATTTTATAAATGAGACAATAGGTTGTCGAGATTATACATAGTTCAAAAGTTAAATATTGGTCTAGTTTATACTTGAGACATAAGGCAAATAGCATTTGAGTTTATACTTGAGTCAAAAGTTAAACATTGGTACGGTTGGTTAGTTGATTTTGTTTAGCGGCATATCAACGTCTCTGGGTTATTCAATGCAGAAATCTAAATATTTTGAACACAATTTTATGCCTTCAACTAAAGATATTTTGAAAGCAACTGTATGACATCATCTACGAGTATTGTTGATAATTTTTTTTATATAAAAATATATTCTGGTATTTTTACTGTAAAAATGTGATTTCATAGTTTTATAGTCTTTTGTTTGAGAGGGGTTCACTATTTGTCCATAGATAGGACCCTAACCGTGGGTGGACCTGTGAGCAACAGCAATGAAGAAGTGGACCCACGCTCCTGAAAACATCCAATCTCCCGATCAGAGGCCTTGCTGTCGTATGTAGTTTATCGCCATACCCTCTATCGTCATTTTTGAATACATAAATTATCGGACAATAATACTGAGCGAATACAAGGGATATTCCTCTTTATATCGATCGACGGTATATTCCGTCACCCGACCCTAAATTTTTCCAGCAAAAACCAATCAGCATAAGATTCTGAAAAGACATTGTCAATAGTGATCGATTTTCGCTGGCTGGATCTCTTGTTTGAGTTCGATGAATGGGGAAAGGCGGTGTGGAAGGGCGGTGGCGGGTGGCAAGCTTTGTGTAAATGAGGGCGGAGAATCGATGGTTTGAAAGCAATGGTAGTGGGTGGTTATTATTCTAACAGAATACCCCACACCCCACCTCACCCGGCTCAGTTCCCCACCCACCCCAAACAAACAGGCACCCCTCCCCTTCCCACCGCTCTGCAGTCGCACTCTTGTAGTAACTACTGGCTGCTCGTCCTCCTCCGAGTTCTGTACCACCGTCTTGTTCGATGACTTGTTTCAGTTTCTGTCTCACTTGTAAGCATAAACATTTTTCTTGCTCTCATTGTCTCGCCTCTTTCTCATTCTCTCTCTATCGATATCAGTATCTATCTATCTGTCTGTCTGTCTGTCTGCCTATATATCTATCTATCTATCTATCTCTCTATCTCAATCGTTTATCTAATTCTGTTTATTATCTATAACATTTTGTTTAGTATATATCTATCACATTCCGTTTATCTATCTATCTCATTCAGTTTATTATCTCATTCTGTTTATCTATCTATTTATCTATCTCAGTCTGTTCATATATATCTATCTATCTAATTCTGTTTATCTATCTAATTCTGTTTATTATCTATCACATTTTGTTTAGTATCTATCTATCTCATTCTACCTATCTATCTATCTATCTATCTACCTATCTATCTATCTATTTCATTCTGTTTATCTATCTCATTCAGTTTATCTCATTCTGTTTATCTATCAATTTATCTATCTCAGTCTGTTCATATCTATCTATCTATCTATCTATCTCATTCTGTTTATCTATCTCATTCTGTTTATTATCTATCACATTTTGTTTAGTATCTATCTATCTATCTATCTATCTATCTCAGTCCATATCAGTCTATACATCTACTAAGATTTTCTCTAACGAAACACTGCTTTGAATAAAAATATCCACTTTGTCTCATCATCTTCTAATATCTGTCTCTCTCTATCTCCCAATATGCTACGCTCTTCCACCGGTCTTCTTTCTTTGTCACACTCATTCGGTTTCCTCTCTCTCTCTCTCTCTCTCTCTCTCTCTCTCTCTCTCTCTCTCTCTCTCTCTCTCTCTCTCTCTCTCTCTGTATCTAGCCATCTAGCTATCTCACATCACAGCACTCTTGTTCATATTTTTATCCCTCCAAGTCTTTCTTTTTCTCCCATTACTTACTCTTTATCCCAGCAGGTTTCTTTCTTTTATTTCTTTCTCTTTCTATTTATCTATCTATCTATCTTTTTCTTCCTAGGACACAGTTCTCTTCCAATCACGATCACACGTGTTTTCTTGTCTTTCTTTTTCTCTTATTCTCTTTCATTATGCCCTCAAAAGTTTCTTTATTTCACATTAATTCGCTTTCGTTTTCTTCAAAACACTCTCCCTTTCTTTCACTCTCCCTCTTAACAGGCCACTTCCAGCCACTCACTATCCCACAAGTTTTCTTTTTCCACGTCATTTTTATCCTCTCTCTTCTTCTCAGAATTAGGAACATAAAAACTAAAATAAATTAAAATAAAATGCGATTTAAAAAAACAAACAAACATGCAGTATCAAAAATGGCAGAATCACTCAATATTAACTGGAGTTCAACCCCACAAAAAAATCTCCAAAAATTCAAACTTGTTTTTTTTCTCCTTTCTTTATGACGATTTCTTTTCATTTTTATTTTCAATTTTTTGTATATTTCTAGATTTTTTTTTCTTCTATTTATCTAATTTATTTTTTATTTTAGTTGCTTTTTTCCCAAATATTTTTCTTCATTTTATTTTTCTTCCCGTTTTGGTTCTATTCCATGTTTTCCTTTCAGCAATTTGAAGAAGAAATTGTCGGTTGGCAGGCTAAAGAATATTTGCCCGCTTGCAACATAGTGTTTGTTTTCCATTTTTGTTTCACTTTTTAAGTCAGATTTTTTTTTTTTTCATATTAGTGTCAAAGCTATTTTGCTATTGCAGTCAGAAATCAGTTTTCTTTGATTTTATTATTAGTAGTAGTGATATTTATTTATTTATTTCAAATCTTCATTTTAATCTTCTTTTTCTTTTACTATCTTTTTCGTTTACTCTTCTTATCCTTAACTTTTTTTAACTTACGATTTCTTTATCAGATATTATCTTAGGTTTTCTCTTATCAAAGCTCTTTAATCATTTTTCTTCTTTTTTCCGCTAATTTGTCTTACCTTTGCTCTCATAGTCTCTCCTTATATTCGTTCTATGCACACTTTGCGTTAATTATATCACGACAATTCTCAAATCCTTCGTTTCTTTCTTTCGTTCGTTCTTTCTTTCTTTTTGTCTTTCTTTCTTTTGCATTTCCTTCCTTTTTCTATCTTTTTTCTCATTTTCGTTGTATTTCTATTGTATGTCTTTCTTTCTTTCTTTTTCATCTTTGTTTCTTCTGTGCTCCTTTACATTGCATCTCTTTCAGGCTTACTTTACTACATTTTCTCTTTCTTTTTATTTTCCCATACCATCTTCATTTTTCTCTTTTCCTTCGTTTTCAAATTATTTCTGCCTATCTGTCTTTTTTTTTCTTTCTTTCTTTCTTTCTTTCTTCTGTTCTCTTTCTGTCGTGTTTCTTTCATGCTTTCTTTCTTTCCTTATTTATTTTGTTTTCCCGTTGCCATCATCTTTTATCTTTCTTCCTTTCATTCTCACTTTTTCATTCTTGCTTTCATTCTTCCTTTCTTTCTTTCTTCATTTCATTCTTCTTTTCTTTCTTTCTTTCTTTCATTCATTCTTTCTTTTTATTTCTTTTTTCTAACGTCCGTTCTTCCTTTCTTTCTTTCATTCTCTTTTCTTTGTTCTTTTCATTTTTTTCATTCTTCCCTTCATTCTTCCCTTCATTCTTCCTTTCATTCTCCTTTTTTCTATTCCTTGCTGTCACCGATGCTTTTCTATTTTTTTTCATATTCATTCCTTTAACAAAATGTCGGCTTTACAAATAACAGTTGCTCAAAAGAT
Organism: Acanthosepion esculentum; assembly: GCA_964036315.1. NCBI lineage: Eukaryota > Metazoa > Mollusca > Cephalopoda > Sepiida > Sepiidae > Acanthosepion > Acanthosepion esculentum. Next base: position 48,322,030 of record OZ038499.1, on the reverse strand, counting down.
TTTCCCCCACAAACAAAAAGGAAACAAAAAATTAAAGTGCAGTTTACAGAAATATTACGGAAGTAAAGAGATGAAAAGGTGAACAGCAGAAATATTGTTTTGTTTTTTTTAATGAAGAGATAAAAAAAAATTGAAGCTTAATGAAAACTTAGGAAAAATCAAAGTCTTGAAGCCCAATCAAAATGCAGGGGGAAAAAAACTGTCATTTCTGAAAGAAGCAGGAGAAAGAATCGTAAAAGAAATGAAAGTGACCAAAAAAAAAAAGAAAGATTATATTTAAGAGAAAATCGGAGGATTTTGTGGGGCGGATACAGAAATAAGAGAGTGGAATAAAGAGATCGGGCAAGAACACAGAGATGGTAAGAAATACGGTAAAAAAGAATGTAAGAGATTGCGCGGGGGGTATAGGAATAAAAAGAAGAAGAAAAGAAACGATATTTACAAAGAAAGAAAGAAAAACAGGCAGACAGGCGGAATTTAAGAAATAAGGCAAAATAGGAAAAAGATGAAAAGAAAAAGTAAAATTAAGCAAGAAAAAAAGCATAAAATAAATATGAAAGAAAGAAAGAAAGAAAGATACAAGAATGACAGCAGAGAAGGAAGGAAGAAAACAATGAAACTACGATAGAAATGAGAAAAATGAAAGAAAATGGAAGGAAAGAAAGGGAAGAATCCCGTAGAAAAGACAACAGAAGGAAGGAAGGAAGGAAGGGAGGGAGGAAAAATACGATAGAAAAGAAAAGAGAAAGTAAGTATGAATGAATGGAAGAGCAAGTAGGCAAGCAAAAAGAAAGATGAAAAATGACGGAAGGAAAAACACAATGAAAATACGATAGAAATTAGGAAGGAAGGAAAGCAAAACGAAAAAATACGATAGGAAAAGTGAAACGAAGAAAGAATGAATGAATAAATGGAACAACAAGTACTAAAGCAAGCAAGCAAGAAAGAAAGAAAGATGACGGAAGGAAAAATACAATGAAAATACGATAGAAATTAGGAAGGAAGGAAGGAAAAACGAAACAATACGATAGAAAAGTGAAACAGAAAGAATGAATGAATGAATGAATGAATGGAACAACAAGTACTAAAGCAAGCAAGAAAGAAAGAGAGAAAGAAAGATGACGGAAGGAAAAACACAATGAAAATACGATAGAAATTAGGAAGGAAGGAAGGAAGGAAGGAAAAACGAAACACTACGATAGAAAAGTGAAACAGAATGAATGACTGAATGAATGAATGGAACAAGTACTAAAGAAAGAAAGAAAGAAAGAAAGAAAGGCATGGAACGAGCATCAAAAATAGTATTTATCAGTGTGAAAATGGAAAAAGATTCAAAGAAAATTTCATGAGAATGAAGCAAAAATTAAGTATTAGTCAGGAAAACAGAAAGAAATAATTACTCGGGGTGAATCTTGAAGGAGAGGATTTCTAAGAATGAAAATGGAAGAAAATATTACTCGGAATGCAGAAGCAAAGAAACAATTATGACGAAAGAAAATTAAAAAGAAAAAAACTACGAATAAAGGAAGAAAGAATTATGCGGAATGACAGTGAAATGATTACACACAATGAAGGCCGAAATAAGTAACTGCTAATAATGCAAAATGAAAGAAGAAATTATTTGGAAGGAAAACGAAAAGAAAGAATTACTAGTGGTGAGAGTGTAAAGAACGAACGTGTGGAGCTTGAATGAAAGAATTACTAAGAGTTAAAATGAAATTTTAATCAGGATGAAGCTGGAAAGAAACAATTATTTGGAAGGAAAATGAGAAAGAAAATTACAAGTAGTGAAGGTGAAAAGAAAGAATTTTTTTTTTTTAGGAATGAAAATAAAAGAGAAAAATTTAGAAAAGGGGGTGAAATAAAAACTAAACAAAAAAGAAACCCGCAGGAAATCAATTCATTGAATGAAAATCGATGTTAAACGAAATGATCAAATAAAGAAAAACAGATCAAATTCAAATAAGAGAAGGGGAAGAAAAAAAGAAAAGAAAAGAAGATGGAAACTGCCAAAAAATAAAAGTAAAATTTAAAACAAAATAAAGAAATCCTCTGCCAAGAGAATTTTTTTTTTTTTCCTATTTTTTTTTTCGGTTCTTCGATTCGATTGCAAAAAAAGAAAATTGTAATATCTTAGGCACGCCGCAAAAGGTCGGGTGAAAAAAAAAATGGACAAATGCCACCCAAATGACAAGACACAGAAGGGATTTTTTTCCCCTTTATTTTTACTTTGTATTTTCTTTTAATTCAAAATCCCCCTTTATCATGTGACGCTGATCATGTGACCATGACATATGCGGTTATGTGTCTGTGCGTAGACAATCTTCCTCGTGGGTTTCAGGCTTTCCTACGTTAAATTTTATAACAATTCAGAATACATAACTTTCTTACAAATTCGCAATTTTTAAAGAATGAAAGGTTGTATACACTATCAGATTAATTTCTTATACAACTCATAATGCTACAGGTGACATTTTGATTTATCCATCGTAAGGCTTCTTCTCATTCTGTGTGACGTGTCCTCTCGGGGCATCATTGATTAAGGCTCTCCAAAATGGCCTGTCCTTTGTAAACCTGTTTAAAGTTTGTCTTCTTGCTATCTCTCCTAAACACTGTTCTGCCAGTGATTTACACAAGCTTGTTAGGCAGGGGTGATGCGCTACTTTCCTCTGTTCGTCTTGCCTTCAATATATCCTGAGAGTGTCTAATTCTCCAAGCCCACTTTCTTCATGATGTGCCCTATAAATTTAAATTTCTGATTGTGAGTAGAAGAGCTGTTTTTGTTTTCCTTAAAACTTCGACATTGTTCACCTGGTCAGTCCATGGAATTCTCAGTATCCTTCTGTAGAACCACATTTCTGTTACCTGACGTCTCCTTTTTATCTATGAGGATATTGTCGAGCATTCCCTGCCATATAGGAGGACTGATATTACATAACATTTCAGTACCCTTTTCTTTGTTTCTGTTGCTCCAAGTCTTTTCTTCATCTGTGAGGAGATTTCCATCATTTACTGCCAGATAGGAGGACTGATATTACGTAACAGTTCAGTACTCTTTTCTTTGTTTCTGTTGCTTCAAATCTCTTGTTCATCTATGAAGAGATTGTCCAGCATTTACTGCCATATAGGAGGACTGATATTACGTAACAGTTCAGTACTCTTTTCTTTGTTTCTGTTGCTTCAAGTCGCTTCTTCAGCTGTCAGGAGATTGTCCAGCATTCACTGCCATATAGGAGGACTGATATTATGTAACAGTCCTTTACTCTTTTCTTTGTTTCTCTTGCTTCAAGTCTGTTGTTCATCTGTGAAGAGATTGTCCAACAGTCACTGCCGTATAGGAGAACTGATATTACGTAACATTTCAGTACTTTTTTCTCTTCTTTTTTATAACGAATTTTTTTTGTTTCATAACATTTTACTTGGAATGTATCATTAGCTATTCCAACGTGTTTTCAGATTTCAGCATTGCAATTTTCTATCCTGTGTTAAAACGTTTCTTAATCAAAATTGGTAAACTTTTCATTAATTATATATATATATATATATATATATATATATATATTTCATCGTGCAATATCTGTCTTTATCATAAACATTTACAATGACTCTTTTAGTGGTCTGAGATTGTATTATTCAACAGGATGGTTCTTCATAATGTCCTAACAAAAGAGTGCTGAAATGTCACTAGGTGTTCTTCTTCCCAAAATGTGAACAAACATCAGAACTATTTTTGGAAACATGGTCAGGCCAACCTTTCAGCACCCTGACGTATATAAACTGTCAGAATGTATTATGCCAATCAATGTTTTCTTGTATCTACTGAACCTTAAGTGGGGGATCGGTTTTCTATTTTCATTAAGTTATAAACAGATATCCCTAGAATTACTCCACTATATCAGATTCTATAATGGAATTCAATGTTTTCACAATAAAATTGGTATTAAGCAACTGATATTAACAAAACTCTCGGGATAGATTTACATTCAATATTAGTGTGAGTTTCTCCTGGATATAAAATCGGGGATCCACTTTTCTATCGTTATCAGGCAGTAAAGTGATTTTCATAGAATCACAACACTGTTACTCGTTATTATACAAGCCGATGTTTTAATAATAAAATTCGGCTTACAGCCACATCACGTTCAAACAGTTGTTCCTGTATGAATACTAAAGTTAAGCAATATCAAGACCTAGATGGGAATAACAGGTGCTATAAGATTGGATGTGTGGGTGGTGTAATGGGTAATGGTTTCAAATTGTTATTCAGAGAAGCGAATTTCAATTCCCATTGGGTTCGTTATACTCACTTACATGCAAACACCCTTTGAAAAATATATGAATCAACCTTTTCTTCCCCCAGCTATGGGTTAATTAGTAAGACTTGTATCACTAAACCAGTATTATTTTCAAAAAAGTGTCTTATAAGGTGAAAAAATATTTCTGGCTTTGTTCATACCAATGTTTCAATGTGATATCAAGTACTTGGTTATACTATCTAAGATTTCATAGGAGATTTCTACATTTGCTGATTTAATTATTTCACCCCAAGCAAGGTAATAAAGCCATTAAGACATAAGGGGTTACTGAATGTGAAAGCATATAAGAAAAAGAAAGTTATTGAGAACTATAAAAGATGGTGAATTAAGAAGACAGTAGATAATGATTGACATTGCATTTAAATCTTTGAAGATCAAAGGCAATAAAGCCATTATGGCGTAAGGAGTTACTGAGTGTTAAAGAATATGAGAAAAACTACTATTAAGGAGAGAGAACAATAAAAGAATAACAATTAGACGACAGAAGATAACGATTGACATTGCATTTAAATCTATGAAGATCAAAGGCAATAAAGCCACTAGGATGCAAGGGGTTACAGAGTATTAAAGAATATGAGAAAAACTACTATTAAGAAGAGAGGACAATAAAAGAACAGGAATTTAAGAAGACAGAAGATAACGATTGACATTGTATTTAAATCTATGACAATCAAAGGTAATAAAGCCACTAGGACATAAAGGGGGTTACTGAGTATTAGAGAATATGAGAAAAACTACTATTAAGGAGAGAGGACAATAAAAGAACAGGAATTAAGATGACAGAAGATAACAATGGACATTGCATTTAATTTTTTGAGGAGCAAAGTTAGCATGAAATGAAGAAGCCAAAAAATGTTCCAGAAATGAAAAGTGTGAGAGAAGAAAGTATTAACAAAGATCTTACTATTACATTTCACTATTTTCACTGTAAAATGATGATACCTTGCTACCAATCTAATACTGTGTTTAAATTCATAAAGTTGAAGTACCATAGAAGAGAGTTAGTCAGAACAATTAACATGAAAGTCTTTATAGAAAAAGGCACAGGGAAGCTATGTTACAGCTGTGAAAAAGTAATTGAAGCTGAGATGCCACATCAGGACAAATAACATTGCAGATTCTTCTTTGGATTTTATCAAGAATCTTGAAATATATAGCAGAAGTACCAGAGCATATGTGGCAGCAATATTCAAAGCGAGGTTGAATGGTAGATTAATAAATATGTAAGATAGATCCTGGAGAGAAAAATTGTAGCTTCATGTCTTCAATTTGGAAATATAGACAATATTTCTCCTTCTTTGAGTTTTGAACTAAGGGAATTGAATCTGTCCTTTACAAAGACATTTTTTTTATCTTTTTTTCTATTTGGTATTGTTCCAAGAAGCAGGATAAATTCTTCAATGTTTTTGTGAACAAAAGAAGTTCAAAACACAAAATGGGAAAGTTTCTCCATACAAATAGAAGATGGAGTTTTACAAAGCATTCTTTTTTTCTGTCTGTATTGAGGTCATTTTTGTCTTTAGAATTCCTTTTATCACAGGCCAAGCAAAAATAGGTCCTTATAAAACAAGGACCTTTAACTTAATACAGTGTATGCGTAAAAATTCTAGGTCTGACCTACCTCCCAAAAATCTGACCGAATATCAAATTTTGACAGAAATAAGTGTGAAATAAAGAGATAGGGGCACAATTTAGTTTTTAACCTTATCTCTTTATTTCATTTATGCCAAAGAGGAAATAAATAAAGAAAAATGAAAGAAGAAAGAAGGAAAAAATCAAAGATTGAAAGAGACAAAATATTGAAAGAAAAACCAAAGAAAGAAAGAAAGAAAGATCAAAGTAGAAATAAAAAAAAATAATGAAGAAAGAAAGAAAAATCTAGAAAGAAAGAAAGAAAAATCAATAAAGAAAGGAGAAAAATCAAAATAGAAAGAAATAAAAATGAAAGAAAGAAAGAGAAAAATGAAAGAAAGAAAAAATGAAAGAAAGAAAGAAAAGTCAATGAAGAAAGAAAGAGAAAAATCACAGAAGTATAGAAAGAAAGAAAGGAAGGAAGAAAGAAAAATTCAAATAAAGAAAGAGAAAAATTAACAAAAGAAAGAAAGAAAAAATCAAATAAAGAAAATAGAAAGAGAAAAATCAAAGAAAGAAAGAAACATCAAGGAAGAAAGAAAGAAAAATCAAAGAAAATAAGAATGAAAAAGAAAGAAAATATTACTGGGAGTGAAAATCAGAAAGAAAATTATTAAGAATGAACATCAAAAAATAGTATTACTAGGTGTGAAAATGGAAAAATAATTGAAGATTTAATTTTTCACTTTTTCTGTTGGAACTGTTGCATGAAGGAAGATAAATGTTATTGCAATATTTTCCTAAATTATACAAAAAGTGAAAGTTGAAATTTCAGGTGCTATTATGCAGTAAGACACCTTGAAGAATTTAACACCCACAGGATATAATTCAGGCAAAGGGGAAATGGCGAGTAACCTATCTAATTCACTTACATAAAATGATGGCATAATGGACGGGGCATGACTGTACGGAGACAAGTATTAATTCGGGATAAAGGACAGGAATTTGTGGAGATCTATAATTGTCGATGTCTTGAAGGGACATTGAACTTAAATGAATACAAGCTTTCTTTCTATGATAGGCGCTGTTTTCTTTCTGACATTAATCTATCTTTTCAAACATTTGCATAGAAAAGTGAAACGTGCACTGATTTATACCTTTTTGATGGGTATTATCCCTCCTGAAACTTCGTCCTGGTTATGACGATAAACTACATCCGCGTCCTGGGTAAGATGATAAATTACGTCCAACAGCAAGGCCTCTGTCCAGGAGGTTTTGAGGATCATGGAACCACCTCTTAATTGCTGGTGTTCCCAGGTTCACCCTGACCCGGGGTGGTAGCACCTGTTAGGGCCCCAGCTATGGGCAAATAGTTAACCCCGAAACTGAGGTAAAAAGCATTATGAAAGTGTAAAAATAGGTTTTAATACCAGAAATACTTTGTAAAAAAAATTATTACCAGAAATAAATTTTTCAAGGAAAAAAAAAAAATATTACCAGCAATATATTTTTTTTTTAAATATTACCAGCAATATATTTTTTTTAAATAATATTACTAGCTATAAATTTTTGAGGAAAAAATATTACCAGAAATAGATTTTTGACAAAACAAAATATTACCAGGAAAACAAAAGTTTTCAGTGTTAAATAACCCATTGGCATTGATATGCTGTAAAACAAAACAAACCAAACCAAACGAAACCGTCTTGAATCTTTATTAGAAATTTTTATTTGAAATCAGATCAGAATTTTTCATGGAATGTAAAAGAGCTTTAATTAATTCTTATAGAATTAGTTTAAAATGAGAAATTAACAACCTAAACAATACCACTGAAGTTTTTATGAGAATTTACATTTATGAGGTTTGATTAAAACACAATGTCTGTTCGGATTTAATTTTACAGGATTATTCAAGAAATCCTTGTTTGTTTATTTCTTTATTTACTTGTTTCTTCTCTTTGAACTTCATGATAAACACTTATAGTGCTTAGAAAAAAATCGGAAAAAATATGAAATAAACTTCTCTTTTTCTACACATAATCTTCTCTCAAAATGGCTTCTCCTCTAGACAAATGTACAAAGCAAAGATATCTTTATAGATTTTCTAGTGTTTTGTTTTAAAGGAAAGTGCTACATTCACAGGTTTGAGAATCATTATGGAAAGGTTACACTAGATTGAAATGCAGTAAGGAAATGAGACAATAGAGCTAACAGAAATTGTAAAGAGAATAAGGAAAACTGACCTTAGTGATAGGATACACAGTGGCAGGTCAGCTGCTGCTGTAAATGATGATAAGGCTAAACATGTAAGAAAATGGGTGTGAAATTAAAGATTGCATCAACGATTATCATCACTATTCTTTTTTTTAGGCCTAGTCCAAGTACTTTTCACTATCAAAACATATAAGTTTATTTAATATTTCACATTGTATAGTAAAATTTGAGATATATAGAGAAGAAATATATTCTTTGGAGATGAATAAATAAGTATCAGATAAAACTATGGATGTGATGAAATTTAATCATCATAATCAAGAATCAAGTATTTTTCATATATACAGCTAATTTTTCTTTTTTTCTTTTTTACTAAATATTTACCCATTGTATGGACAGATTATGAGATATAAAAAATAAATAACAGTTGAACTTCAACTTGAAGATTTTAAGATTATAGTGATTAGTAAAAACATCCACTTGAGAGTTTGTTTCACAAAGCAAGTGTTATTAGGAAGAAGCTGTTTGAGCAGGATTTCTTTCTTACCAATGGAATACGGGGGAATGCAGATGATTAAAACCTTTGTATGTGGTATGGTGTGCCTTAAATATAAGGGTCTAAACATGTGGAATTATGGATTGAAGCTTCCTTTAAATACTTTTTGTGAAAATAGGGACAGATTAGTGAGAGGTGAGCAACATTGCTTCTGTGGAAAAGAGTTGAATGCGGCCAGATAATTCATTGGCCACAAGCTGTATAAACACTTCTGAAGTCTATCAAGGTTGGGAAGTAAGAGTTAGGAAGCTCCAGCCCAGATACGATGGCAGTATTTCCTTACTGTTATGAATGGTATGTTTTGGTCTCACATTTTCCACTGACCAGAGACGGAAAAAACTACATTGAATCAATAGCTTCATCTACTGCAAGGAAAAGTTGGTTCTCTGTGTTATACCAGAAGGTTTTTCTCTCCTGAGTTCAAATCTACAAACCTACCATTTGTCTTTGCATTGTTACAGGAGGCTATAGAACCCAGTCTGTCCTGCTATTTACCCATAGCTGGGGGGAGAAGAAGAGGATTTGTACCTTTCCCAAGGGTATTAGCACGTAAGTGAATGTAATGGATTTGGCTGGAATTCGAACTTGGCTCTCCGATTCCTCAATCCAAGCTGCTATTACTCCACTCTACTTTATACGGGTTGTCCATAAAGTTTGTGTGCACATTAAAAAATTTATAACTTTATTTGTATTTGCGATAGAAATAATTTGTAAAAAAGATTAGAAAGAAGTAAATCTATATTTTTTAAGGTTTTATTGAAATTTTATTTAAGTTTCCACATGTGCTCCATCATTAGCAATACAAAGGGTAATACAATTTTGCAGTTCACGGAAAACATTTGCCAACTGATTTACGGTAATGCCTGAAATCACATTAGCTATTTTAGCTATACTTAAAACTAGGTACGTTAAACTTTATAACATTTTTTACAGATTATTTCTATCGCAAATACAAATAAAGTTATAGATTTTTTAAAGCGCACACGAACTTTATGGACACCCTGTATATTTAAAATGAAGTTAAGCAATCAGTGATTTATTAACAATTATTTAAGTGAATTAAGAAAAGATTAAAAGGGGAAAACTTTCTTGTTCTCACGCCGTCCACTGACCTGAGATGGAACAGCTACATTGAATCAACAGCTTCATCTACCGCAAGGAGAGTTGGTTCTCTGTGTCACACCAGAAGGTTTTCTTCCGCTGAGTCCATCCTTGAAATCTACAAATCTACCATTCGTCCTTGCATGGATCACTGCTGCCATATATGGTCTGGAGTCCCCGCTGTTCATCCCGAGGCTTTCGACAAAATCCAAAGATGGATATGCAATGTGATAGGTCCTGATCTGGCATCTCATTTACAGTCACTTTCTCACAGGTGTGATGTCACTTCCCTCTGGCTTTTCTACAATGGCGACTGCTCTGACAAGCTACTTTCACTGGTTATCCCAACTGCATGAATTTAAGCGTGCTACTAGGTTGGCATCTCGGTCACACCCTTTCACTATTGAAACAGTTAAATGTAACTGCCTCTTCTACTCCAACAGCTTCTTCTCTCACACTTCCCGACAGTGGAACTCCCTTCCTCTTAATTGCTTCCTTGATAGCTATAATGTTCAAATATTCAAATGTAATGTCAATCGATATCTTCAGATGCCTTGTCCTTGCTCCATGTCCTTCTCTTTATCCTTTTCCCAAACCCGCCTCTTTTACTCTTGCTCTCACTCTCTGTAAACCCTTGCATGCTAGTGGCACTCCCACCTTGCTTGGGGTGATATGCTTAAAAAAAATGTTATTTAATAGTGAGCTTAGTATACAAATATTGGATGTTATTTAATGGTATATTATTTAATATTTAGCCTAGTATACAAATACTCAAGAAATATAAAATATATCTTATTTGGTGATAGCGAAATAAAAATCTGATCAGAGATATGTATGTGCTGAAACTTTACCCCCCTTTCAGTAATCCTCTGTTTTTATATTTGCACCTAATTTCTTTTTCAACTTCATCACAGCACATGAAATATGTACGTATTTTTCTGAAGATTTTGTGTTTATTTGTAACAGTCATTTTTTTTTCTTTAAATTTAGAATAAAAAAGCAGGAGGCAAACTAAGAAAAGGAAAAACGTTATTTAAAAAAAAAAAAAAATCATTTTTTCTTTCCACATGCAGATAATAAATTAATTAAATCTGTTAGTTTAAGAATAAAAAAAATTCTTCTGGTGGACAAATCGATAAACATCTACTAAAATATTCATGTCAAAACAAAAAAGAGAATACATTATTTGCAATTACAAGAATTTTTTTTTTTCCTTTTCCAACTCGGATCAATGTAAAATAATTTTTCCAACTGTATACTCAATATAACTAATTCAAAAGATTGGTAGAAGAAAAAGAAAGTTGAGATCAAAACAAATTTTTTCACATATTTACATGGTAATATTTTTTTACATCTGTCTCTATCATAAGTTTAAATGATGTTCATTAATTTGCACATAGGAAGATAGATAATTTTATTAATTTTTATTAATTGCAAATTTTGAAATTATAAACTGATTGCAAAATTAAAAGTGATTTTTGTAAATGATTCTAAAATAATCAATTGCTATTACATTATCTTATCTATCTATCTATCTATCTCTCTCTCTCTCTCTCTCTATATATATATATATATATATATATATATATATATATAAAAGCTGTTTCATGATAGGCACAATCATCAGGCTGCCTAGCATGAAACAGCCTGTTGCCTCTGAGTGTTGACTCCAATGTCCACTTTTATATTTATATTTACATACACTCTATCTCTGATATTGAGCACTTTATCCCATAAATATAGCACACCTTAAAACTATATTTCTTCATATATATATATATATATATATATATATATATATAAAAGTGAACATAGAATTCAACACTTAGAGGCGACAGTCTGTTTCCTGCTAGATGCAATCATCGTGGCCTGATGATTGCATCTAGCATGAAACAGACTGTCACCTCTAAGTGTTGACTTCTATGTTCACTTTTATATTTACACACACTCTATCTCTGATATTGAGCACTTTATCCCATAAATATAGCACATTTAAGACTATATTTCTTGATATATATATATATATATATATATATATATATATATCTTCATCCCTGTCCTTCTCTTTATCCTTTTCCCAAACACTCCTCTTTATCCTTACTCTCACTCTCTGCAACCCCTTGCATGCTAGTGTCACTCTCGCCTTGCTTGGGATGATTTGCTTTAAAAAATACATATATATATATATATATATATATATATATATATATATATACCCAATGCAATGAGAATGAAAGTAATATATAAATTCTAACGTTCACAGCATTAATTCAAAAGTGAGCTCAATACCGATAGTATTTATTGTAATTTTTTCATATAGACCAAAAAAATTTGCTCACTACAAAGATGCAAATTCGTTTCAGTGCATTTCAATTGCACCTTGATGGGGGAGAACCAAAAATGGTTACCTTTTTTTGGTTCTCACCATCAACAGGTGTAAAAAATATTACCATGTAAATATGTGAAAAATTTTGTTTTGATCTCAACTTTCTTTTTCTTCTTCTACCAATCTTTGTAGTGAGCAAACTGTTTTAGTCTATATGATAAAATTATAATATATATATATATATATATATATATATATATTATTGTCATCCACAGACAGACTGTTTCACTGTATCACAGCTCATCAGTGTGGCTAGACGTCCGGTTGCCTCTAGCTAGGATCGAAACCCGACTGAATTGGCATCAGTCGGAAATTCTACCACTAAGCCGTCGGTGCACGGCAGGGATGAAGGTGAATTTTAGCGTATTTATTTTTACATTTAGATAAACACACAGTGACTGACAGTGACTCAATTCTGGCGAAGAGTCATGCTATATTAGCTTTAATAGTCACTGTTTACAAACCCAAGAAAAAAAGGGTCCATGTGTACTTCTAATAATATGTAAAATAGATAGATTAGTTAATAAAACAAGGACAAACGAAAGGGTACCAATATCATTAGTACGATAAACATTTATTACATATTAATTCTTAACCATATGACAGAAATGAAGCATGTAAAGAAAGGTTTTAAGTTAGGAATTTTCAGACATGTCTGTGTCCTTCATCAATGGACCGAGAAATAAACAGAGAAATAGGAATTACTCACCAACAGATGTTTTTCTGGATGGTGCATTTCCTGATAGAAATCATATTGTGACCAAAAACCAAAACTCTGTCTGATTCTTTGGTGTGCAAAATTTTTTATGAAAATAAACTGAAATTAAAAATTTTGATTGGTGTAAAAGTGATAGGCAGGTCTATTATTACTAGTGGGGGAGAGTGGTGGTGTGAGATTGTAAACACAGATGAAGAGAGTTATTGGTTGGGGAGGGGGAAAGACGTCTCGCCTGTAGCCAGTTGTAGCCAAAAATTGTCCGATCAAGTTGTCAAGTTTAGAAAGACAATAATTTATATATATATATATATATATATATATATTTGAATTGGACATAGTCCGACAATTTATTTAAAGACATTTATATATATTATGTTTAACGTTCTTTTTTTTTTTTCGAACGGTTAAGGCACATCACGCGAAATGATGGTTCCATATAGGATACAGGTTCGATTCCTGTCGGAGAGCGAAAATTTTCTATGAAAATTTCTCGGACATTCAGGTCGGTAAATGTTATTTAATACTGTTTATTATAAAACAGAGCATTTGCTTAAATACTTGTATCTATAAAAAGAACGTTAAACAAAATATATATAAATGTCTTTAAATATATATATATATATATATATATGGTGTAATCTAGTATTCAATGTATGAGGGTCAAGCAGCTCAGTTCCTACGAATCAACAGTAAGACACCAGCACATATGATTTGATTATAGTGGTTAATGTTTTGTGCAGAACCATCCAAAATTTTTGAAGGGCTGAATACAGAGACCTGGTGCACAACGTGCTGCAAGGTCCCCAAATAACCCTCCACAGGTTTTGAATTCAGAGTTGTCCTTCTCCTAGACCAGTTGCCATCCAAGGCTATAGAACCCTGTCTGTCCTGCTGTTTACCCATAGCTGGGGTGGTGGGGAGAAGAAGAGGATTAATACCTTTCCCAAGGGTATTAGCACGTAAGTGAATGTAATGGATTCAACTGGAATTCGAACTCTGCTCTCCGATTCCTCAATATGGATAAAACGTATTTGTGTAAATGCTCTTTTTTTTAATTAAACATTATTAATTACAATTACTCTCCTGAATGTCCAATGAATTCTGTGATTTTTCCTTAATTTTATGAAGAGTGCATATTATTTTCATCAGCCTTTACATTGAAAAAAAAAATAATGAAAACTTGCTCTGTGGCAGTGTCCAAACCTGTGCCCAACTGTGAGGGCACATTTTTTTTATTAAGATTTCTTGAGTGCACAAGCCAATAGAACTAATACACATTGTCTAAAACACAAATAAAAACAGGGCACCACCTTGTCAGCTAGGGTTTCAGAATATGCTAATTGCACCTCTGCAGAGGGGTAAGACCCCCACCCAAATGAGGTGTCCTGGGTAAGACCATAAATTACATCAGTGTCCTGGATAAGACGATAAATTACGTCCAACATCATGGCCTCTGATCAGGAGGTTTTGAGGAGAGTGGAACCATCTCTTAACTGCTGGTGTTCCCAGGTCCACCCTGACCCAGGGTGGTAGCACCTGTTAGGGTCCCAACTATAGCAAATAATAAACCCCCAAACTGGGGTCAAAACACTATGAAAGTGTAAAAATAGATTTTAATACCAGCAATAAATTTTTGGAAAAATATTACCAGAAATAAAATCCTTGTCAGTATCAAATAACCCATTGATGTTGATATGTCATAAAACAAATCAAACCAAACCAAACCGAAAACGGGGCATCAAACAAGGGCATCCTCAAAGAATAACATTTGAATAATAATAATAATAATAATAGGGTATTGTATAAACAAAATAATATGGTAGACAGAAAGAAACACTTTGATTAAAAAGAAGATCTTTATTCTATTCAATTATATTTATTTATGAATTTATTTTACATATATATATGTGTGTGTGTGTGTGTGTGTGTGTGTGTGTGTGTGTGTGTCAGTGTGATGTATTTTTAAGTATGTTGTGTCAAGTGAAGCACTTTGCGGAAAATAAAGAGTTTTTTTTTTTTCTTTCTTATAGTTGAAAAGTGACTTTCTGGAGAGAGGCCAGAGGCTAAAAAAAATGACAGACAAAAAACAAAGCCTCTTGGGTGTGGTCAGAGGTGGGTGTAGATGGAATGGTTAAGTGACAGGCTTTCAAAAGTGTGTGAGGAAGCAAAAACAGGGAATGAAAGTGAGGAAAACTGAATGTAGTTAGATGGAGGAAGAAAGTGAAATGAAAAGATACTGGAAGGAAACCTGAAGAACAAAAACATAGATAAAAAAGAGAGGATAAATGAATTCATTGCTACAAAGAAAGAAAGAAAGAAAGAAATTTAAAGAAAGAAAGAAAGAAAGAAATTTAAAGAAAGAAATTTAAAGAATGAAAGAAAGAAAGAAATTTAAAGAATGAAAGAAAGAAAGAAATTTAAAGAATGAAAGAAACTTAAAGAAAGAAAGAAAACATAATGAAAGAAAGGAAAAAGCAAAGAAAAAAAGAAAGAAAGGAAAAAGCAAAGAAATAAAGAAAACTTAATGAAAGAAAGAAAGCTTCCCAAAAGAAAGAAAACTTAAGGAAAAAAAGAAAACAAAAGAAATAAAAGTTAAAGGAAAAAAGAAAGAAATTAAAGAAAAGAAAGACAGAAATAAAGCATACTGAAAGAAAGAAAACTTAATGAAAGAAAGAAAAAAGCAAAGAAAGGAAGAAAACTTAACAAAAGAAAGAAAGAAATTGAAAAAGAGAGAAAGAAAAAATATTGAAAGGAAACTTCAAGAATGAAAGAAAGAAAAAACTTTATGAACAAAGTAAAAGAAAATGAAAAGAAAGATAGATAGAAAGAAAGAAAGCCTAATTAAAGAAAGAAAGAAAAAAAAAGGAAAAACTAAAAGAAAGAAATAGGGTATGAAAGAAATAGGTCCCTGTGGACATAGCAAGGTGGTTCATGCCTGCAAAGTCTCAGCTGGTTGCTCTAAACAATGAAGCTTTTCTGAATATTTCCTATAGAATTTGCAATAGATTAGTGATAGGCTTGCAATGTTACATATGAGAAAGAGGCATGAGGATGGAAAGCAAGAATGTATCACCTAGTGAGGAACACATTCACTAGGCCATAGTAATGTTCAACCAGGCTAGACTCAACAATTATTAAGCAAGGCCAAAACACCTACCTCAAGAATGGATTCCAGAATAAATAATGTCTTTTGGTCAGATTTTGGGTGAGGCAAGAATTTTTAGCACCTGCTCACAAAGAAAACACCAACTGCTCAGACAGCATGTATTTACTGGATATATTTATTGGAATAACTGACATGGGCTTGCATTGATGGCTACACAAAACAATTTGGCCTGGACTAGGTAGTACAGTGTAACCCGGATATAAGAGAGTTGTCGGGACCGGAGAAGAAGTCTCTTATATCCGGGTTTGGTCTATTTTGTTTAGGTAAGTATGGCTCTAATTTTGGACCAGAGAAAATCTCTCTTATATCCGGGTTTCTCTTATATTCGGGTCACACTGTATTTAATAACTCAATTTGATAACAGTCTTGTGCCAGACTAGATAAAATACAGCAAGTAAATATGAAGGAAAAAAACAAATATCGACTGTAAAATTGGGGTTAAAAAGTGATCACAAGACAAATCAAGAAAGATTGAAATTCATTTATCATTTGAAATAAGTTTTCTTTTTTTCCCCAAAAAATAAAGTCAAAAATTTGTTTCCAGCGAAAAAAAATCTTGTTATCCACTGGCTAATCCGACACGATGATCGGTGCATTTAAAAATAATATTAATAATACTAAGCAAAACATTCGTCTTTTTTTTTTTTTTAGTTGACTACGATTGAAATTTAAATGATTCTTTCAACACATTGCTGTTGGATGAGGAGAACATCTGAATTATTTGAGATCTGATCTGTACAGATGAGGTTGCAGAGGGTAAAGCTGATGTCTTTATATCAAGGCTGTCTTCTCTCAATGACTAATGTCTTGCTAGTTAGGGGAGGGCAAGACAATTATATATTGGTATATATAACTTATTACTTACATAAACACATATAAACATATATATGTATATCTATGCATTTTATATATATATATATATATATATATATATCAATACACACATATTTGCAGGAATCTGCATATAGACAGACAGACAGAGAGATGGATATAGCTAGATAGAAAGATCTAAATAGATTGATATTGATCTAAACAAGTGGAGATAGATAGATAGATATGAAATGACTGGAATACATATATTTATATAGAGAGAGAAAGAGAGAGAGAAAGAATGAAATAGAGATAGAGGGAAAAGGTGAAAGAGAGATATAGAGAAAGAGATACAAACTGATAGATATAGATAGAAAGATAGGAATAGATTGATATAGATCTGAACAAATGGAGATAGATATGAACTGCCAAGAAGAGATAGATAGATAGATAGATAGATAGATAAAAATAAACTGGTATACTTAGACATAGATAAATATGAATTGATTGGAATACATACATACGTGTGTACACACACACACACACACATATATATGTATATATATATATATATACAGTGAGAGAGACACTCACAGAGAGAGAGAAACAGACAGAGAGAGTGAGAGATAGTGAAATAGTGACATAGATCAAAACTAATGGAGATAGTTGGATAGATAGATATAAAAAAAAAACTGGGATATATAGACTTCAATAGATATGACCTGATTGGAATACATACATATGTGTGTGTGTGTGTGTATGTGTGTGTATATATATATATATATATTAGATAGATAAAGAGAGAGAGATATGAACATTCTGGTAAAGATAAAAACAAACTGGGATTGATAGGTTATAAGATAAAGACCAAATAGAAAACATTTATCAATTTAACATGTTTCACTTTTATTATAGCATCATCGGAGAATGAGATATGGAGAAATTCTAGTATTTTTACTTTTGTGTTGTTTGATTTTCATTGGTCAGTCATGTATCATGTGTATTCAACTTTTTTAAAACAATGTTAGTATAATTCACGGCATTCCAAATTCAAGGAAAGATGACCCATCTATCCAATTTTTTTAAAGAAATTAACTGATTCTAGGCCTACCTGAGAAACCATATATATTACTATATATATATTTATGTAAGTGTATAACAATTCTAGTTTGTCTATACGGGCATTAGATAATAGATAGAAATGATATTTGAAATCTATTTGAAGTTGTTTAATTTCATTTCACATTAATATCTTCTGTGTCTTCATTATATGTTTGATTACCATTGCTTGTCTTTGCAGACAAAGATTTAGGGTGATATATCATATCTGTAGTGAGTGTCTTTGGTTGGCTGCACTGATGCAAAATGAAGACTGTCCTCCTATGGCAACTCCAGAAGGTCTGTCATGTAGAAAATGTGTCACTTCCTTCTTGCTGCCTGGGAAATTGGAAGCCCTCAGGCCTGCAAAATGAGATTTATTTTTACGGAAGAGTGTAGTGGGTACATTAGAATTAAATGTCCTGTTGGTGTCTGAAGACTTAACCAACATATAATATGCAGATGACATAGATTTGTTTGGATTTGTTTGTTTAATGGTATATCAACTCATTATGGGTTATTTGATGCCAAAATTTTCTCGGGGGTTGGATGTAATAAAAATGATATATGTTATTCTGCTTTCACAGTTGAATACATGGTAGATGATACTCAGCTTTTGTACAAAGACATGTTTGTGTGGACATAATTAGTCCAGACAGTGATATGTGGGTTTTATGTTGTATTTTTGTTGAAGTTATATTATGGAATTTTTTTTTTTTTTTAAGCATTTCACCCCAAACAAGGTGGGAGTGCCACTAGCATGCAAGGGGTTACAGAAAGTGGGAGCAACAGTAAAGAGGCATGATAGAGGCAAGGATGAAGAGAAGGATTAGGAGTAGATCAAGGCATCTGAAGATGTCAATTGACATTGCATTTGAATAGATGGAGATTATAGCTATCAGGGAAGCAAGTAAGAGGAAGGGAGTTCCACAGATGTGAAGTGTAAGACATGAAGCTATTGGAGTAAAAGAGACGGCTATATTTAACCATTTTGACAGTGAAAGGGTGGGACTGAGTTGCCAGCCTAGTAGCACACTTAAATTCATGCAGTCTGGGGACCAGTGAAAGTAGCTTGTCAGAGCAGTTGCCATAAAAATACTTGTAGAAAAGACAGAGGGAAGCCACAGCATGTCTGTGAGAAAGTAACTGTAGATGGGATTCCAGATCAGGACCTATCACATTGCATATCCATCTCTGGATTTTACTGAGGACCTTGAGATGAACAGCAGGGCTCCAGACTATATATGGCAGCAGTATTCCATGCAAGGGCGAATGGATTATTGATAGATTAATACAGTTTGATTTTTTTAAAGAAATTGTTAGATATTATATGGTTAATGTTATGAAAGAGCTCTTTCATGTTGGTTCTTTGGCTGATTTTGTTTAGCAGCATATCAACACCTCTATGGGTTATTTAATGCCAGAATATAGATATTTGAACACAGTATTTTGGGATTTTTTAATCAGTATCACCCCAAGCAAGACAGTAAAGCCACTAAGTCACAAGGGGTTACAGGGTGTGGAAGAATTAGGAACAGAAACATTAACAATGAGCAGGAAGAGGAAAGAGTAATCAGGAGGGCAGTAGATAGTGATTGACATTGTATTTAAATAGATCAAAGCAACAAATAACCTACCTGACAAGTGTGCGTAAATAGTAGACAGAACAGGGATCAGAAGTGATTTCCCACAATTTCCTGTCCTTTGTAGCTCTTAGTAAAATTCATCTTATTGCTATCTCTCCTGATCTTTGTTTTGCCAACCTTATATTTTGTGAGTATCAAATTTGCTATGCCTTCTTTCTTCTCATGTGCCATGGGAAATTTCAACTATCTCCTTCCAATGCTATGCGTAAGTTTCCTTTTTCCTTCCATCTTCTCTAAAACTTTGTCATTGCTCACATGTTCAGTTTGTGGAATTCTCAGCATCCTTCTGTAGAGCCACATTTGTTTTGCCTCAAGTTTTTTCTTCATCTATGATGAGATTGTCCATCATTCCTGGCCATATAGGAGGACTGATATGACATAACAGTTCAGTACTCTTTTCTTTGTTTCTGCTGCTTCATGTCTCAACTTCATCTTTAAGGAAATTGTCCAGCATTCATTTCCATATAGGAGGACTGATATTGCATAACAGTTCAGTACTCTTTTCTTTGTTTCTGCTGCTTCAGATCTTTTGTTCGTCTATGAAGAGATTGTCCAGCATTTACTGCCATATAGCAGGACTGATATTATGTAACAGTTCAGTACTTTTTCTTTGTTTCTAATGAAATTTTAATATTATGCTTAACTTATACAAGGCACGTTTGCTATATTAATGTACCTTCGGATCTCCCTGTCACATTTTCCATCCTCTGTTAAAACACTTCCTATATATTTAAAATGTACTTTTTTTAATTTTGGCATCTCCAAACTGTAACTCACATCCTAGGTTGTCCCTTTTGCTGACAACCTTATATTCTCTCTTACAGTTGATTTAATGTTTTCTTCTTGCTTGTTTAATGTTTTCTTCTTGCTTTCTTTTATTATCTTCCGTAGGAGTTCCTGTAGTTTCTTGTCTGTGACTGCAATCAACACAATGTCAACTGCATATCCAATGTTGTAAAATTCCATATCTTCAGCTTAATACTGACTTTATGTTCTGCGGTTATTTATTTAATCAACAAT
>OZ038499.1:48283927-48296427 GCA_964036315.1 Acanthosepion esculentum | reverse complement strand
TTTAAATTCTAGTGTATAACTGGCCACTCAAATTTGAGGATACCTGTCTACGAAGTTGGCTAGCCAATCCCTATTGCAGACGTTTGCTCAGGCACCTTTTGTGTTTATTCAACACCCACAGAGCCCACCTGTAGTTTATACTGCAACTATACTGAGCAGACCATAGTTACAGTTTCTGTGAATGAGCATGTTATCTAGTGTGATCGGCAATTTGAACAAGGCGAGCATGCTTAAACCCTCAGCCACGATGACTTGTGACTTCATGCTAGCACAGCTATCGATGGTATCCAAGAGTTCTGTCTACCCAATTTCACTCACAAGGCTTGGATCAGCCCGTGGTATGATTTTCAGGCACTTTCCAAAGGTGCCACATGCTGGGATCAAATCCCCTCCAGACCAATAACATCAGGAAGTCTCCTTCCTGACAAATTGACCAAGGTGAGATTCGAACCCGGGACTCATGGTCAGAATGCGAACATTCTAACCACTTAGCTACATGCTCATAATTTCGGAATAAGAAAAAGAAAAATGTAAGCCAAAAAGATGATAAATATGGAAGAAAGTTTTGAAGAAAAAAAAACATGGAAGAGAAACATGCAATGGAAAAAATTAATTTAATTTTTTTTTTTGGCTTCTTTTACAACTGATCAGCCGTCTGTGATTTATTTAAAACCAAAACACATTTTGGATTGTAGGAATGTTCCTAAGTCATCCCCCTTCCAAAAACTGACCGGATTCAATGCTGCTTAACTTTAGTGATTGAACAGTAACCAGTGTTTTGATGAGAGTTAGGAGAAAGAATCAATAATAATGACGGACAGAATGGCAAATGGTGAAACAGTGAGAGAGTGAGAGAGTGTGACAACTAGAAGCCTTAAAGTAGAAAAAAAGAAGAAAAAGAGTATAGGAATAAAAGGGGGAAGGATGGGCAGAAAGTGGCGAGTGCTGATTGGACAATTGGTAGAATAGAGTTGCCTAAGTGGGTAGTGGTTCGCAGAGAATATTGCTAAATGATTTTCACTTGTTCACATATCAAAGATTGCTCTTTCACTGATCTGTCTCGTTTCACACTTCAAGTGCCACGTTTACTCAACAAAGACATGCGGAATCACCATGATGTCGATCAAAGAAATAGGTCTAAGATTTTAAAAAAATAGAAGCACAATTTAGATATAAAAAAAAATGACTCGGCTTGAGATGGCGATGAAAACAAAAGCTGTAAGACGCCTAAAAAATGTGACCAATAAAAGATTTTTAGATAATTACTTTAAAAGAAAAAAAGTTGAAAATTGTATCGTCATTCAACAATGCAGCAAGTACAACCTTTGCTTCTCATGCTTAATCAGAAATCAAGATGAACTGATAGTGCGAAATTAAAAAGAAACTCTTGAAATTAATGGTGATTTAGAAATATTCACCCAGGAACAAATGTTTAAATATGAAAGGTTTTTTTAATCATTTCACTCCAATCAAGCTGCTAGAATGCAAGAGGTTACTGGGTGTTAGAGAATATGAGAAAAACTACTATTAAGGAGAGAGGTCAATAAAAGAATTAAGAAAACAGAAGATACCGATTGACATTGCATTTAAATCTTTGAAGATCAAAGGCAATAAAGCCACTAAGATGCAAAGGGTTACTGAGTTTTAGAGAATATGAGAAAAACTACTATTAAGGAGAGAGGACAATAAAAGAACAAGAATTAAGAAGACAGAAGGTAACGATTGACATTGCATTTAAATCTTTGAAGATCAAAGGCAATAAAGCCACTATGATGCAAGGGGTTACTGAGTGTTACAGAATATGAGAAAAACTACTATTAAGGAGAGAGGACAATAAAAGAATTAAGAAGACAGAAGATAACGATTGACATTGGATTTACATCTTTGAAGATCAAAAGCAATAAAACCACTAGGACGTAAGGGTTTGCTGAGTGTTAAAGAATATGAGAAAAACTATTATTAAGGAGAGAAGACAATAAAGGAATAAGAATTAAGAAGACAGAAGATAACGACTGACATTGCATTTAAATCTTTGAAGATCAAAGTTGACTGAGAAGCCAGAAGAGATTCAAACAAGCAAGAAATGTGAGAGAAGAAACTATTAGCATAGAACTTATGGTTATGTCTAGTTATTTCAAATGTAAAATGATGAGACCTAGCCGCCAGTCTAGTACTGCACTTCAATTCATAAAGTCTAGGTACCAAAGAGGAAATTTCATCAGAACAATTACCATGAAAGCTAAGTTATGGTGATGGGAAAGGAACTGAAACCAAGATGCCAGTTCAGGACCAATAACATTGCAGATTTTTTCTTTGGATTTTACCTAGAATCATTAAACATATAGCAGGAGCAACAGCCCCAGTGTTGCAGCAAAATTCAAAACGAGGACGAGCAGTAGATTTATAAATATGTAAATTGTAATCTGTAGAGAAAAATTGTCTGGCATGACATAGCGAGCCAACTTTCTTAGTTGCAGAGTTAGGAATTGATTCAATATAATCTTTCCACTTCATGTCAGCTGAAAAGGTTAGTCTGAGAAGACACAAGATAATTAAATAGAAATGAGAAGAAATAAATGAAGAACATCACTCGTCCATTTTCTACCAATTCTACTTACCATCCAAGTTGCAAGCTTCCAAGTCAAGCAATTATAGAAGTTTAAATACTGGGAAGTGTTTTGATAGATGATGGGAAATGTGACCCTGAAATCTGAAGACACATTGCGACAGCAAAATTTTTTTAAAAGATTAAGCAAATTATTACAAAACAAGAAAAATTCCTTAAAAACAACAAAAACTGTGCTAAACTTTTACATGGTAATGAAGGCTGGACAATTTCTTCACAGATGACGAGGTCACTTGAGGCAACAGAGATATGATTCTACAGAATGATACTGAGAATACAATGCATGGAAGTTTTACAACGAGAAGGTTTTAAGGGAAACGTAAACAAAAAGCAATTATATATAAAATCGCAAAATCACAACTGAAATTTCAGGGATACATAGCAAGAAAACAAGACCTGGAAAATTTGACACTCACAGGACCTACTGGATGCAAGAGGGACAGAGGGAAAAATCGAGTAACCTGTCTAATGAGCTTGAATAAAGGAATGCAAAAAGAGAATGGGGAAAGAATAGTAAACAGACAACCATTGCTAAGATTTACGAAGTATAGCAATTTTGGGGTAAGCCATCACTGCCTTCATCCTGTATGAACCAGGGGGATAAAAGAAGAAGGTTTAGTCTAAAAGAAATGATTGTTCTTTTTGTTGAAACTGCAAATTCAATGATGAAAAGGGACGTTAATTTGAAAGAAATTAAGTAGAAATAATGAGCACGGAAATACATGAATGCTTTATTTATATTTTTAATGCCATAATCATTTAGGTAAGATCACCCTGGGTATGATGATAAACTACATCCAGCAGCAAGGCCTCTGATCAGGAGGATTTGGGGAGTGCAGAACAATCTTTTAATTGTTGTTGTTCTCAGGTCCACGCTGACCCCGTGGTGGTAGCAGATGTATATATCAGCCTGTGCATTCAAAAAATCTTAGTAAATCAAAATACGGCTCTCAGCAGGGATCAAATCATCATCTACCTTTGTAGGGGTAATCATTGTTTGATCAAGTGTGTGTTAACATTCTTCATTGCTAAGCAGTAAACACACTAAATCAAACGGTGGTTTACTCTAAATTTTTGTATGGCCAATGCGGAGTCAAGACAATGTAGCTTGATATTTTGGGGTCTTTTTGAGTCCTAAAAAAATTAGCCAGGTTTTTTTAATTTTTTCCTTACTTTCACATTAATCATACGAGCACATTTAAATGCGTCTCTACAGAAGAGAAAAAAACGGTGAAAATGTTTTGATTTCCTTTGGATTTCTCAACATTTCAAGTTTTGCTCGGTGATTCAATGTCAAATTTTCTCTTTTATTTTTATTTTTTTTCATCTTTTCCATTTAATCTGGAACAAAATTTATAAGCCATCAATGAATGAATAGTTTTCATTTTAAACTCTACATTTATTATCAAAACTATTTCCTTAATTTTTTTGGTTAATATTTTATATCTAGTCATAATAATTCTCAAACAGCAAATTCCAAAAAATAACAAAATAGTTTATCCATTCATATGAAAAGTTCTCAACCTGACCCACTTCCAAAAATCAGCATTCATCATTAAAACTAAATTCATCCATTTTTCTCCATTCAAATGCTTTGAGTCAAAATCAATGAAAAATTTTTAAAAAATTATTCAAAATAATTTTGAAGCATGCTGCCTTTCATAGTTGCTACTATGTGTCTTGGGTTGATTCAATAGAGCTACTTCTATCAGTTAGTTGATATAATAAGACTCGATAAATAAAAACAACATGTTTCGTTTTTTTGTTCCTCTTTTGGTTGAAAGCCTGAATTTCTTCCTGAAAAATCAGCTAACGTCGAAATGAAAGAAGCTGGGTCAACAAATTCAAATGGAAAAAGAAGTAAGCTTATCACTGCCAACAAATCTGAAGGAAAAACTGTGTCATTAACAATGCAAACGTTGATATCTTAACTAAGGAAATATTTGCCAAAGAAATGAAGCATTCTAAGCTGATCCAATGTTTCAGGTTTTTTGCCTCATCCCAAACTAGCATTGCAGCAAATGATTATTGTAGCAATATGTAAATGACTGCTTGATTGGCATAGCTAGGATATGGATTATATAAGTGCCCAAACAGTAAAAGTAAGGTAGCTCATGGTATGCCAGATAAATGACTACTGTTGTACTGATAAAATACAAAGGAAAATACACTTCATAGCAGTTATAAACAAAAAAAAAGGCCGAGATTATATTGACTGCATTTGCAAAAATTCTGAAAACAATGCCATCAGAATTATCAAGTCAGGATCACAATCAAAATACGGTTGCAGGAGAAGATTTTATTCTCACTGGAGACAAAGATGTAGTGGATAGATGATATATACAACAGACAAAAATGACATTACCCTAAATAATGTCGCTAGCAATAGACAGGACAATTTTCATGGTCTACAAAATGCGACTTGGGAAATAGCCAACTACTTAAAATAGAATATGAACCTGAAAATTTGTTTAGGAATGATGGGAAGTGTTAAATAATAGTTTAGCAGGCTATTATTTTTTAGAGGAAGTGTATCTCTGCTTGGACTTCCTGAGGTCGACCTTTGGGGTCAGATGGAAAACAAAACAAGGAAGTTGATTTTGATTGGCTGAACGAGCATGAGAATGATAGAGAAAGTTTTTTAGTGAGTTGTTTCTTAACCATCAAGGAATGTAGACAGGGTCTTTTTTGTGTCTAGAACTGCTCCTCAGTGGAGTGATGTCTTATATCTCTGGACCCAAAAACATTTTGCCACCCGGCCGGGAAAAGACGAGCAAGTGAAGATACAACATATGAGTGAATTGATGCTGTCACCAAGACCCCTCCTACCAAGGCACTATATAACAGAAGGACTTGAGTCATATAAATATAATTAATAATAATAACAAAAGTAATTGTGAAATTATTTTATCTGGTCTCATTTCAAAATATTTAAATAGTTTATTCAAGTTGAAATGTTTTAACCATATTAGCTTTAATAAAATAGTAGTTCCAGCTATAAAGTAGTAAACCAGGTTATATAAAAAACTCTTCTGCTTTGATTTTTAATATCTTGTTTTTAAATTTTACGTCAAGTTTGGTTTGGTTTGGTT
This sequence comes from Acanthosepion esculentum, assembly GCA_964036315.1. Classification (NCBI taxonomy): domain Eukaryota; kingdom Metazoa; phylum Mollusca; class Cephalopoda; order Sepiida; family Sepiidae; genus Acanthosepion; species Acanthosepion esculentum. The sequence continues at coordinate 48,290,709 of OZ038499.1, read as the reverse complement.
TGGTTTGGTTTGGTTTATGGCATACCAACCTCAATGTTATTTAATGCCGACAAGATATGTATTACTGGTAATATTTTTTTTCTAAACTGTATTGTTGGTAATATTTTTCCAAAAATGTATTGTTGGTAATAATCTTTTTACCAAAAATGTACTGCTGGTAATAATTTTTCCAAAAAAGTATTGCTGGTATTAAAACCTATTTTTATACTTTCATAGTGTTTTGACCCCTTTTAGGTGGGGGTAACTATTTACCCATAGCTGGGACCCTAACAGGTGCTCCCAAGCTGGGAAAGGGTGAACCTGGGAACACCAGCAATTAAGAGGTGGTTCCACACTCCTCAAAACCTCCTGATCAGAGGCCTTGCTGGTGGATGGAATTTATCGACATCAGTTAGAATAACACAAAATGGATCAATCTTAATATATGGGAAAAGTAATTTCTTTTTTTCCCCTCTCTCTTATTTATCTGCGTTGTTGTCGTAATCATTTCTCATCTGCAAAGAAATAATTATAGAATTTGGAAGCATGTAACATATACTGAAACAAACATGAGCTTATCTTACCTGGTTTTTTAACAGTATTTACATTAGTCGGACTATTGTCCTCATCTTTGTCGCCATATTTGTCACAACATTTTGGCCGTTGTATGCTCCGCCCTTCTTCAGGTGGTTGGAATTTCGAACCGAACCCTTTATTTCGATCACTGGGGTAGACTGTTCTAGTTCCACGAGCCATGTTTGATGGATGTCAGTTATCAGTTATCTCATTAGTCCGACTAATGTAAATACTGTACATAATACCTCATCTCAGAAATATAGATGACTCTGGTTTTTTAAATATTGTCTTTGAAATTCACTTAAGAATCATTATTACATAGGTTTACGTATCCTCCAGGTTCATACGCCTCCACAGTCTTTTGAAGAGAATTAAATGTCTATCCCTTGTTTCCTGTTTAAGATTGAGTTTCCAGTTCCTAAAGACTTCCCCTCCTCTTTCACTTCCAGTCACATCCTTGTGTCTTGGTGGCATTATCACCTTGCTTGGGGGTGGCGCCACTTAGTCTGTAATGCTCTAGATTGAGTGGTTCTTGGGCCTTGTACAGAGTGAACATCATTTTAAAAACAAAAAAAAAAAAAAACTTTTATTCCAACTCAGTAAAATCACAAAACAGATTAAATTTATCATCGGAAACAAAACGATGAGAATGTTGAGAAATTCCCACATGGTTGACAAGTTTTACACAAGATCATATTTGACGATGAGACATGGTCCAAGGTGTGTTTGCCATTCACAGCTCTTGTCTTTTATTCTTCGAATATCTCTCTTCGTGACTTGCAATTTTCCCCTAACATCCAGGAAAAAAAGCCGGGCATTTGTGGACGTGAAGGTTGCAGAGGCCAGAAGAGTAAGAATGGTTAGGCATCGAGCTATGGCGTTGCACCTGTCATTTGGAATTCTTCCTGCATCTCCATCACCAATATCTTCTCCATGACACCTGTCATCATTTTCGGACAAATCTTTAGTATGGAAATGCTCCGAAACATGTCTACACCTGTGTTTCTGATTGTTCGTATATTCCAAACGAGTTCTTTTTTTTTTAATCTGAGTATGCTTTCCAAAAGGTATCATCAGTTTTAGCAAGTCAAATTCTAACTGGATCTTATGTAGAACTTGGGCATGTCTGAAAGGTATTATTAGAAAGGGGAATCCAAAAGGAAGAACTGAGAAAATGAAAGACATATATAAATAAGTAAAGAAATAAATAAGAGGCTCAAGTACAAAATAAAACAGAAAAAATTTGAATCAAGATATATTTTGGTTGAGAAATGTAAAGAAGAATAAAACAAAAACAATGGAAAAGGCTGAAAAGAGAAAAGAAGGAAAAAGTTAAAGAATAGAAAGAACAATATGGACCAAGAAAAAGAAAGAAAGAAAGAAAATGCATATAGGGTGAGAACTAAACAAGGTGGAAACTGAAAAGAAAGAAAGAAAGAAAGAAAGAGAGAAAGAAAGAAAAAAGAAAGAAAGAAAGACAATACATATACAGTGAAGATAAAATAATTGTGGAAATTGTAAAGAAAAAAGAAAAGAAAAGAAAATGCATAGACAGAGAGAAATAACAAAGGTGGAAACTGAAAAGAAAGAAAGAAAGAAAATGCATATACAGAGAGGATAAATTAATTGTGCAAATTGTAAAGAAAGAAAGGAAGAAAGAAAGAAAGAAAAAAGAAAGAAAGAAAGAAAGAAAATGCATATACAGAGAGGATAAATTAATTGTGCAAATTGTAAAGAAAGAAAGGAAGAAAAAAGAAAGAAAGAAAGAAAGAAAATGCATATACAGAGAGGATAAATTAATTGTGCAAATTGTAAAGAAAGAAAGGAAGAAAAAAGAAAGAAAGAAAGAAAAAAGAAAGAAAGAAAGAAAGAAAATGCATATACAGAGAGGATAAATTAATTGTGCAAATTGTAAAGAAAGAAAGGAAGAAAGAAAGAAAAAAGAAAGAAAGAAAGAAAATGCATATACAGAGAGGATAAATTAATTGTGCAAATTGTAAAGGAAGAAAGAAAGAAAAAAGAAAGAAAGAAAGAAAAAAGAAAGAAAGAAAGAAAGAAAATGCATATACAGAGAGGATAAATTAATTGTGCAAATTGTAAAGAAAGAAAGGAAGAAAGAAAGAAAAAAGAAAGAAAGAAAGAAAATGCATATACAGAGAGGATAAATTAATTGTGGAAATTGTAAAGAAAGAAAGGAAGAAAGAAAGAAAAAAGAAAGAAAGAAAGAAAATGCATATACAGAGAGGATAAATTAATTGTGCAAATTGTAAAGAAAGAAAGGAAGAAAGAAAGAAAGAAAATGAATATACACAGAGAAATAAAAAAGTGGGAACTGAAATGAAAGAAAGAAACAAAATGCAAATACAGAGAGGATGAAAGAATGGTGGAAATTGGAAGAAAGAAAGAAAGAAAATTTATATACAAAAGATAAGTGGAAATGAAAGAAAGAAAGAAAGAACAAAAGAAAGAACAAAAAATAAAGGAAGAAAAAAGAGAGAATAAAGCAATTGCTCGCGAATATCAAATGCTTTTTAACAATTGTTTAAACAATATCCTTTTGGCCTCAGTTTAAACTGCCACCATTTTTTGCCACAACGTCTGGCCATTTTGCTTAAAGCTGGAATTTTCCCACATATTTTCCCTGTCCCAGATTATAGTTTATAATTCAAATTTAGATATAAAGCTGGGGGTGAATGCATCAGTTTAAACTGACCGCAGAGCAGTATGGCTTAATGAACAGAAAGAGCTTGGCAACCAAACATATTTTTTTAAAAATTTTATTGATAAATTCCAAATAAATTTCCAAAAGTTATATATATGACAGTCTGAAAAGAGGTGAATTTATTCTATGAAAACAATCCTTTGTGATTTTATTTCATCCCTCGACCACAAATCTCCCCAAAGTTTGTTGTGCCTTTTCAGGACAGGGGGTCATGGCTCTCTACAACTTCCCATCCTTTGCTGATTTTTTCAAGATTAGTCTTTTCCCCATCACTCCCTAGTCTGCCAACTATTTGCACAAACATGTTAGGGAGGTTATGTATTGCATTTATCTGTCCCTTCTTGCCTTCACTATGTCCTGTGTGCACCAAAATCTCCAAGCGCTTCATCCTCATTATTTGTTCTAGAAATTCCGACTATCGTTTTAGGATTCTATGAATAAGCATAATTTTTGTTTCTATTTTTTTTAAAACTTTCTTGTTACTCACATGATTCCTCTGTGGAATTCTCATCATCCTTCTGTAGATCCACATTTCTCTTGTCTCAAGTTTTCATCTGTGAGTAGACTGGCCAGTATTCACTGCCATGTAGGATGACTGATATAATACAACAGTCCTGCACTATTTTTTTTGTTTTTAACGAAAATTTCCTGTTTCTTAATATTTTACTTAACTTTTGGAAGGCATCATTTGCTATTCCAATGTGCATTCAGATTTCAGTTTCCTATTTTGTCCTCTGTTAAAACACGCCCCCAGATATTTAAATTTTCACATTTGCTTGATTTTGGCTTCTCTAATTTGTGCTTCATATCTTGAGCTGTTTCTTTTGCTCATGAACATTCTATCTTACAATTGATAGTTAGTCATTCTTCTCACTTTCCTTTACTACCTTCTGTAAGATCTTCCTTTCTGTGTCTACTATCAACACTGCCATCTGCATATCATATGCGGTTAGGGTTGTGATGGCCAATAATAAATCCTAGTAGAACTTCTAGTCCTCTCAGTATCGCCTCGTTGAATAGCTCTGGTGAGAAGACACATCCTTTGTCTTATGCCCCTATATTTTATCCATTATCAGGTTTACAAATGCTTTTCTTTCATCTTCTTTATGTGCTGTCACTCTTCACGATCATGGCTCCCCACATTTTCCTGTCCTTCATAGCCCTTAATAAATGCTGCGTTTTTGTTATCTCTCTTAAACACTGGTTCACCATCCATTTATTCAAGCTCAGCCTTCTTCTTTTTATGTGCTGTGTCACTTCAGGATGTTGTCGATTATGGCTCTCCACAATTTCCTCTCCTTCATAGTTCTTAATAAATTTTGTCTTTTTGTTATTTTTCTATTTACTCAATGGCATTAAGTATGCTATGCATTGTTTTCCTGTGTTCCTCTTTCCTCCAGTAAATCCTGTGAGTATCAGATTTTCCAAACACTCTTTCCTCATTATGTACCCTAGAAATTTCAACTGTGTCTTTCTGATGTTAACTATGAGTAGCCTTTTGTTTCTATTTTCTCTTAAACTTTTGACGTTGGTCTCATGTTCAATCCACAGTATTCTCAGCATCCTTCTGTTGAAGTACATTTCTCTTGATTGAAGTCTCTTCTTCATCTGTGAAGAGATTGTCCAGCATACACTGCCATATAGGAGGACTGATATTTTGTAACAGTCCAGGACCCTTTTCTTTGTTTCTGTTGTTTTAAGTCCCTTCTTCATCTGTGAAGAGATTGTCCATCATTTACTGCCATAGAGGAGGACTGATATTACGTAACAGTTCAGTAGACATTTTGTTTAATTTCCTAGGATTTTTCTTGTATTCAGAAATTAAATATTAAGTCATTATTAAATCACTGTGTAGAAGAAGTCATTTTTGACAGTAATGTGCTATGGGTAGAGTTTGTATAAAGCCGTTCCCAGCATAATTTTGTAAAATCAATACCGACAAACTTGATTTTTAAATGTGTATAAATCCTCCCTTCAGCAGCCATCTTACAAAAGAGCAATATGTATCTATCCTTCCACTTTCCATCTTACTTGCCTGCTATACAAACCAGCAAATGAAATCTTGACTTTCCACCCAGACTTGAACATCAGACAAAAAGGTAATATCCAACTACTTCAGTCACTACACAGAACACAAAAAATTTCGCTTTAAATTTGTTTATATTTTATTCCATTGAATATTTTCTTGTTTTTCAGGCGAAGGTATTTTCAAACTCTGAGAGGTTTACCTTTCTTTTTTCTCCTAAATAAAGGAAAGGAAGGGTCTGTTGGTAAAGTAATCATGTATACAGCAAGCAGATTTTCAAACAGGCCACTGACTTTTGTAAAGACACATCCTCTCCACCTATCTCTCCCTATTTCCACCAGGATATATATATAGATAGATAGATAGATAGGTAGGAATAGTCATAGATAGATAGATAGATAGGTAGGAATAGTCATAGATAGATAGATAGGTAGGAATAGTCATAGATAGATAGATAGGTAGGAATAGTCATAGATAGATAGATAGATAGGTAGGAATAGTCATAGATAGATAGATAGATAGGTAGGAATAGTCATAGATAGATAGATAAATCAATGGGAATAGACGTAGATAGATAAATCAATGGGAATAGACAGACAGATAGATAGATAGATAGATAGGAATAGTCATAGATAGATAGATAGGAATAGTCATAAATAGATAGGTGGATAGTTAGGAATAGACATAGATAGATAGATAGATAGATAGATGGGAATAAACATAGATAGATAGGTGAAATCTATGCAAGTTGCAAATACTCCGCTTCATAAAACCTGAGTCGTGGCTTATATGTTCATTATTTTATTTTCGAGATTTAAACGTGTACCCTAAATAAACACAAGAGATAGCAATCAGTGCACAAAATGCTCTGCCGATCGCTACCACTTTTAAACCTCCGTCATTATTGCAGCACTGTGATGTTCAAATATGCATTGTCTCCAATGATTTCTTTCCCATTCTGCTAATTAAATGCCAAACCACTGAAGTCGAAATCTTCGAAGATGAATTTTGAGTCTGAGAACACATAAACGATTAAGGTATAATTTTCTTCACCACCATTGTTGCATTCCTTGTCGTCTTCTCCTTCCATCTTGCTTTATTGATACATTGAGTTATATTTTGTTCATCTCTATTCATTTATTTATTTTGACGGCAGCAACAACAGACTGTTAAAACTTGGGCTAGAATGTCATAAAAATCATGTTTGTATGAACATAACCCTATGTGGTTTGTGCACTGTTTTTGCCCCAATTAAGGAAATATGTTCACTGCAAAAGATGTGCTAATTGAGTTTGCACACAACGTGCAAGTAAGCAAATGGACCGAAGAATGAATGAATGAATAAAAGAATGAAAAATTGAATGATTAAATGAAGAAGTCTGTTAGAGAGACATGAAATGAGCTCTCTAGCACAACTGTTAATGTGCTTACTTCTTTGCTTGGTTGCATTTTTTTTCTTCTTATTTTTTTGCATCATTC
>OZ038499.1:48273927-48278927 GCA_964036315.1 Acanthosepion esculentum | reverse complement strand
GGCAGAATTCATTATTGGCAGTTACAATCTTATATATATATATATATATATATATATATATATATATATATATATATTATAATAAAGAGAAAGAACAGTAAGATATATAATCCGGTGTTCTTATTAATATTTTTAATTTTACAAAACAGTGCTCAATGCAAATCTACAGAGCATAAATATTATAAATTTACTTATTTAAAAATATGCTTCCATTGTTACGTAGGAATTACCATGTTTCAAAAACAGAAGCTAAAAACTTCAAATTCAATTATAGAATTAAATTAAAATTTGCTTCAAAACAGAACTAGGGACTTTAATTTAATTCTATAATTGAATTTGAAGTTTTTAGCTTCTGTTTTTGAAACATGGTAATTTCTGTGTAGGGATGGAACCATATTTTTAAATAAGTAAATTTATAATATATATATATATATATATATATATATATATATATATATATATATATTTTATAAATTTACTTATATATATATATATATATAGAGAGAGAGAGAGAGAGAGAGAGACATAATTAGGAAAGAGTGCTTGGAGAATTTTTTAAAAAAATAGACATAAACTGGTGTAAGACAAGAATGTATCTTCTCACCAGACTTGTTCAACATTTACAGTGTGGTGATTTTGAAAGAATTAGAAATCTTGCCAGGATCCATTATTGGAAGCCACAATCTTAACAATATAAGATACACAGATGACACAGTGTTGAATGCAGGAATGCAGGCATAGAAAGGAAACAACAAGAACTCCTACAGAAGGTAATGAAAGGAAAGCGAGAAGAAAGGACTAAACACCAATTGCAAGAAAATAGAATATATGGTTGTCCGCAAACAAAGAGCTCATCATGGGAATTACAAACTAAAGATACCAGAAGCAAACAAGTGACTTAATAGAGAACTGACGCTACACAATCTTCCTATCCCATTCCCTTCCTCTTATGGAATTTTGCCATATTAAGCTAAGGTAATCTCAATATAAAATAATTTTTAATGTTGATTTTCAAGGTAACCATGCTCTCCTGTTCGAAGTTTAATGTGATATAATTTTGCCATCTCATCTCACTTTCATCTGGCCTTGTACCATACTGAACTAAGATTACTGTTACATATTCTTCCTAATTTTCTTCCTCTCATCAATGAAAGAATGGTGAAAGATTCTTCATTCCTTCTTCCGTTCATTCCCTCTATCATTCTTTTATGCAAGAACCGTTTTTAAAGGAATGAGTTTTTGGTAACATAACACTCTCCCCTTCCTTTCATTTCTGTCCCACTTCAAAAGCAGCTGCAACACAGATATCTCCATGGAAACCTGATTTGCCACTATTTCGCTTTCAAATTACAAGCAGGAAAGTCGTAACGAAGCGGATCTATGGAGAAATTAAGAAAGAGAAGAAAAAATTGTGACGGATGGGATAGGTGGTGAAGGAAAGAACACAAGAAACGGGTGTGACATAATTTAATGTTGGTTGTCGGTAAGGTGGGGGCGGTGATGTTTAAAGACTGAGAGGTGCTTCGGGAGCAAAGGTGGTTATTTTTATGCATCATTGATCAGAAGTCTTACAACCTGCATGCCTTCCTTGATGAAACGCGAGTCTCACAAAGAATGGTAAGAATCGAACCAGAAGTTCTCTCTCTATTTTTAAGTTTTCCATTACATCATCATTATATATATATATATATATATATATATATATATATATATGTATGTATGTGTGTGTGCATGTGTGTATACTGACGATAATATATATATATATATATATATATATATATATATATATATATATATATATATATACACACTGAGTGTAATGGCAAAATTGTCCAAATCGTGTAACAGAATAATTGTCCATTTGTTAGATAAAACTTTGAACCATTGTATCTTAGAAATGATTAAAGATATCTTACTGGAATTCTCCAAGAGTTTATAACACTATTGGGCTCTACTTTGAGCAATAAGAATGTATAATTACTCTCTAAGCTTAACAGAAGAATTGTGTTGGAATCGATCATAAATGAAAATTGCATGTCCATCATTAATTAATCATAGCTAAGGATCGGAAGCTCATGAAGGATTGAAATGAAATTCCAGTATATATATATATTATTTCTAGATCATTTCCCCACTTATTGAAGATGATCTACGTCTTCTCTAACTTTCTGTATTGGAGTAACAAGGTGCCTCATACGTTGCAGGTACAATTTCATTTTCAAGTCTTTTTTCACTGCTCTTTGAACTGTCATAGCTGAAACTACACGCTCATGTACCAAATGTCTTATGGATTGACTTGGATCTTTTCTAGTTGATTTCATTAGCTCTAAGTTCTTAGAAATGATTAAAGATATCTGACTGGAATTCATTCTTCGAGCTTTTTATAACACTAATGGACTCTACTTTGAACAATAAGAATGTATTTAGTTCTAAGTTGAAATGATAATCCCTCTTGCTGTTGTGACCTCCTGACCCAATTTTCCTCCCAACTGTTCTGTCTTTTTCAAACTTATTCACCATTCTCTTTATGTTTCTTGAATGGATTTTGAAGATGGAAGCCAGAGTATGAAAATTCATGCTATTACTGAAGGCCTGAATGATCATTTTCCTCTCACCATTGGTCAGTTGTGAAGATATAGTTGGGCTGAAACAAAACAATTTTAAGCTGTTCTATTTCTAGCTGAATAACTGAAAGGGTTTTTCAGTGATTCTTACAACATATGGTATCAAACTGGCTAAAAGTGTTATCTGAAAAGCTGGAAAATAGAAACTCAATTAGTTTAGTGGTTTTTAGATATTAAACATTTTGCGGAATGGGTAATTATCCCATGCTGTTACATGATTTGGACAATTTTGCTGTTACACCCACTATATATATATATATATATATATATATATATATCCCTCACTGGTATGGGCCAAGTGGTTAGAATGTCCGCATTCTGACAATGAGACCCGGGTTCGAATCTCACCATGGTTAATTTGTCAGGAAGGAAACTTCCTGATATTATTGGACTGGAGAGGTCAACTCCATCATTGAGCACCTGTGGAAAGTGCCTGAAGACCATACCACGGGTTGATCCAAGCCTTGTGAGTGACATTGGGTAGACAGAACTCTTGGATACCATCGATAGCTGTGCTAGCATGAAGTCACAAGTCATCGTGGCTGAGGGCTTGAGCATGCTGGACTTGTTCAAATTGTTGATCATGCTAGAGATCACACTCTTTCCAAAAAATTGTAACTAAGCTCAGCTCAGTATAGTTGCAGTATAAACCACAAGTGGGCTTTGTGGGTGTTGAGAAAGCACAAATGTGCCTGAGCAAGCGTCTGTAATAGGCATTGGCTAGCCGCCCTAGTAGACAGGTATCCTCGAATACGAGTGGCCAGCTATACATCCCTCACCAGTAGTATGACTCAGAACTTCATGCACAATGCATACTTCAGGTGCTGGGTAGAGACTGACTCCTACATAATTTAAATTCGAATATTAATATCTGGTTAATACAATGCTGGTGCAGTTCATGTATTATATGGAAATTACAGTTTTTATTTTGAAAAATATATATTGAATTTAAAATACAGAGGATTTTTATTTTTTATATAAAAAAATAAATTAAAAAATATGTATTAATTTTAAGTTGTGAATTTTATTTTATATTAAACATATCGGGAGATTATTGATTTTTTTTTAATTTTTTATAAAATTTTTGTGAGCAACAAAAAATTTTAGAGAAAATAGAAACAAAAATGACAATTACAGTGTAACCCGGATATAAGAAACCCTGATATAAGAGAAACCTGGATATAAGAGCGATTTTCTCTGGTCCCAAATTAGAGCCATACTTACCGAAACAAAATAGACCAAACCCGGATATAAGAGAAACCCGGTTATAAGAGAATGATGTAAGAGACATATTCTCCGAACCGACAAGTCTATTATATCCGGGTTACACTGTATATTCAACATTAGGAAGAGACTGTTGGATTTTCTTGGGCAGATAATGAGGAAAGAGGGTTTGGAAAATTTGATATTCACAGTACATTTTGAAGGCGTCAGGGTTAGAGGAAAACAATGCATAACGTACCTAACAAGCTTGAATAAATGGATGGCTTGACAAGGTCTATGAGTAAAACAAAGAGATAATATTTATTAAGAGCTACAAAGTAAAAGAAATCATGGAGAGATATGATCACCAATGCCCTGAATGTACACGACACATAGAAGCTGTGGCTCTAATTCCCAGACTAAACATGTTGATTATTCAAAATTTTTTTGGTTGGTCACAGATGTCATCAAATCTTGCCTTGGGCTTTGCATATTATCACAGAATAGCAGTGTCCATTCCACTAAGTTGATAAATGGAGTGTTTGGTGGGTGGAGATAAGAACCTTCTGACAGTCATGCGGATGTGTTTGGGGGAAGAGTGTGAAGCGTAACACACACGTCGTGGGAAAGAAATATATTAAAATGTAGTTTCGATTTGGGGTGAAACCTTATTAAATACAGTTTAAAATTTTAGGGTACATAATGAGGATAGATGGGTTAGAAAATTAGACACCCACAGGGAATACTGTATGCAAAAAGAACAGAGGTGAACAGTGAGGAATCTACCAGATGAGCTTTATTTTCTAAATGCCTGGATGAAGAGAGACGGTGAAGTAAAGCAAAATGAGAAAAGGATAGGAAGTTGTGGAGAACCATGATCGCCCAAATCCTGAAGAGTCTCAGCAAATAGAAGAAGAAGAAGAAGAAGAATTAATCAAATATTTCACCTCAGTCATTCAGATAGGACCAAGAAGTTTAGATCAAGAAGTGCATAGTAATCAATAAAAAATAACAATTGATTTTAGATCTATTAAAGCATAAAAAACAACATTGGGTGTAAGTAATTTCAATTTTGGGAAATCAATTGTAATGAGCAATGTGTACTTTATTTTTTTAAAATGAAGTCAATTAAGAGAAACAGAAATTATTTATGATTCCAACTAATATCTATCT
>OZ038499.1:48258927-48268927 GCA_964036315.1 Acanthosepion esculentum | reverse complement strand
AGAAGAAGAAAAGAGAAGCAAAAGAAGAAGAAGAAAAGAGAAGTAGAAAAAGAAGGAAAGAGAAGTAGAAGAAGAAAAGAGAAATAGAAGACGACAAAAAAGAAGAAAAGTGAAGTAGAAGAAGGAAAGAAAAGAGAAGCAGAAGAAAAGAGAAATAGAAGAAGAAGAAGCAGAAGGAGAAGAAGAATAGAGAAGTAGAAGAAGAAGAAAGAAAAGAGAAGTAGAAGAAGAAAAGAAAAGTAGAGGAAAAAGAAAAGAGAAGTAAAAGAGAAGTAGAAGAAGAAAAGAGAAGCAGAAGAAGAAAAGAGAAGTAGAAGAAGAAAAGAGAAGGAGAAGCAGAAGAAGAAAAGAGAAGTAGAAGAAGAAAAGAAAAGAGAAGTAGAAGAAGAAAAGAGAAGGAGAAGTAGAAGTAGAAGAGAAGTAGAAGAAGAAAAGAGAAGGAGAAGTAGAAGTAGAAGAAAAGGGAAGTAGAAGAAGAAAAGAAAAGTAGAGGAAAAAGAAAAAAGAAGTAAAAGAGAAGTAGAAGGAGAAGGAGGAAAATGAAGTAGGAAAAAGGAAGTGGGTGAAAGGAGAAACGAATGGATTCAAAGAAAAAAGGAAAAGAAAAAAAGAGACGACTGAAAGTGGTTATTTAATTTCATCTTAAAAGACAGCTGTTCCGCACATGCACATTTACGTACACTAACCTCTTTTATCAGGATGAACAATCCAATAAATAAGTCCAGTATTTACGTGTTTCCTGCCGGCAAGACCTTTTATTACCATTTGATTTTGGGACATCCAAAAATGAACAAACAAAACAAGCAGATATTACTGAGGGAAACACGTGGAGCCACTGCTGACTTACCAAAATTCATTCGTAAAGTCAATTCCATAACAGCCAACATATTTTAATAACATCAGTTTACAAGAGATTTTTTTTTTAAGCGATTCGATGCAATTTAGAGAATTTGTTACATTATGGTTTGTATTTGATGCATTCATATATAGAACTGTATCAGTTCTGGGATATTTTTACTTTGTGATTAATAGATATTCCTGTTTATTCTGAAAATTATTTTTTTAAACACTTGCAAGCGGCTGTTAGAAAATTTTATTTGCCTTGTTAGGATGGACAAGATATCATGTGGTAAATTTTTTATCTTCTTTTTTATTTTAATTTATTTGTCTTTTTTTTAATAATTACACTGCAAGCAAGGTAATAAAGCCCCCGAGACACAAAGGGAGGTTACTGAGTGTTAGAGAATATTAGAAAAACACAGTTAAGGAGAGAGAACAATGAAAAAAACAGAAATGAAAAACATTGGAAGATAACAGTTGACACTGCATTTAAATTTTTGAAAATGAAAGATGTCTGTGAAGCAAGAAGGTAGAAGAGAGTTCCACAAGCAAGAAGTGCAACAGAAGAAACTGTTAGAATAGAACTTACGGTTACATCTAGCCATTTCAACTGTAAAATGATGAGGCCTTGCCCCCAATCTAGTTCTGCACTTAAATTTATAAAGTCTAGCTATTATAGAAAAAGAACACCAGAACAATTACCATGAAAGTATTTATAGAAAAGACACTGAGAATCTAGTTTACAGTGGTGGGAAAGTGACTAAAGTCAAGATGCCAGGCTAGGGCTGATAACATTGCAGATTCTTATTTAGAGTTTATCAAGAATCTCTAAATATATATATATATATATATATATATGAAGAAATATAGTCTTAAAGTGAGCTATATTTATGGGATAAAGTGCTCAATATCAGAGATAGAGCGTGTGTAAATATAAAAGTGGACATGGAAGTCAGCACTTAGAGGCGACAGTCTGTTTCATGCTAGTGCAATCGTCAGGACGATTGCACTAGCATGAAACAGACTGTCGCCTCTAAGTGCTGACTTCCATGTCCACTTTTATATTTACACACGCTCTATATATATATATATATATATATATATATATATATATATATATGAGAAGGGTTCACAAGTGAGAAGTGCGATAGAAGAAACTGTTAGTATAGAACTAATTGTTACCTCTAGCCATTTCAGTTGTAAAATGATGCGGCCTTGCCACCAATCTAGTACTGTACTTAAATTCATAAAGTCAGGGTATCATAGATAAAAGTTCACCAGAAGTATTAGAATATAATAATAGTAATAGAAGTATTAGGATAGAGATCGATAAAAGAACAAAAATGAAGAAAACAGTAGATAACAACTGATATTAGCATTTAAATTTCAGAAGGTCAAAGTTGACTAGGAAGCCAGAAGCCGGAATAGAAGTGCGACAGAAGAACTGTTAGCGTCGAACTTACGATTACATCAAGCCATTTCAACTGTAAAATGATGAGTTCTTGCACCCAATCTAGTACTGCACTTAAATTCATAAAGTCTATGTATTATAGAGGAATGAACACCAGAACAATTACAAAGAAATTATTTATAGAAAAGACACTGAGAATCTAGTTTACAGTGGTGAGAAAGTGACTGAAGCCAAGGTGCCAGGCTAGCGATGATAACATTGCAGAGTCTTATTTAGATTTTATCAAGAATCTCTAAATATATAGCAGGAGCACCAGACCTGATGTGGCAGCAATATTTGATGCATGGATGAATGGTAGACTTATACATATGTAAGATAGATTCCGGCAAGAAAAATTGTCTAGCATGACAGAGGAAATTGATTCAATATAATCTTTCCACTTCATGTTAAAGAAGCAACACGAGCCATTCTATTGGAAGTTAGCATCAGCCATACTGATGGAAGGCTAAAAGGGTTCTCTCTGACAATTAAAAGAGAACAGCTTCATATTTGGAGCCATTAAAATTATCAAGCCATTCCTTGTCCCAAAATGAGGAAATTTACAATTAAGACAGGAGTAAAAAATTATCACCATAAAGTACAGTGTAACCTGGATATAAGAGAGTTGCCAGGGCCGGATAAGAGGTCTCTTATATCTGGTTTTCTCTTATATCCGGGTTTGGTCTATTATATATACATTAACACAGACTCTAATTTGGGACCAGAGAAAACCTCTCTTCTATCCGGGTTTCTCTTATATCCGGGTTACACTGTATCTAATTTTTTTTTTATTTGAGAAGGAATCGGTGAAAGGGGTTCACGGACATTATATAGATGGTTATGAAGTCAAAGTATCCATTGTTTTGTAAGAACAAGCTTCAAGTATTTGTGCATCTTCCTGAAGTCTGTCTTTTCTTTACTTCTCACCAACGTTGTTTCATTCTCTTTCACCCCTAGTAACTGGCCACGTCTTTGGGACATTATCGCCTTGCTTTTTGGAGTTGTTAACATCTTCTTCAATCTGAAAACATGGAGAAAAATAATGATTTTTTTTATACCTTTTTTTGCTCAAAGTAACTTTTGCTCCTTTGCCATAACATCTTTGCCATTTCTCTTCTGTACATTCCCTCAATCTCATTAAGCAGGTTTCTCGCTGTTTCTTTTGCTGTCATTATATCTTGTGAGTGTTAAATTCTTCAAGCCCTCTTTCTTATTCATTAGGGCTGTTAAGTATCACATACGACACATGCTTGAGGAACATGTGTTTTTCGATTCATGACTGACTAGGCAGAAGATAAAATGATACAAGTCATAATAATTAACCCATAACAGGGGGGAAGGTTCATACCAATTCCCAAGTGTATTTGCATGTAAGTGAATATAACGAACCTGACTGGAATTTGAACTCAGCTCTCCGATCAACAAGTCCAAGCAATTATCCATTATACCAACCACACATACAAGCTTACAGCACCAGGTTTTTCTCAAGTGGTCACCCATCAAGGTACTGAGCAGACTCAGATGTTGCTTAATATTGGTGATAATACGAGAACTGGTGTTTCAATGTCATGTGACCATAAACATCATAAAATTTGAAAAAGACATCTTCTGAAATAAGTATTTATTTTTAGGACATTAAATTGTATATTTAAGTATACTTGTATAAATCCTGTGCTTATTTTTTTTTTAAATAATTTAATTTTTTAAATAATTTAATTTTTTTAAAATAATTAATAATTTACTCTTCTGTTAGCTTGGAGACCACCTGGCTACATTTTAGAAAGCATTAAGGAGCCAGGGCCCACAGGTTGAAGAACACTGATTTAAATATTGTATTTGAAATTCGGATATTCAGGGTATAACATAGAATGAAGGAAGGCCAAAGAAATATCGACCGAGATGTCATAGTAAAAATCAAAAAATGAAAACAAGTAACTTGAAGGTTAATAGGAATTGAACTTGCTATCTCTGGTTTATGAAAGATGCGTTTTTTACTATGCCACGGTTGGGTGCTTTCCTTTTTACTCAGTTTTTGTTCCTTCAATATTCTCTTGTCTTGTTTGCTGGCATTTTTATGAATTTTACGTTCTATCAAAATCAATACGGCTGTTGCTTTCGGGTAAGCGTCTTCAACTCCCCCACGACTTTCAAACGATTGTTCATTTCTATACGTTGTTATTTTATTATTGTTATTTCTCATTTGCTGGTTTTTACTATACCCTGCGGTGCTTGTCACTATCTGGGAGCTATCGACTCTTTTAGCGTCAATATATTGCATTGACTGAAAGAAAGAAGAACAACAACTACAACAACAATAATGATGATGACGATGACAAGAAGGAAAAGTATGTGTGAAGTGGGAGGAAGAGGAAAAGGAAGGAAAGCAAAGAAGGTCTATGGAATGAAATAGGAAAGGAAGAAAAGAAGGGAAAAAAGAGGCAGAGGATGGGAAGAAAGAATGAAAGAAAGAAAGAAAGAAAGAATGAAAGAAAGAAAGAAAGAAAATGATAGAAACTGAAAAAGAAAATGAGAAAGATAAAGAGAAAAACGAAACAAGAAGAAAATTAATATGAATTGGAAGAAGATGCCAAAGAGAGAGAGAAATAGACTAATAGTGAAGCAGAAAGGAGAAGATGAAGAAGAAGAAGAAGAAGATGAAGAAGAAGAAAACAAAGAAGAATTGAAAAAGAAAAGAAGAAGAATTGAAAGAAGATGCCAAGAAAGAGAGAGAAAGAGATCAAGATGCTGAAAGAAGAAGAAGAAGAAGAAGAAGAAGAAGAAGAAGAAGAAGAAAAAGAATTAGAATTGAAGGAAGATGCTAAAAAGATATATGTGGGAAAATAGAAATGAAAAAAAAGGCAAGATTGGAGTCAGAGGATGGAAAGAAAAACAAAGAAAGAAGAAACTGAAAAAGGGGAATGTGAAAGAAAACGAGAAAAGGGGATAAGGAGAGGAAAAATAATAAATAGATGCAAGGAGACAAAGAAAGATTGAAGAAGACAGAAAAAATAAATGAAGAAAAATGAAAAGGGGGATGGGATAAAGAAAGGTGAAATCATAAATGAAGAGGAGAAAGTAAAACAAAGGGAAAAAAAGCAAGTTAGAAAGTGAGGAAGATGAGAAAGAAAGTAAGAAAGAAAGAAAGAATAGTGCAACAATGAATGGAGAAAGAAAGAAAGAAAGAAAGAAAGGAAAAAAAATAAAATAAAATTGAGAAAGAAAATGGCCATTGTGATAAGAAAGAAAGAAACAAACAAACAAACAAAGCAAGAAAAGAAAAAAGAAATAAAAGAAAAATGAAAGTATGAAAGAAAGAAAAAGGAAGGAAGACAGAAAGAAAGAAAACAAAAAAATTAAAGTGAAAAAGAAAATGGCCACTGTGATAAGAAAGAAAGAAAGAAAAAAGGAAGGAAGAAAGAAAGAAAACAAAAAAATTAAATTGAAAAAGAAAATGGCCACTGTGATAAGAAAGAAAGAAAGAAAAATATAAACGAAGAAAAAAGAAAAGTAAACGAAATATTAATTAGATATAAAGATGTATAATGCCAGATATGCTCAATAAAGGTTGGTAACAAGTCCCTGGCGGTCAAAGAAAAAGAAAGAAAAAGAAAGAGATAATAGTAATGAAAATAATACAAAGGAAATCTGTAGAAATTAGATTAAAAAAATAACTAACAGACACACATACAGGCGCAATCACATAGATATAGATATAGAGCTGGTGTTGATGGGCAGAAACGACTGTGTAGTGTTTCTCTTCAGAAAGAAGGTCAGTTTGCCTTGGCAATCATTCAAAAACCTCGTCTGTAACTAAACACCATTTATTTGTCCCTAAAATTATGATTTAGATAAATTTACTTAACAAGCAAGAAAGGTGAGTGGAGAGACAAAGAGAGAGACGAAGCAAAATGAAAGAAAAACATACAAGTGTAAGAGAGATAACAGAGGAAACATTCTATAAGATATGGAAGGAAAGGTAAACTCTAAGTGAGGGAGAGAGAGAGAGAAATAGAGTAATAGTGAAGAGGAGAGGAGAAGCAGAGAAAAAGAAAAAACAAAGAAGGAAAAGGTGAGAAGAAAGAAACGGGAGAAGATGGAGAAGGAGAGAAGAAAAAGATTTGTAAGAAGAAGTCAAAGGAAAGAGAGAAATAAAGTATCAGAGAAGAAGAAAAAGAAGGAGAAGAAGAAAGATGCCAAAATGATATTTGGGGGGAAAATAGAAATGAAAAAAGAAGGAAAGCTGGTGGACAGAAGACGGAAAGTAAAAAACAGTGAAACAAGAAAATGAAAAAGGGGAACGAGTGAGAGAGAGAGAAGTAAAGTAATGAAGAAGAAGAATTGAAAGAAGAGGCCAAGAAAGAGAGAGAGAGAAGTAGAGTAATAGAAGAGAAGAAAAATTGAAAAAGAAAAGAAGAATTGAAAGATGCCAAGAAAGAGAGAGAGAGAAGTAGAGTAATAGAGAAGAAGAGGAAGAAGAAGAAGAAGAAGAAGAAGAAAATTAAGAAGAAAAATTGAGAGAAGATGCCAAGAAAGAGAAGTAGGACAATAGAGATGCTGAAAAAAGAAGAAGAAGAAGAAGAATTGAAGGAAGATTCCAAGAAAGAGAGAGAGAGAGAAATAGAGTAATAGATATACTGAGAAAAGAAGAAGAAGGACATATCAGAATAGAGAGAGTGAAAGAGAAAAATAAAGAAAAAAAACAACACTGAAGAAGAAAAAGACTAAAGGAAAGAGGAAAAGACAAAGACGAACAAAGTTTGCACAAAATGGCCAGATAGGGGAAGGAAAATGATGGATTTAAAAGAAGAAAGGACGGCATCTCGACTTCAGTCACTTTCACACAACTGTATCATATCTTCCTTCTATAAATATTTTTATGGCAATTGTCCTAATGAGATCTCCTCCTTGGTACGTCAACAGCATGAATTTAAGCATACTACTAAATTGGCTACTAGGCCATATTATTTTACGGTTGAAATAGCTAGATGTTACCGTGAGTTCTATTCTAATAGTTTCTTTTCTTGCACTTCTCATCTGTGGAACTCTCTTTCGATTATTTGGTTCCTTGCCACCCACAATCTTCAAAGATTTAAAAGGCAACACCAGTCGCCATCTTCCTGAAACCTGTTCTTTTATTGTCCTTCATCCCAGTAATCTCTTCACATTCTCTTCCACTCCCAGTTAAGCCGTGATTGTTAGTGGCATTGTTGTCTTGCTTGGGTTTAAATTTAAAAAGAAGGAAAACAAAGTGCATATGAATTATAAAAAAGAAAGAAAATGAAAAGGCAGAGGATAGAAAGAAAGAAAGAATGAAATAGAGAAAATAAAACGTGAGTCTTCTTTTATATATATATATATTCGGCCCTTCAAAAAGTGTGGATGGTTCTGCACAAAACCTTCACCACTATAATTAAATCTCATGTGCTGGTGTCGGGATGTCAGTTCCTAGGAACTGATCTGCTTGACCCTCATACGTCGAATCGACGAGAGAGTCAAGTATATATATATATATATATATATGTGTGTGTGTGTGTGTGTGTGTGTGTGTATATATATATATATGTATACACACACACATATTGTTCAAAATGACCAAGGAGGGAATCTCACATTCTCTATTATAAAAACAACTTGAAAGAGGTTGTTTAAACGACACAAGGACTGACCAAAATTAACAATAAAAAAACAAATTATAACTACAGATAAAGTTCCCTTCCTTCAAAAACAGTCATTGAGACAGCAGGGATTTTTTCTCTCCTGATGATGCCCATGCTGGTCGAAGCTTGCCAAGGAACCTAATTGAAATAATAAAACAAATATATTAATATACAACCCAGTGTGTCTGAAAATTTTAATTTTTTTAATATCTTTTATTGTTCAAAACATACATATATATATATATATATATATATATATATATATATATATATATATATATTACAATGAATCATTCATACACAAAATAGGTATAGAAGTTAATGATAAAAATGGAGAGAATACATCTTCGCAAACAAATTTACTAAAAGACATTAACCCCGAACCTGTAAATGAATGTTATGATCCCTGTTTATAAATTCCAGTTGAATAAGGTCTTTTTTGATATATTTACGATCTTTCATCTGTTCCTACAGATATCATCAGGTAAGAAAATATATATATATATATATATATATATATGTGTGTGTGTGTGTAAAAATTTCTCAGAATCACTACTCTCCCAAGCCAATGTACACAACAAATATATCAAGAAATCAAAAGGAAACACTTGAATCTGCCAACACAACAATACAAACAATATTTCTACATGTAAAAATATTTTTTTCAAACATAAAGTAACTGACATAATTTTTCAGGAATATACAAGAGCATTTCTAAATCTAGTTGTTAACAACATTTTGATTGTTGTTTATAGATACTTTTTCAAGAAATTAATTTAGTTTTCTGCCTTGAAAAAGTCCACATTCAACGAAACATGTCAGCTAAAACTAGTTTTCCTATTGTCTTTTGCCTTATTACATATATATATATATATATATATATATAGTGTATTTAGGCAGCAAATTCTCTTTTACACATATCTGATTGAATAAATTAGACATTATGTTTGCTAATTTTTAACAAAATCCCTACATACTCACAAATAACCTTCTGTGTATTGATGAGAGAAATGTGCTATAACTGTTTAAATTTCTTTTATTTTCATTTCCCATTGTCAACTGTTTTGCATTAATGAACAACATATAGTTTTGTACCACTTTCACCCTTGAAGATGATCTTGGAAATGAAAATAAAAGAAATTTAAACCGTTATAGCACATTTCTCTCATCCTTAAATATCAATACACGTGAATATGAACGGATTTTATTAAAAATTAGCAAACATAATATCTGTAATTTATTCAGATACAGATACATATATATATATATATATATATATATATATATATATATATATATTTAAATGTCCCACAAGGCTGGCATCCCGCTCCCACCCCTACACCATTGAAACTGTTAGATGTTGACGTCTCTTCTACTCCAATAGCTTCATGTCTCGCACATCTCGCCTATGGAACTCCCTTCCCTATTACTGTTTCCCTGACAAATACAATCTCCAACGGTTTAAGTGTAGCGTCAATCGACATCTCCAGTTGCCTTGATCTATCCACTTCCCTTCTCCACATCCTTTCATTTTTCATTCCTATCTGCTCTCACTCCAAATCTTCTGTAACCCCCTTGCCTTGATCGACCCACTGTCTTTCTCTTTCTCCACATCCTCTCCTTTACCACTCCTATCTGCTCTTCCTCCAACCCTTCTTTAACCCCATGCGTGATAGTGGCCTCCAGCCTTGCTTGGGGTGATACGCTTAAAAAAAAAAATATATATATATATATATATATCGGTTTTGTAGTTTTGTAATACGCACTACAAAACCGATATTAAAATAACCTGATCCTAAGTGCGAAATTCCTGATAATAATTGTGACAATACTATTATTATTGAACAATTTAGTTCATGCCACTTTTCTCCAGTACACGAACGCACATTTTTCAAATTTAAAAAAATTCAACCTCAGCGTTGTGTCTGCAGCGCTCCAAAATTATTCTTACATTTAACAATATCTCATTACTAAAAAAGCACTCTTTCGGACCACAATATCTTTCGATGTCGCATTACTATTCGGAGTTTAACAAAAACACACTAATATGTCT
>OZ038499.1:48241427-48253927 GCA_964036315.1 Acanthosepion esculentum | reverse complement strand
TATTCGCTTACATGTGTATGCACTCTTACACACATATATATGGTTGCTAATATCTAGTTATTTGATTTATCCACATTATTACCCATTTATATATATATATATATATATATATATATATATATATATATATCATGCTAGACCACTTCAAACATCCAGCTTCCCAAAGAATGACTGCAAAATTCGAAAGTACTTGAAAAAAAAGAAATATATTTGATCTTCGGACAGTTTATCTACGACTTTGTACATAATTCTCAAAACCTTATCCAAAAATTGGAAAAATTAAATAACAAAATTAAACAGACAGACCTTGTTGGTTATTTTTAATCAAAGTAGGATATATATATATATATATATATATATATATATATATATATATATCATATAAGAGTAATTAAGATTACATGAGATTAATGATCATTTTTACAATGCAAATTGAAATAAAATTTATAAGGATTTTTTAAACCAGTCAATGGATGATAAATTATTGAAAAAAATTTCAATAATTTATCATCCAGTTTGGAAAATCCTTATGAATTTTATTTCATTTTGCAAGGTGAAAATTATCATTAACCTAATGTAATCTTAATTCCTCTTGTATAAATCATGTTGTTCTGTTTAATTAAAACATTGAGCTCTATGTGTGAATCAGTTTTAATATTTAATATTTTATATTGTATTAATAGGATTCACTTGGATTATATATCAATGTATATTTACCTATATATATATATATATATATATATATATATATATATATATATATATATATATACAGTGGTAGTTAGATATGTGTGGTAGTTAGAATTCCTTTGTCTGCATCCTTGTATTCTTGGGAAGCTGGATGTTCGAAATGGTCTACTGTGATAACCTCTTTACCTATAGTAATCATAATTTATAAACTTTCCCCTCCTCTAAGTTCTCCCCAACTCTCTTTCCATTAATCCATTGCATCCTTTTATCTATGTATTTTAAAGTTATTTTTAAATTTCTTTTAATTTCTTTTTTAATTTTAAATTAAATTTGCATTTTCCATATAACTCCAAATTAATGTGATAATGTCAATATTCAGGTTTAACTTTATAAAACTTATTGCCTTTAAGAGAAATAACTTCCACGCCTACCTGAAACCTGTCTCGTTCCTTTCGTCAGACAAATACATTGAAATGGATAATTTCTGTGCTAGTTTTTTGACTGCTGTTTTTTTTTAGCTTTCACAGTTAAATTTATATTTCTTATATGAACTGAGACCACGCAGGAGTTGACAAGACAGATGACCGATTTGTTCTGTAATAATAAATACATTGAGCTCTTTTTGTGGAACAATCTTATATTTTATATTACTAGGATCCATTTGGATTATATACCAACAGATTTATTACCATTACTATATATATATATATATATATATATATATATATATATATATACACACACACATATGTATACATAAGTATATATATATATATACAGATATATATACATATATATACATATATATATACAGATATATATATATATATATGTATACATAAATATATATATATATATATGTATACATAAATATATATATATACAGATATATATATATACATATATATACATATATATATACATACATATATATATATACATATATATATATATATATATATATATATATATATATATATATATATACATGTTTTATTAAATAATATAGACAAGTTTTGTCTTTTTATTTGCAGGAAATTCCTTTCATATTGTCTGATAAGCTCAATAACATTATCATTGAAAGACGAGGAATATATATATAATATATATATATATATATATATATATATATATATATATACACACACACATCAATATACATACATATATATATACATACATATATATATGCATATATATATATATATATGCATACATATATACATACATACATATATATATATATATATATATATATATATATATATATATATATATGTATGTATATATATATATATATATATATATATATATATATATATATGTATACATGCACATTTTGCTACTACTGTTGACTGACAAGTGTTTACAGTTGATTAATCATGCGATTTGATTCGATGACATTACTGAGATTATGACAAGTAGGAGCTTAATGGAGCATTGATAATCCACCCAGGGTGTTAAATCTTGCTGGGTGTCTAACACTGAATCAATGTTCAAAGCTATACACAGCCATCTGGGTGCTAACTCAGGGTATAGCCTACTGTAAAATAACCATTTCTTTTCTTGTGCCCACAAGGTTTGGAATTGTGCTGTAACTGAATCAAGCTTTGATGTGAGTGTCTTTTTAAAACAGAGAATATGGCAGACAATACATGCACAAGTTTTGTTAGCTCCAACTGATTAAGGTCTGTCTAATCCTTCTTTTTTATTGTATTCTTTCTATTTTCAAAAAGTATGTTACACATCGCCAGCATGATTGCTGTCTATCACAGCCTTGTGCAATTGATTAAGTTTCGAAAAAATAACGACATTTGCAAAAAATATTGATACACTCTAAACCTTAAAGTACACTTCATTTTCTTTTTTCACTCACAACCCCTGATGAGAACTTACATTAATCCGAAAGCTTCTGGCAACACAACATGAATTCTAGCCAATTTATCCACACACAGCAGAAATTTGCAATAGGATATACAGGGTACGATGGATAAATTGTAGGCTAAATGATGCAAAAAATGAAAATAAGACTGACATCTCATTTTAACAGATTTACTTACCAAAATTTACCATGCAGTTCACCTTTTTCCTTTATGTGCCATGTCCTTTCAGTGTGTGTATATATATATATATATATATATATATATATATATATATATCAGTCATTTCACATCTATTTATCTTTCTCAGTCTGGTCATATATATATATCTAGCTCAGTTTGTTTTATATTTATCTATCTGGCTACCTACCTATCTTAGTCTGTTCAAATCTACCTATCTATCTATCTATCTATATGAGTGCGTGTGTGTGTGTATGTGTCATTTTACATCTATTTATCTATCTCAGAATGGTCATATATATCTATCTAGCTCAGTTTGTTTCATATCTATCTATCTTAGTCTGTTCATATCTATCTGTCTCTTTGTGTGTGTGTGTGTGTGTGTGTGTGTCATTTTACATCTATTTATCTATCTCAGAATGGTCATATATATCTATCTAGCTCAGTTTGTTTCATATCTATCTATCTTAGTCTGTTCATATCTATCTGTCTCTTTGTGTGTGTGTGTGTGTGTGTGTGTGTATGTCATTTTACATCTATTTATCTATATCAGTCTGGTTATATTTATCTATCCATCTATCTAACTTAGTCTATTCATATCTATCTATATGTATATATATAAAATGAAGAGGTTATAATGGTTCCAACGAGAGAAAAGTGTGTATATTAAAAAGAAGAGAGGTACCGCAAACTTTTTGGGTTGTAATGTGGGTTTTTAAAAAAATATTATTCTTTATTTTTCATAGTTTTACAACATGTGTTTCTGGTCTTATGACTGTCTTCAGGTAAAGGCTGGAGATTTCCACATATTATTAAAAATAATTATTAAAAATAATTAATTTTTTTCCTTTATGTTTTTCAATGTTAAATATTCTCGATATGAGACACTCTGTTTTTGTGTTGGTCATTCCAATGTCTTTCTCGTTAAATGGTAGTGAAGAGTTCTGAGCGAAGGGTCATAAAACAATTAAGGTTGGTTTGAGAAGTGATGAATCAGGTTGTCTTATCTTTTAATGTTTTAATAACCCCTGTGTGTTCTTAGATCTCTTAGATCTATTTCCCTTTTCATGTGTTTCTGTCAGCATGCGTGTATATATGTGTGCGTACATTCCCCCTGAATACATACACTGTCTCACTACGAAGAATTAGTAAACACATTTGTACACATACACATGTATTTATATATATATATATATATATATATATATATATATATATATATTG
Organism: Acanthosepion esculentum; assembly: GCA_964036315.1. Lineage (NCBI taxonomy): Eukaryota > Metazoa > Mollusca > Cephalopoda > Sepiida > Sepiidae > Acanthosepion > Acanthosepion esculentum. The sequence continues at coordinate 48,249,953 of OZ038499.1, read as the reverse complement.
TACACATACACATGTATTTATATATATGTGTGTGTGTGTGTGTGTGTGTGTGTGTGTGTGTGTATATATTTGATATATTTATATTTATATATCGTTTATATTTGAGTCTGTAAGCATTTACTTTTTTCATGAGAAGTTAAATATTTATTATTTATATTTGTAACTATTTACATTGTTCGGACTGTTATCCTCATCTTTATTGCCATATTCACAGTGTTTCACCTTCTTCAGGTGATATATGTTGGAATTTCAAACTGAACCCTTTATCTCGTCCATGGAAGTAAATTGTTCTAATTCCACATGCCATGCCTTTCGATATCTAAGTTTTAAATTAATTCCCCTTGATACCTCATCTCTCCAAATTATTGTTCCCTCTGCTGTGACCCAGTAGTGAACTCGCAACTCTTTCATCAAGTCAACCAACGCTTTTATTCACTGGGCCATGTGTCCCTGAAAAAGGTCAAAGTGTACAATGGCTGAAATATTGTGAATATGAAAATGAAGATGAGGACAACAGTCCAAACAACGTAAATAGTGTAAATAGTTACAATACCTCATCTCAGAAAAATAGACAGATCACAAAGAAGTCTGGAGCGTACAATGGCTAAAACATCTTGAATATGACAATAAAAATGAGAACAACTGTCTGAACAATGTGAATAGTATAAATAGTTACAATACCTCATCTCAGAAATATAGACAGATCCTGAAGAAGGCTTGTCTGTACAATGGCTGAAACATTGCAAATATGGCAATAAAGATGACAACTGTTCGAACAATGTAAATATAGAGTTATATTTTTTCCTATAATTTTACTTTGTTTGGGGTTAGGATTAATATTGGTTGTTTATATTTGAATCTTGTTAGGCACGCCCTTTTTGTAGGGGATGCAGTCGACATCTACTGTGTCCTAACAAATTTCTTCCTAGTGTTATTGATGTTAGTTACACTCACACAACATTTTGGGTGTCCTATTCTCCAGCCATCTTCAGGCCTGTAGAATAGAGAGTCACCTTTTTAAGTGGAAAACCCTCTGACTGTTAAATGTGATCCAGTATTCCATACACTCAAAGAGAGCTATGAGCAGACCTGCCAAAATTTCTCATATCTGTTCTTATTAACGGTCAATTTGTTTGTAAGCTGGAGGGAGGGATTAAGCTAATCGCTTTAAGAGAAGGCATAATCGGTGTTCATACACTGGCTCTAATCTTCATTTGTGCAAGTAATCTGGATTAAATGAATCTTATAAACACAGACTGAAAACAAACTGATCCACACATCAAATTTATGAGCAGATGTATATGTAGGTGTTTTTTGATGCATTTATATGTGTTTTTTGTGTACCGTGCATATCTTGAGGTGCATAGAGGTGTTTACATGTAAACATAATTGTATGATTGCAAACTGAAAACATATATACAAACATTAATTCCTAAATATGCTCAATAAATGTAACACACTATATATATATATATATATATATATATATATATATGCAAAAAACGGATGCCATCATTTGTTGAACAGGCACCCCTAGCCCACCTTAACTTTACCTCATTTCGAAAGTAACTCATATTTTGAAACAATAGTTGTCAGTGAAATTGAATACCCTACCACACCTAATCAAAATGATTGAATTTCCCTGTATCCTTAGAAACTAATAATAAGAATGTATGTGCTTATAAAACTCAGCAAATTTCAAAATAAGTTATTCCAAAATTCACTTTAAGATGAAACAGTATTAGAAATTTATTCTGTAACTAAATTTTAAGTTTTTAGTTTCTGTTTTTGAAACATGGTAATTCCTGTATAGCGATGGAACTATATTTTTTAATTAGTAAATTTATAATATTTATGCTCTGCAGAATTGTATTGAGCACAGTTTTTTTAAAAATAAAAATAATCAATAAGAACATTGAATTATAAATCTTACTGTTCTTTCTCTTTATTTTAATATGTGTATATATATATATATATATATATATGTGTGTGTGTGTGTGTGTGCGTGTATACATATATATATATATATATATATATATATATATATATATATATATACTCTACCTCGGTTTCAACCATGTGGTATCCTCAGGCAATTCTCTTTCCTTCTTCACATTCTCCTCCTCCCTTACTATTACACCCAACGTCATGCATTTATTTTTTTTTTTGGAAAATAATAATATAGCGTTCATTATTTAAAAAAAAAAATAAAGCATTAAGAGGTCATTTGATAAAAATCATCTGAAGATACTTCAAGTGGGAAACCAAGATAGCGGATTCAAGTGATCTTCTAATTTTTAAACTAGTCTTAGTGGCATCATCACCTTGTTTGAGGTGAATTGATAAAAAAAAGAGTGGATTCATCTGAAATTCCTGATTTTTAAACTTAAAAGCTCTACATGTTATCTTTTTTTGTTTTATTTTTTCACACATGTATTGAGCACTTTTTAATACTAGTGTTTCCTGGTCTAATTCAACTCTGACAATTAACCTTTTATGTATTATATATTCGCTTGACGAGGAAATGGAACTAATGTCTTTAATTTAATAACAAAATTAAATTCGAAGGCTTTAGCTTCCATTTTTGAAACATGGTCATCACTGTGTAGCGAAGAAAACTGTATTTTAAATCAATTAATTTATAATATATATATATATATATATATATATATATATATATATATATATATATATGTATGTATTGTCTGAGAGATGTGATTTATTTTACAATAATAAATTAAAATAATAAAATACAATAATCAAAGTCAGCTATTGAATTAGAGGAACCAATTAGTGTTAAAATGGCAGCATAAAAACATATTCAAATTTTCAGAATATACCTTAATTAGCTACCCAAAATCACTCCTATCTAACTCTTCAAATGTCAACAGAAAAACTGAAAACAAATTCTAATTTCCATATTGAAATCCTCCTTCTAAAACCTTTTCATACTATATTAATTATGATTTATAAACTTTCCCCTCCTCTAAGATCTCCCCAACACTCTTCCATTAATCCTCTTTTACATCCTTTTTTTCTACATATTTTAAATTTATTTTGGATTCATTTTTTATTTCTCTTTTAATTTTAAATTAAAAATTATATTTTTTTTATATAACTCGAAATTGATGTCATAAGGTTAATATTCAGGTTTATTTTAATAAAACTTCTTCCCTTTAGGACAGATAATTTCCACCCACTCCTGATACCTGTCTCATGCCTTTCATCTGACTGAAACACTGAAATGTATGAATTCTGTTCTTGGCAAGTTGGATTTGGGTTGATTTGTTAGCTTTCACAGTTAAATTCTACTTCCTGCCTAGTCTAACTTTATAGACATGAACTCATTCCATACTGGGGTTGATAAGACTGACGACTGACATCATCTACCGAAATAGGCTATTCCCCATTTTGGATTTTAGGGTTTATTAATTATATTACTCTGTATTAATAAATACATCAAGCTTTTTGTGTGGATCAGTTTTAATATTTCATATTACTAGGATCCACTTGGATTATATATCAATGGATTTTTTACCTTTACTACATATATGTATATATGTATCTATTTATTTATTATGCACTGTTACATCAGAACATTTACATACCCACTACAAAAATGTACATCTTGTTTCAACATTAAAAAGTAAGGTTTCTTCAGGTGTGAAATCACAATGGTACTCCAGTGCCATTGTGATTTCCCACCTGAAGAAACGTTACTTTTAACGTTGAAACAAGATGTACAGTGTTGTAGTGGGTATGTACATGTTCTGATGTAACAGTGCATAATAAATAAATAGATATTTATTGCTCTACTTTTGTATTGAGCACTATTTTAAATTAATGTTTTGAATGCAGAAATTTTACTCTTTGTTCTTTTACATTTGGATATATATATATATATATATATATATATATATATATATATATATATATATATATATATTGATGCATGTTTTATTAAATAATATAGATAAGTTATGTCTATTTATTTTATGTAAATTCTTTTCATATCGTCTGATAAGCTTAATAACATTATCATTAAAAGACGAAAGAAAATCACAATATTGATACATATTTTTTAATCCTATCTAAGCTTTCGACTTGCATAAGCCATTATCAAAGATGACAATTACATTACAATATATTAAACAATACATGGACAAAACAATAATGATAGTCGGTTTTTGTTTACATGGAAGATTTCCAAGCAACGACAAACTCATACATACGAGACGCTGGAAGCGAAAATCGCACCACAGCTCATGACGTCACACATGACCGCACGAGAGTGAAAACAAGAAATATTAAGTATGGGAAGCCATTGGTATAAACCAATAGCTTCTGTTTTCAATTTAAGATAAATACACACAATATATATATATATATTTTAAGACATTTTTTATGTTTATATATCTTTTTATAGATACAAATATTTAAGTAAATGCTCTGTTTATAATAAACAGTATTAACAACATTTACTGGCCTGATTGTCCAAGAAATTTTCATAGAAAATATGAGTCCTCCGACGCTCAATGCATATCCAAATGTAAACAAATGACGTCACATATTATGAAATGGACAAAGTCCGACAATTATTTTAAGACATTTTTTACATTTGGATACCCATCGAGCAGATATGAATTTTCAAGAGAAAATCATGGAGAATTGTAGTTTAAAAACAGTAAAATCAATCTTTCTAACTGAAACGCTCCTCTGTGTCTCAATCAGTAAAAGCCTATCAGGCTATATGACGGTTCCTTATAGGATACAGGTTTGATTCCTGTCGGAGGACGCATATTTTCTATGAAAATTTCTCGGACATTCAGGCTGGTAAATGTTGTTAATACTGTTTATTATAAACAGAGCATTTATTAGGTTGGTGCAAAAATAATGTCGTTTTATATATATAAGTTGAACGTCAAAAAACAACATTATTTTTGCACCAACCTAATACTTAAATATTTATATCTATAAAAAGAATATATAAACATAAAAAATGTCTTAAAATAATTGTCGGACTTTGTCCATTTCATAATATATATATATATATATATATATATATATATATATATATATAAAGAGAGAGAGCTAGTCTGTAATATATATGCTAAACACCTGATTATCCGTTTTGTCATTGTGTAACTTTTAGTGACTTGTATGATTGTCATGTTTTTAATAAGATCTAAAAAATGTCACATTTATACAATATGAATTTCTATTCATGGGATATTGAACACTCTGTTCAAAAATCATGTACAAATAGAATCTGAAGATCACTTACTTTATATTTACTCCCTGTTTTTGCTTACCTAAACTTATTTTTCTCAACTTTGCATTTTCTATTTTCATTCATAATTTATCAGTTGATAGTTTAGATGTTAGTACTGTCAAAAGTTTTTACAGGGTCTGGCATTCAGGTCTTCTCCACCAGCTGACAAATTACAGTATCTCCTGGCACGTTTTCAAGTTGATCCAATCATTTCTATCAAATCGTAAAATGAAAGTTGTCCTGAACAGCCACTCATCTACATCCTTTCATACTAACGTGGGTGTCCCCCAGGGCTCCACCCTTGGTCCTACATTGTTTTTAATCTTCATTAACAACATTCCCAAAGACATCAACTCTCAACTTGGCATCTACACTGAAGACAAAAGCTAATATAGATTATTTTTATTGTATGCCATAAATAATGACTTCATTTTCCATGTGCTTTAAGCATAAAAATCATTCTCTCGCTAAAAACGGTGAATCCCAGGCTGTAGCATTGGACATCTCAAAAGCCTTTGACAGGCTCTGACATTTGGGTCTTCTCTACAACCTGAAAAGTTAAAGTATCTCCAGGCACGTTTTCAAGTTGATCCAATCATTTCTATCAAATCGTAAAATGAAAGTTGTCCTGAACAGCCACTCATCTACATCCTTTCATACTAACGTGGGTGTCCCCCAGGGCTCCACCCTTGGTCCTACACTGTTTTTAATCTTCTTTAATAACATTCCCGAAGACATCAGCTCTCAACTTTACATCTTCACTGACGACACATGCTAATATAGATTATTTTTATTATATGTTATAAATCATGACTTCATAATCTCCAAGTATTTCAGGATTAAATCCCGATCTATATTTTCATTTTTTTTTATCTGCTAGCTTTTTTTTTCAACATAAACAAAATTTTCAATTTTTGTATTTGTTTATTTTTTGTATGACTATTTTTCATGCTTTCTGCTGTTTTTGTTTACCTAACATTTTATATATTAAAAAAACTTCAATTTTCTGGGAACTTCTAAAACACGCAATGTACATAATGTATATATACACACATTATATACGTTCCAATGGCTGTCATAACTGGGGGCAATAGTGGAAACACGCTCCCATTGTCTTTAAACAGCTTCCGCTGCATGCATCTTAAATACCTTCTGAAAACTAAGTCCAGTTCCAAGCCGGAAAATGGGCAAAGACAAAAAAACTGGCACCTTATAACTAGCTGGCTTGAGTAAATGGAGCTCGACAGCCCACGGAGGCAGTTCATCTAGGGGAACGAAAACACTGATTTTAAAACTCTGCTGCCTTTCGGTCATACACTGATAAGGTTATCAAAGTAAATCTTGAGAGAAAATCCAGAATGGAGCCTTGAATGTGGTCCTGAATGGCCTTTCATACTATATTATAAATAATGACTTCATAATAATCATTAATGACAATAGGAAAATAGTAGTAATTGCTGACGCGTTTCATCCAATGTGGACTTTCTCAAAGCAAAAAACGAAATGAATTTAATTAAACAAGGTAACTAATAAAAAAAAAAATGTTCTTAACAACTGGAATGTAGATAATGCTGTTTTCATATTGTTAATTGAAAATAACGTCAGTTAATGTCACGTGTGGAGAATATTGTCATTATATCTGTGTTTCCGGATTCAACTATTTTCTTTTGATTTTACGATATTGTTGTATACGTTCATTTGTGAGAGCAGTAATTTTCTTAAGAAAGGTGAAATAGGGGAAAAGCCTGGGCGTAGATTAATATTTGGGTAATATTCTATGGCGGCACTCTCTAGAATTTTCCTTCTGAGTGAGTTATTTTGATTTTAATGTTTATCTAATATATATTACACTTTATTTTCCATATTTTTTGCTACCCTAGTTTCGAGTCTAGTGACCTTCATTAGGTGAAGAATGGTTATTTCTGCATTTTATTTAAAGGAATTAATTTATTTATGTTATCTTATTTTTAACCATTGTCTTTTGTATATGGTAGTAATCCAAATTCTTCTTGGACTGATGGAAAAATCATATATATATATATATATATATATATATATATATATTCATCAGGTTGCAGAAATATATTGAGTGAGCATCTTCAATGCAATTTTTAAGAAAGTTTGTATTTTCTAGCTAAGTGTGCGTGTATGGTTGTATTTTCCATGTTGACATTATGTCAAATTTCAGATAGAGTATATCTATAAAAGAACAATATGAATAAAGACAAAAGAAAAACTTAACTTAGCCAATGAATGTAGGAATGTGCGGATATTAATAATTGGGAAAAAAAACAAAAACATTTTTGCTCTTGTATATAAATACTTACATTTGCCTTGATAAAGTCCCTCAGAGAATGAAACGTGTCAACTAAGATTAGTTTTACATTTGTCTTTATACACACACACACACACACACACACACATATATATATATATATATATATATATATACCCAAGTGTGGGATTGGTATATACGGAGTAAATTCCAATAACCAACAATTATTATTCTTTAAAGAGTGCTCAATACAGAGTAGAGCAGATATAATCATTTATTTAAATGATTATATATATATATATATATATATATATATATATAATACAGTTTTCTGTGATTTTATTTAGTTGCAAGAACGAAATGAAGTTTTTGGGAAATCACAATATTTTCAGATGGTATTGCAACTTTCATCAGAACTTGTGACTGAATATTTTTTTTCAACTATCAATATATGTATATATATATATATATATATATATATATATATATATATATATATATATATATTATATTTTCTGTTTAAACATTATACCCTTTAGCTACAGAGCAAGTGTCTGATCAGCAAAGTCAAATTATTGTTTTTAAACAACAAATTTCCCATGATTTTCCTCAAATGCTCACATCTGCTCAAAGCATATCTTAATGTAAACAAATAATATAGCACATCAGGCTATATGATGTTTCTGTGTAGGATACAGGTTTGATTCCTGTTGAAGGAGACATATTTTATATGAAATTTATCATACATTCAGGCCAGTAAATGTATTTAATACTCTTTATTATAAACAGAGCATTTAGTTAAATTTTTTTCTCTATAAAAATAAGGTATAAACAGAAAATATATTAAAATAATTGTCTTATTTAGTTCATTTCATAATACATACATATACATATAGATATCATATTATTCTGATATCATATATATATAGATATCATATTATTCTGATATCATATATATATAGATATCATATTATTCTGA
>OZ038499.1:48181427-48236427 GCA_964036315.1 Acanthosepion esculentum | reverse complement strand
AATACTCATCGAAACATGATTGCATTTGTGTAGCATTTATTTACATGTTTTTGATGAAATATCCTTAAATAAAGAATACTGGTTTATTTTTGTATTGAGCTCTAAATTGAATGTTACAAACATCAGAGTTGGACTCTATTCATTGTCATTTTACTTGTATATATATATATATATATGTATATATATATATATATATATATATATATAGCCAGAGGCAACCTGACATCTAGCTACACTGATGAGCTGTGATACAACAAAACACTCTGTCTGTGAATGACAATATATATATATATATATATATATATATATATATGTATATATGCGTGTGTGTCTGTGTGTGTATATGTTTGTGTCTTTCTTCATTTCTCTCTCTATCTATATCTGTATGTTTGTATTTTTATCTCCATACTTTATATATATATATATATATATATATATAAATATATATATACATATATATATATATATACATATATATATATGTGAATAAAGACAAAAGGAAACATTATCTTTTGCTGACACATTTCGTCATATATAATGAATATATTAATCTCAAATTAAAATAACATAAATAATAATTACATTATGAAAAATCAACGACAACTTTTACTCACTTTTGTTTATTCGACATCAAATTATGTCATATATTACATATATATATCTATATCTCTCTCTCTCTATATATATATACATATATATATATATATGAATAAAGACAAAAGGAAACATTATCTTTTGCTGACTCATTTCGTCCTCTGATGGACTTTAACAAGGCAAATGTAAGGATTTTATTTTTCAACAATTATTTAACGACAACTTTTACTCACTTTTGTTTATTCGACATCAAATTATGTCATATATTACATATATATATCTATATCTATATATATATATATATATATACATATATATATATATATGAATAAAGACAAAAGGAAACATTATCTTTTGCTGACTCATTTCGTCCTCTGATGGACTTTAACAAGGCAAATGTAAGGATTTTATTTTTCAACAATTATTTATAAACAGACGTAAAATGTTGTTAGTTTTTCAGAATTTTTAAATTCAAGCATGTTCATAAATATTTATCAAGCTAACTGAAAAGTGACATAATTTGATGTCGAATAAACAGAAGTTAGTAAAAGTTGTCATTGATTTTTTCATAATGTAATTATTATTTATGTTATTTTAATTTGAGATTAATATATGCATTATATATTTTTGATAATGGAAGGTTTTTGAATTTAACACTTTCCTTTTAATTTTTTTAATTTTTATTGTTATTGATGTTGACTTAGGAAAGGAGTATTTATTTTAGGAAAGGAGTATTTATTTTAGGAAAGGAGTATTTATTTTAGGAAAGGAGTATTTATTTTTAGGAAAGGAGTATTTTTTTTAGGAAAGGAGTATTTATTTTAGGAAAGGAGTATTAATTTTAGGAAAGGAGTGTTCATTTTTTTTAGGAAAGGGATATTTATTTTAGGAAAAGAGTATTTATTTTTTTTTAAGAAAGGAGTATTTATTTTAGGAAAGGAGTAATTATTTTCTAGTAAAGGAGTATTTATTTTAGGAATTGTGATATTTAAAAAACATGTCTTTGATTTATATTTTGTAATATCTGATAGCAACTCTCAAAAATTTTAAATTAAATGTTTATTTTATACACATGTCTCTCTCTCTTTCTCTCTCTCTCTCTCTCTCTCTCTCTCTCTATATATATATATATATATATATATATATATATATATATTAAAGACATTTTTGATATGTTTAACGTTCTTTTTATAGATTTTAAGTAAATGCTCTGTTCATAATAAACAGTATTAAATAACATTTACCGGGCTGAATGTCCGAGAAAATTTTCATAGAAAATTTTCGTTCTCTGACAGGAATCAAACCTGTATCCTATACGGAACCGTCATTTTGCTAACCAGACGCTTCTCTGTGGCCGAAAGGTTAAGGCACGTCACACGAAACTGATAAAGCACCAAGAGAATATAAAAGATTTGGATATATAGGATAGATATCGGTTGAACATAGACCTAAAAAGATCATGATTTTATTTGTCCAAGAAGGATCCCCTCGGGAGTCTGTTTCGCATAAAGATCTTTTTATTAAGTTGAGAACTGTCATCATTTCATATAAAAGTAGCTTGACTATTACTATATGAAACAAGCTGCCGAGAGGATGCTCCCCTGACAACTATTGAATCATCCCTTCATATTCCATTGGTATGGAAGAAGTTCCCCTTAGAAAGCTTCTTCCCCCAAACACTTACTATTTGGAACAGGCTGACAAAAGCGTGCTTCCCCAATCACTACAATCTTAACCTATTCATGTATAGTGTCAATTGTTATCTATCCTAAATATTCTAATAATATTTGCTTCATATTCCATTGGTAAGGAGGAAGACTCCTGACAAGATGGTTTCCTGATCACTTCACTCTTAATTTCTACAAGTCTAGGGTCAGCCATTATTTGTCCTCCATTGTAATGCATACTTCTTTTGTTACACATTTACAACAGCATCATGTAGAAACTCATGTAGTAACTCTCTACCTTGAGGTCCTCTTAGGCCTTTTTATTGCTGAATCAATAAACAATCACAAATATAATTATTTTCATATTTATAATTATATTTTTTTTAATCTTTCAGGCCATCATGGTTGCTGGAAGTTACAATTCTAAGTGTAAACCAAACTTGGCTTCATGTCCAGCAGGTAAGTGACAACCATTTTTACCTACAAATATTAAAAACTAACAGCTAGAGAGATATAGGAAGAATGTACACTCTTGTTCAAATTCATTGAAACAACCACTTTAGTTTCCTATCTTTCACCATACTGCCAGTTTTAGACCCACTGAAATGACAGGGTCTAAGCAATTTCGATTTTTCCTCAGATTAGGTCATTTGCAGTGTTGTGCAGTAATATGAATCTATTTTTGAGGTGTAGGATGAAATTTGTTTGACCTTGAAAAATATTGCATCATCCACGATTGCATCAGATTTTCATCATGCCCAGACACTATTGTCTCGACTGTTGATTAGTTGTCCTAGGGCCATTATCTGCGATGGATGTTACTCCAAGGAAGCTTATGAAAATTGTAACACTGCATGAACGGAATGGCAAGCCTTAACAGTGAGCAAATCAAAGTAATATCAACCGGCTCGGAAACTTAAATCCAATCAAGAATCTGTGGTCAATCCACAAGGAAAGACTTTGTAGAATGGGCATACGAAGTATTAACATGTGCACTGGGTCATCTTTCATTGGTAAAATATGAAAAAATGTAAATAATAACGGAAATATTAATTTTGTTTCAGTTAATTTGCACAAGAGTGTAATTGAAGATTTTATTTTCTAGAAGGAGAACATGCCAGGAAAGTGTACAAATGTGTTACATGCCTTCTCTTCAACCCTGAAAAGGAAAGTTAGTGGATGTTCCAAAAGTATGTCTTTACTCACAAATCTCGCACATTATATCACAAGGCAAGTGGGAACTTTGACAGAGTGTAATCAATTACAAATGAATAGAGAGTTCAAACCTCACTGGGTGCCCCATACTTTTAGCCTTGTGCCACATCTAAGCTTAGAAAAGGATTTAAAGTACTTTGATGTGGTGTAATAGAAAGCAAGCTGTTTTGCTAGATCAATAATGACTAAATAGTAAGATTGATCCTCACTGGGTGCCATGTACTTTTGTCCTTGTGCCACATCTAAGCTAGGCTTAGAAAATAATTTAGGACACTACAACGTGATGTAATGGTTAGCAAGCTTATATCACTATATTACAACTGAGCAGTGAGTTTGATCCTCACTGGGTTCCCCCTACTTTTGGCCTTGTGCCACATCTAAGCTAGGCTTAGAAAATAATTTAGGACACTACAACGTGATGTAATGGTTAGCAAGCTTATATCACTATATTACAACTGAGCAGTGAGTTTGATCCTCACTGGGTTCCCCCTACTTTTGGCCTTGTGCCACATCTAAGCTACACTCAGAAAACCGCCATATTACAAGGCAAGCGTCTTCTCCACATGGCATCTGTGGTTGTTAAGAGTCACCTGAGTGATGCGTACTGATACTTTTTCTTAAGTATAATGTCATTTATAAAGTTTTGGTGATGGAATAAAAATATTAGCTTAAGTCATTTCCATTTTGAGGAACCAATTGTAAGACAATGTTTCATCCTAACTAACCATTCTGTATATATATCGCAACGGTGAAGAAAACTCGTTAAAGATTACTATGTATATCAACAAATATAAATCTTTATAACCAACCGAAAATCTGAAAGAATTTTTTTTTCATCTGGTGGGATCATCAGGATATTATTTAGTAAGAGTTCTAATAATGCATTGAAACAATAAATGCACATTTAAATGTCCAGCATCTGCAACATATTTATAAAAGATTCTTCAAAAAAAGTGTTGTCCCCCTTGACAACCAAAGGCTGCATTTCAGCTAGAATAACACACAAGCAAAAAAAATTGGAAACTCCATTCTGTACTCTGTTCTGCTCCTATTCACCTGACCTTGCACCAACTTCATGTTGTGGAATTTTTTTTTTTTTTACTTTTGCCCTGAGCCAAGAGGGTGGCTTCTGGAAAAACCTTGTCTGATAACAGGACTCTGCACCATGCCATACAAGCAGGAGAACCCAGTCATGGTTGTCAGACACCAGCCCCTTATATCTGGCCACCTAACACCGCAGACTGCAACCCTCTTGATTATTATGTGTGGGGCCCAGTTGAGTGAGAGACCAACAAAACTCCTTGTAACACCAAAGATGAACCGAAGGCAAGGATTATGGCTGCATTCACCAACATTTCATTTAAATTTTTGCAGATTAAAGTTGACAGGAAAGCATAGAACCGGAAGGGATTTCCACAAGCGAGAAGTATGAGAGAAGAAACTGTTAGCATAGAACTTACAGCTACATCTAGCTAGCTCAAATGCAAATTGATGAGATCTCGATGCCAGTCTAGTATTGCGCTTAAATTTGAAAACTAGGTACCATTGTGAAGTGATATTTATTTCCGCTTCAATACAGAAAATGTGGTACAAGCCCAAAAATGGGGAATGGGGAAAAGAACAGTCTTCTTCTGTCTTAATAATAAACTTAGCTAGCCACAAACACTGACCCAAACATACCACAATATTCCTAACGCCAAAACAACACATTCTTACTTACTTTCATCCACCATAATACCTCATTGTCTCTATGAAAATCCTAACTAGTACCCATATATACAATTCATTGTCTGTGGTGGGGAGGGGAATAAAACAATGATTTTAAACTATCCCCAATGAGTATTTACAATATGAGTACAAATTTATTTACAAGCAAAGACCTCATCCGAACAATTACCATGAAAGCATTTATGCAAAAGTCACAGAGAGGCAACCTTATGGAGATGGGAAAGTGACTGAAGCCGAGCTGCCAGATCAGGACCAATAATATATAATAAAATGTATATAGACCAAAGTTATATAAAGTGTCTATTGGTTTTAATGCATTACTCCTACTACTGCTAATAGGAATATATATCTGACAAACATGGTGGATAAAATACGTAAAGGGTTATTGTAAAAAACCAGTACAATAAGAATAAAGGTAACAGTTATGCACAAGGTCGTTGCAAGTTAATCCAGTAGTGAGTGCTACTATTGGAAGGTTGGTAGTTCTCGCCTAAGTCTGTCATACTCAACAAATCCCAGGTAGTTGATATTTACCTGCCTCCCGACAAGGTAGGATGTGGCACAATGCCAAGTTTAATGTGGAGCAATCTGAACCCATAGGCTCAGCCAAAATTACCTGTAGCTGTAGTCGAGTAGCTGTTTCCCAAGATGAGACTCTTCCCTTCAACATAGCCTCATCTGAGGATCTTCTCTGCCTGGAGGCAGAGAGTTTGACCAGCACAGCAGGAACAGATCCCGGCTAGTAAATATTTACCAGCCCCCCACCACGATGGTAGATGTGGCACAAGACTGAATTTAATGTGGGGTTCCTGAACCCGTAGGCTCGGCCAAAAATATTCCCTTCAAACCTGTATAAACGGGTTCAGGGTCGGTTTAGCTCCCCAATCGAGACTCTACCCTTCGGTATAGCCTCATCTGGGTTCCTCTCTGCCCCAAGGCAGAGAGTTCAACCATATAGTTGAAAAGATTTCAGCTAGTGGTATCTGGCAACTGCCCCACACAGTCACATATGGCACAAGGCCGAATTTAATGTGGGGTTCTCAAGCCCATAGGTTCGGCCAAAAGTATTCCTGTTGAACACATATAAATGGGTTCAAGGTCAGTCTATCTCCGTGAATGAGACTCTACCCTTTGACATAGCCTTATCCAGGTTCCTCTCTACTCAGAGGCAGAGAGTTCGACCAGCAAGCCAGAAAGGATTTCAGCTAGTCAATATTTACTACTCCCCCCACGAGGGTAGATGTGGCACAAGGCCGAGTTTAATGTGGGTCTTCCGAGTCCATAGGCTCAGACAAAAATTCCCCATAGAACCTACATAAACGAGATTGGTTCAGTCTATCTCCCTGAATGAGACTCTGACCTTTGGCAGAGCCTCGTCCGAGTTCGACTGTATAGACAAAAAAGATATTGGCTAGTATATTTAACTGTCAACCCCCACGAGGGTTGTATAAGGCACAAGGCCGAATTTAACATTGGTCTTCCGAGCCCATAGGCTCAGCCAAGAAATGCTCATAGAAACCACATAAACATGATCGGGTTGATCATCCCCCCCGAATGAGGCTCTGCCCTTCAGCATAGCCTCATCCGGGTTCCTCTCTTCTCAGAAGCAGAGAGTTCGACTGTCTAGCCAAAAAAGATTTCGGCTAGTATATTTAGCCACCCTCACAAGAGGGTTGAATGTGGCACAAGACCGGGTTTAAAATGGGTTCTCTGAGCCCATAGGCTTGGATAAAAAATGCCCGTAGAACCCGCATAACAGGATCAAGTTGGTCAACCTCCCCGAATGAGACTCTGCCCTTTGGTTGAGCCTCGTCCGGGTTCCTCTCTGCTCAGAGGCAAAGAGTTTGACCGTCTAACTGAAAAGATTTCAGGTATGCTCTGTAGTCTGTTGACTTACTGATACTTATAGGTAGTTACTACCTATAATGTAGTCACTCATGGGGGTGAGAGTTTATTCCATTACATTAATACTAATACTAGTTTGTTTATTATGCTGTTTCCACATACTTTAAGAAAATGTAAGCAAAAAATAAATTTCTTTGTCAGTAGTGTAATTACCATTATTAACAAAAAACAATATATATTTATGGATGAAATTCTTTTATTCTTCAAAGAAAGTATTTGGAATTATAAGCTGGAGTTATTTTATGACACTAAATATAGTAGTTTTTCTTGTCAGAATCATTTATAAGCCTACCATTCATCCACACATTGAATATTGCTGCCATATCTGATCTGGTGCTTCTGTTATGGCTTTAGAGATTCTAGATAAAATACAAAGAAGAATCTGCAATGTTACTGGTCCTGATCCGGCATCTTGGCTTCAGTCACTTTCCCATCACCATAATATAGCTTTTCTATAAATACTTTCATGGTAATTGTTATGATGAAATTTGCTCTTTGTTGCCTCAGCTTTATGAATTTAAGCACAGTACTAGATTGGCGGCTAGGTCTCATCATTTTACATTTGAAATTGTTAGATGTAAACTTAAGTTCTATGCTGATAGTTTCAATTCTCACACTTCTCTTTCATAGAACTCTCACCTGGCTTCTTGCTTTCCTTTCTAATACAATCTTCAAAAATTTAAACGTCATCATCTCTCTCCCCTTGAATTCTGTTCTTTTTATTGTTCTATCTCCTTAATAATAATTTTTGTCTGATTTTTCCATTCTCAGTAAACCCTTTCATCTTAGTGGCTTTATTGCCTTGCTTGGTGCAAAAAGATGAAAAATGCTTAGTAACTTGAATGGAAACAGCCAATATTTATCTATCCTCGAAGCAAGTAAATGTTTTTTATCTCAAATACAAATGATCAATGTTTTAACTCTCCCTGAACCAAGTAAATGCTTATATATTCAAATATAAATGACCCATATTTATTTATTTATCCCCAAAACCAAGTAAACTGTTATTAAAATATATTAACAACCAATATTTTCCAGTACCGAAATGAAAGTTACCAATATAATGAAGTAATATTTACTATGCTGTGTTTAAGTAAATGCATACAGTCTCAAATATAAATGGCCCATATTTAGCTAACCCAACAGACTAAGCTTGGTGTCGCCTACGCTTGAATGCTGAGGGCTATATTTAACAGCTATATGGATCCATCGCTGACCTTTCTACAATCTTACATAAATGTAGAATGTGCTTTGCAGGACACTGCTGGCAACCAAAACAAAAACTCAGGAGTGATCTACTGTTCTTGACTCCTAGTCATAGAGCAAGAGGAGTTGTTTGTCCAACAATCACCTATATTGACCAAACTATGTTATAATACAGAATGCCCCACTAATGACCTTCCGACCTTGATGGTTGGTGCGAGACTCAAGAATGTCGGAGTTAACTTGACCAAATAAAATAAAACCATGGAACTCTTCTCCAGCATCTTGAAATGCCTGTTATCATCTTCGGTCTCCTAGAATCATGTCCTTTCTCCCCAGTAACGTTTTCTCAGTTTCTGTTATGGTGAAACACACCTAGTCTATAGATAATAGACTCTCCCACCTAATATAAGTAGGAGTCAGTGAGGGTCAACGGGGAGTCGAAGACGAAAGTAGTCAGCTACCACAACTAGATTACTCTGCGTAATACTTATTATAACAAGTTCCTAACGTTTTTGTACGTTGAACCTATTTAGGACCGAATTTAGTCCAATTACAGTTTCCACTGAGGAAATAACTCTACAACAGTTTCCTTCTTGCTTTCTTGTCAACTACGATCTTCAAAAATTTAAATACAATGTCAATTATCATCTTCTTGTTCCTTGATTCCTGTTCTTTTATTGTCTTTTCTCCTCAGTGATGTTTTCTCATTTTATTTTCCTCTATTGTCATTTGTACCCAGTAACCTCTGGCATCTTAGTGGCTTTATTGCCTTGCTTGGGGGTGAATGATACTGTAGAGAGAAATGATCACTGATGTCCTGGAGGAATACCGTATTCGAAAAACATAAAAAGGAGAAATATTTTTAATTAAACGCGTCATCTTTTGAAATCAAGTCAGGAAAGCATATTTAACAATATTCTTGTATGAAGATGAGTTTAACTTGGTTGAAAGTGATTATCTATTTATCTTGCATGTTATTCTTAGTTCCTGAGGAGCATCTCTTGCAAAAATAATAGTAGAACGGAACATCGTGCAGAGGAAGAAAGTGATGTTGACCTGAATCTGGTAATATGATTTCAAAATTGCTCGAGGCCCGTTTAAACGAGAAGAATTTATTTACTTGTTTACGCATTTATTGATCAATTTTGATTTTTATACATCTATTTATTTGATGCAGTTTCATTATTTTAATTCTTGAATTTGTTAATTGATGTGAAATAATGGATATTTTCCATATTCGAATGCAGTTCTTTTTTTAAGTATTCAATTGCATATCAATCATTTTTACATATATATATAGATATAAATATATATCATTTGCCTTTATTCATATTGCTTTCTTACAGATATATTTTTTGTTATATAGGATTTTCTACATCTAAATATGTGTATATATACACATATATATATATCTAAGCAAATATGTGAATGTAGATCTGACGGTATGATGAAAAATATGGAAAAGACAAAACAAAATCCGAATATGCAAGTTTACTGTTTTCAAAACAACATTAAAACAGTAAACTTGCATATTTGGATTTTGTTTTGTCTTTTACATATTTTTCATCATATATATATATATATATATATATATTCTGGCTTCTTGAACCCTGCTACTTTATTGTCCTTTCATCAATCTTTCCTGGTAAAATCTGTTTCACCTCCTGTAGCTGTGTTCTAGTGGAATTATTACCTTTCTACCTAGAAAGATAGATAGATAGATAGATATGAACAGATTTTAAACGGACTGTGACAGATAGATAGATAGATAGATAGACAGATAGATAGATAGATAGATAGATAGATAGATAGAGTGGGATAGATAAGCTGGGATAGATAGACTGGGAAAGACTGAAAGACAGACTGATGGATAGATAAATAGATAGATAGACAGATAGATAGATAGATAGATAGATATGAACATACTCAGGTAGTTTATTTATGTTGTCTCACTCTTCCTCCCCATATATATATATATATATATATATATATATATATATATATATATATATATATATTTGCATTATTCCATCATAGACTGATTGCATGCTACCCACTGGTATAATATTTGTGGCTGCATTTTGCGCACTTTCCGGTATTGTCTCCTTTGCGCATGCATCGATACTATGTTATATTGCTTCATTTTTAAAGTCACAAGACCCCCCCCCCAAAAAAAATGCTCCATGTGACACTAAATGCCATATTAGAATACATACTCCTTAGCCTACAGACATGTATTCACCTACTAAACTGGTAGCCGGTCTGAATATAAACAAAAAATAAAACAAACCCAAATACCTTGAAAAATTTGTGGATGCAATACCGCAGACCTTTAGTCTTACAGAAAAACAAAAGCAATAGGGAAGGCTTTGATTTTCCATTGTTGGTGTGGGGGGTATCATGTTAACTTAATTCAACATTAACTCCATTGGCGATGTGGGTTTGAAACCCAGTTAATGTGTAGGGGTTGAGTTCGTTGATATGACCTCTCGATTTATATTTAACGAAAAATACCACAAAATATGAAACAAAAAGCAGGAACACAAAACGGTTTTGTAAAAACTACATTTATATTTGTATAATAATGTACGCAAGAAGTGGTTACTATTTTGTTAGTGTTATGTCCCTTTGACAGTATTAAAGTTTTTACTAATGAAATTGAAATATTTTTTCTGAGCTCACAAAATTTGAACTTGTCACTCAAAATGTTCGCTGTTAGAGAATTGAAAAGAATTATAAAGCTGATAAATACTGAATAAACCTTTAGCTTTAGAAGAGTATTTTAAAGAGAAAAGTCCTTGTTGCTGGTTTGGAAATGTTTTGTATCTTTGTAGTGTAATTTGGAAAATTCTGTACGTACGTGCATGTGTGACTATATTTTCATAAGCATCTGACCACAAATGGTCAAGACGCGAATGCCTTAAGGTTACATTTTCATAGGTGAATGGAATCAAGAAAGGAGAAGGAACGAATGTCTGGTATTTATAATTAACGTAATCACATGACAGGCTCCAGGGAAAAGAGCAGGAAACCTTGACTTGCTCATGCGCTGGAAAAAGACTTGTACATGGATGGATTGCAACGCCCACTTGTGTGTTTACTGACTAATTAGAAATTGATATTTCCTGAACATATGTATGAAGCTGGATAAGCTCAGTGATCCACTTTTTGCATAAAGTTGACATTGATATTTGGACATGATTTAAATATTAAGTGACCAATCAGAAGCTGAGGTTTTCTGAAAATATGTTTGAAGCTGGGTAAGTTCTTTGATCCACTTTTTGCACAGATTTGTACAAAATTCAACATGATAAGAAAGTGGTACCAGCATGCTAAAAATCCCAGCTTTCTTGCTAAATGAAATGAAAACCTATATTCCTTGGAGTGGGTGTCAGTTGGCCTATTTAAAAGCTAAAACTCCTTTGGCATGTAGATGATGCCCATGAATTCCTATCTATGGTGTTTAACAGCTAAAAAGCCCATTGACTCGAAGGGTGCCCAAGCCAGAAAATGCATACCACTTTGCTTAACAAAGACATAAAAAAATGCAAGCTCATCAAGGTGAGAATTAATCAGTCACAACTTATTTAAAATTTAAATGTAAATCTTCATTGGCTCCTTGAAAGAGAACCCTGTTAATTTTAACATTAATTATCAAAAAGCCCATCTTAGCAAAAAGTTCAATTTAATTTATACCATATTAACATTCCTGATGGCCAAGAAAAAGAAAACCCGTCTCAATCAATAGACTGATATTTATATTATTGACAAGTCTCACCTACCACAGATAATGAATGTACAATATATAGCTATAAAACATATGGTAATCCTGTATGTATAAAATGATGTACAAAATATCTAATATTGAAGGCATACAATTGTGTTTAATATATATTTTAGTTGAAGCCATAAAAATTACATTCAAAATATGAAGATAGAAGTTAATATACTGCTACGAGAAATCAGCCAAACAAGACCAAATGGAAGGATAGAGACAAAATTGCAAGAGATAAAGGGAGAAAACCTAAGAGAAAAATTAGAAAAAAAGGGAGAAGATAACTAAATAAAAAGAAAGAAAGAAAGAACGAAAGAAAGAGACAGAAAGAATGAAAGAAAGAAAGAAAGAAAGAATGAAAGAAAGAATAAAAGAAAGAAAGAATGAAAGAAAGAATGAAAGAAAGAATGAAATAAATAAATAAATATAGATAGACAGGAAAAAGAAAAAAGAAAAATGAAAGAAAAAAGACAGACAGAAAAAAGAATGAAAGAAAGAAAGAAAGATTACATAGATAGATAGATAGATAGACAAAAAAAGATAGATAGATAAACAGGCAGAAAAAGAAAGAAAAAAGAAAGAAAAAGAAAGACATAAAAGTGAAAGAAAGAAAGAAAGAAAAAAGAAAGAAAGAAAGAAAGAAAGAAAAAAGAAGGAGTCAGCTAAAAACAAATCTAAAAACAAAGAAACAAAAATGAAAGAAAGGAAAAACTGAAAGCAAAATGAAAGCAAGGAACAAAATGAAAGAAAGAAAGAAAGAATGGAAGTAGTGGAACCAAACACGCTACCATTTCAGCCACTGAACAGTTCTAATCAATAGACTGATATTTATATTATTGACAAGAAACTCGGTAGAGTAACACTGAAACTAAATGTTGATAAATTGGCTTGAAATGATTTTGATAAATTGAGATAAAATGTTGTAAATCAGTCAATTAAATTCAGGACATTTTTTTCTGTAAAAATAGGTATTTTTTTAAATATTATTTATTTATTTTCCCAAGCTTAATTCAACTCACACGTCCCTCTACACCAAACTAAAAAAAGAATAGGTGCAAATTTAAGTCCAAATATCAAACCCATAATAAAAAACCAGACTTTGGCAGTTGTTTAAAGTCTATTGAATTTTGAATCTATTGTTTTCTAGTCAATGAATTTTTTGTTGCGCTGTTGCTTGGTATTTGAAGATAGTCTTCCAGTACCCTTCAAGTCTGCATGGTACATAGCTCACCTATTCTCAGGGCTGAATTTCAAATAACAATAAAGAAATTTCGCTGATTGAGTATCAGAGAATTGAAAGAATAAGCATATATGAACATATCAGCAAGGTGTAGATGTAAGACTCGCATGAATTTCAGTTGTGGATTTTGTTTCTCAAAAGGGATAAAATAAGATGGAATGGCTTGCTCGATAAAGAAAAATGCTGAAAAAATCACAGGTCATTCTATGTTTAGCTGAAAATAGAAAGACATTATCGAGACATGCAAGAGATATGTATTGAGGGCCAGAAAGATGGAGGAAAGCAGTAGATGACTTACCTAATGAGCTTGTGTAAATGGATGGAGGAACTAGGTTGCGGGACCCTTAACAAAAGTTGAAAAATTTCTAAATACCTATGCCCTGAATATGTCACATAAAACAAGATATATTAAGCCTTACGAAAATGTTACATAAAGCAATATATATTAAGCCCTACCAACCATCTCTTTGTAAGCAAAAAGATTGTTTGGTGGGCTTAAATTTTAAAGCCTTTAATGTAATATATATATTTTTTTGTATATAACATTAATCTAGGATTGTATAATTTTTAGGGACTTTACACATTTTTTCATCCTTTGATGTATATATGTATGTCTGTTTTTGTTTTCTCAATATGTATGCATATACATATGTGTTTATTTGTTTATGTGTTTGCTTTGTTGATACATATGCATATACGTATGTGTTAGTGTGTCTGTGTGCATTTATATACATATGTGTAAAAAAATGTATATGTATTTGTGAGTTGATTTTACATATGTCGGAAGTAATGAAGAATAGATTTACATGAGTCGATCAGCGACATCGACTGGGGAGTCCTAAGGTGTAAACACCTCATTCTCCTCCATTTTAGTAGCCTTCCATTTGAATTAGCAGAAGAGGTGAAGGCAGAGGTATGTTATAAAAATCCCTGCACTGTATACTCGACAGGCTTTTTGGCCGACAGCGAAACAAGTTGTTATCATTGTACCTGTCTGTTTTTACTGTGGTTACCTGACCCTAGTGAAGAGGGTCACAAAGGAAGGACATTTTCTTTTGCAACCCGATCATTCACCAACTGGTCTTTTCAGTCGAATTCATTTTCAACCGTTACGCTATTTTTTATTGCTTAGATACGTGTCACGTGTAATGAAGTAACAGATAATATTCATTATACGTGACACGTATCTAACCAATAAGAAATGACCAAACACAACATACCTTTAATCTGCGTCTCTTTGCCTTTTAGCATTTTTTAGCATTTCTGTCTTGATATCTGACGAAGCTTTAATAAAGAGGAAACTTGTTAGATTAAGATCTGTTTCCTACTTGTTCTTTATCCTATCCTACCACACACAAATATATATATATATATATATATTCCCATATCATTTCTGGTGAGTTGACCGATTAAATAGGTCAATGTCTGATCCTTACCCACCTACTCCTCAATATTAAGTATTGCAATAAAAATAAAAATAAATTTTAAAACTCTCCCTCCCCTCTATAATTTCAACCATGTCTCTCACACTATCCCTCACCACCCTCTATGTCACCTTATATAAGCTTAATACTACCCTTCAAAAGTGTACATTTTAAATTCATTATTTCACACTTGAAAGTAAAGTCTGAAGATCCAGAGAAAAATAAAATCTCTGGTGAAATAAATTATAACAATGGAACCTTAAAGTGGTCTGTTTTTTCTTTAAATTAAAATACATATCTATCTATCTATCTATCTATCTATCTATCTATCTATCTATATATATATATATATATATATATATATATATATATATATGCAAGTTTCCCCAATGTATTGTTAGGAAAAATTCTGATAATTTATCTTAATATTGCCTCCTTCAGAATTATTATTATTTTGAGTATTTTGTATCCATAATAGCTTTGGATAGCATGATCAAATCTGGAATAATCTTAAGATTATACACACACACACATACATACATACATACATATATATATATATATATATAGAGAGAGAGAGAGAGAGAGAGTGAGAGAGAGAGAGAGTAAGAGTGAAATAGATAGATAGATAGATAGATAGATTATGGATAGGAATCTAACAAAATGATAGGATAAAGAACAAGCAGGAAACAGATCCCAATCTAACATGTTTCACTTTATTAAAGCTTCGTCAGAGATCAAGACAGAAATGATAAAAAGCAAAGTGACGGAGATTAAAGGTATTTTGTGCTGTGTCAGTAATAATGAAGAACAGACTGACGTGAGTGGATCAATGATGTGAACCGGGAAGTCCTAAGGCATGAACACCTTATTCTCGTCTGCTTTAGTAGCCTTCAATTTCGATTGGCCGAAGAGTTGATGCTATAAAAATCCCTACTCTGTATACTCGACAGGCATTTTGTCCAACAGCGAAACAAGTTGTTATTATTGTTCCTGTCTGTTTTTACTGTGGTTACCTGACCCTAGCGGAGAGGGTCGCAAAGGAAGGACTTTTTTTTTTACAACCTGATCATTCACCACCTATCTCCATCATAGTCTTTTCTGTCAAATTCATTTTCGACACATATAATGTAATATATGTGTTTTTTGCATATAACATTAGTCTGGGACTGTATAATTGTTAGGGACTGTACACACTTTTTTCATACTTGGATGTATAAATGTATGTGTGTTTGTTTTCTCAACATGTGTTTACTTATTGGTGTGTGTTTGTTTTGCTGATACAGATGCATATACATATATGTTTTCATGTGTGTATTTATATACATATGTCTAAAAATATGTCTATGCAATTAGTGGGTTGATTTTACACGCACATATACATACACACATATATATATATATATATATATATATATATATATATATATATATGTGTGTGTGTGTGTGTGTGTATAGTACATACATATGCATAAATATATATGTGTGTTTGTATTTGTGTATGAATGGGAGTATTCTCTATACATATGCATATATATGTATGTGTGTGTGTGTGTGTGCCTCTCTATTTTATATAGGTCTAAATGCCTTTAAGCATGTGGCTAGCTTTTTCGTAGCTAATTTTCTTTTTAGCAAACTTCCAATATATTTCTCTCTCATATTGTTTTTTTTTTTAAACGTGTGGGAGATATTTTGTTTATTTTCTATTTTAAAATCAACGACCTTTTTGTCCTCGCTCGTAGCATTTTTTCCCCCTTCTGAACTGAAATCAGAAATGAAACAAACGACCGAAAGAAAATCTTGTGTCATCAAATTGAATTCGACCTGGTATTAGGTTTATAGCAAAAGCAAAAATTACAATGCTTGTTTTTTTGTTTTTGTTTTTTTTTTTAAACAAAAGATAACTAAAGCTTACGTTTCAATTTAATTTTTTATATTTTTTTTTTTGTAAAATTTTCATTTTTTTTTTGTTTTTTTTTCTATTTATTTACATGACTCAGTTTGTTTTTTGCTCCTCAGATCATTTTTAATTTTTTTTTTGTTTATGTTTTTGGCATTTTTTTGTTTATGTTTTTGGCATTTTTTTGTTTATGTTTTTGGCATTTTTTGCTTCATGTAAAGTTTACTTTTTACATTCCATAATGCAATATGACATTTTTGGGAAGGAAATTTCTCTTCTTTTTTTTTTTCGTGAATATTTCTAAGAAAATAACTGTTGCAAGAATCTCCCCTCCCTCACAAGAATATCTTTTCATAGGATTTTACGCAAATATAGGCAAACATAGATTAAAAAAAATATCATTTTATTTCACCAGATGTTTGAAGAGGAAATTCAGAGTTAGATACTACCCTCACACACATACACACACTCACACATACACAAACACATGATCGACTCTCCCGTCGAATTCGACGTATGAGGGTCAGGCAGATCAGTTCCTAGAAACTGAAAGCCCGACACCGACACATGAGATTTGATTATAGTGGTGAAGGCTTTGTGCAGGGCCATCCACACTTTTTGGAGGGACGAATACAGGGACCTGGTGCAGCGAATGCCACAAGGTCCCCAAACGACCCTCTGCAGGTTTTGAATTCAGAGTTGTCCTTCTCCTAGACCAGTTGTCATCCAAGGCTATAGAACCCAGTCTGTCCTGCTATTTACCCATAGTTGGAGGGAGAAGAAGAGGATTCACACCTTTCCCAAGGGTGTTAGCACGTAAGTGAATGTAATGGATTTGACTGGAATTCGAACTCGGCTCTCCGATTCCTCAGTCCAAGCCGTTATCCATTACTCCACCGTGCCTCTCTCTCTCTCTCTCTCTCTCTCTCTCTCTCTCTCTCTCTCTATATATATATATATATATATATATATATATATATATATATATATCTATATATATATATATATATATCTATATATATATATATATATATATATATGAATAGTATATAATATACATATACCTACATTCAAAGTGCAACTTAAACTTTAAGTTGCACTTCAAATGTAGGTATGTCTATTTATTTATATATATATATATATATATATATATATATATTGCACTTCAAATGTAGGTATATGTATATTTATTAATATATACTTCTTAGCTCTGCCTAACCACATTGAGCACTGTCTTCTTTATACCTTAAATTAAATTGAGTAAATATTTATTCGCTTACCTGTGTATGCACTCTTACACACATATATACGGTTGCTAATATCTAGTTATTTGATTTATCCATAGTAATACCTATATAGATAGATAGATTTGTGTATTTAGGCAGAAATCCTTCTTTCATGCACATTTCATTGAATACGACAGACAAGGTGCTTTGATTTAGTTTTTTTATACAATTTCTCATGTGATCTAATAATTTTTTTCTTTTTGGATGATGAATTATATAAAAACTGTCCGAATGTTCTTTTTATCCGAGCGCTTTCGGCTACACATTTAGCCATTTTCAAGGATTAAATATTTTAACTGTTAAATAAGAAATAGTTTGTTGCATGTATATATTTATATAATGTTTTCAATTTCAAAACACGGTCAAGATATTGTGTCCATGTTCATAGCTGATATCATTGAGTGTTGCTATTTTTTGTTTTTATTAATAAGGCTTCCATTATTTTTAGCCTTTTTTTTTGCATGTAGATGATGCTATTATATTTGTGTTGCCAACAAGTATGTTATAAATAGTGTCTGATAGGTCTCCATGAATATTTAAATGAGACTTAAATGAGCTATTGCCTGAAAGATGTAGTGTGAGTCTTTGTGTCAAACATGTTATAGTGTTGCCTATATAATCATCTACAAATTTTTATTGATCAGGAATACAGTTCCTTAATGTTCATTTAAATTCCTAAATAATATTTGTCCTATTTAATTTTGTTTTAAGAGGTGAATTATTATTTTCAACTATAAGTTTAGAGGTTTAAAATTTTTTATAATAAATAATTAATCTAATTTTTTGCTATTGTCTAATGGTGTTGTGGATTTTTTTTTTTTTTTGATAGATATAAGTTTGAATATAAACTAAATAATGAGATATTAGCATATATATATATATATATATATATATATATATATATATATACTAGCTAAAATAGTGTCAACCTGGATTATATCGGGTCTTTCAGAGGTTAGGTTACATGTTGTCTTCAGGACTAATCCCGTTTTTCTCTCTTTTGTCAAAGATAGTTTGTCCTACCTTCAAATTAGTTCTGTTGTTTATAAATTCAAATGTCAGTGTGAAGCTGATTATGTAGGACAAACCAATCAGTGACTCAAGACCAAGGTTTGGACAGCACATTCCTGCAAATATAAGACAGGATACTTTTGATCACAGTATGCATTATACACTGTATGTTCATGTCTTGACCATTGGTCAACATTCTGAAATTCTTATCAGTCGGATCAGAGTTAGTTTCCCATGCCGACCTACCTTCGTAAGGAAACGGCTAATATTACCATTACCATTAGAGATGAAGAGAAGAGAAGTTACAATTTCATCTGTCTTTGAACATTGCAGATTGGAGCTACATAATCACAAAGAACTGTACCAAATAACATAGTCCACATTATTTATGGACTTTCAACAGCAGCAACAACTAAAATAGATAGCACATATAACTTAATGAGAAAATAATGATATAATCAAGATGTTGATATTCCACAAGACTTCAAACCAAAGGGTAGGAAGGAAACTCCAGTCAATACTGAAAAGTGTGTTTACAGTCTGTGGACTTGAAAAAACTGTTTCCATGAAAAATTGTTTTCAGAGAAAGATTTTATAAATTTCAACTGACAGTAATACAAATTGCTCGATCAATAAATGCCAAATGTTTCCTTATAAGGAAAAGGCGAATATTATCATAACCACTTTCTCTCGTTATTTCCCACTTTCTCTTTTTGCATCTTTCCTGATTTCTGGGGATATATTTATTTATTTATTATTCTCTTTTTATCTTTTGCCATCCACCATCTCTTTCTACCTCTCTCTTTATCTTTTGTTCACTCTCTCCAACTTTTTGCTCTTTCTTTTCTCTCCTCTTTCTGTCTCTCTCACTCTTTTTATACAGTCTTTTCTACATTTCCACCTCTCTATCTATCTTTACCTCTGGTTATATCTTTCTTTTTCTTTTCTACTTCATATTTCATTTCTCTTTCTCTCTCGCTCTCTCATCTCTCTTTCTTTCTCTCTTTATTTTTCTGTTCTTTATCCCTCCCTAATTTCTCTCTTCTTTTCCTCCTTCTTTTTCTATTCTTCCTCTCTGTCTCATCTCTCGCTCTCTTTCCCTCTTATTTTTTCTACTCTCTTTTTCTTCCCCTCTTCCTTTTTCTCTTCTTCTTCTCATCTCTCACCTCTCTCTTTCTTTCTCCTTTCTCTTTATATATTTCCTCCCTGTCTCATCTCTCACTCTCTCTTTCCCTCTTACTTTTTCTATCCTGTCTTTTTTCAGTCTTTTTCTATTCTCTCCTTCTCTTATATATTTCTCTTTCTTTCTTCTCTTATTCTGTTCTTCCTCTCCTCTCTCCTCTTCTTTCCCTTTTTCTTTTTCTATTCTCTCCCTCTCTTACATATTTCTCTTTCCTTAATCTCTTTTTCTGTTCTTCCTCTCCTCTCTCTCTTTCTTTCCTTCTTTCTTTTTCTATTCTATCTCTTTCTTTTCTTCTTTCTTGTTTTCCTCTCCTCTCTTTCTCTTACTATTCTCCCCACTTTGTTATATACATCTCTATGTATCCCTCTTTTTCTATTCTTCCCCTCTCTCTCTCTCCCTTTTTTCTCACTTTCTTTGCCTCTTTCTTTTTTATTCTCCCCCTCTTATTATCTCCCTTTCTTCCCCTATTCTGCTTCTCCTCTCTCATCTCTCTCTTTCACTTTTTCTTTTCCTATTCCTCCTCCCCTTATATATCTTGCTTTCTATCCAATTTCTTTTTCTTTCTTCCTCCTGCCCTTTCTCATCTCTCTCTTGGCCTCTTTCTTTTCCTATTCCCCCTCAATTATATCTCTCTATTTCTATCCTTTTTCTTTTTTCTGTTCTCCCCTGTCTTATATTGCTCTTTCTTTCCTTCTTTCTTTTTTGTTTTCCTCCACTGTCTCTCTTTCTTTTTCTATTCTCCCCCTCTCTTATCTCTCTTTTTCTTTTCCTCTTTCATTTCCTATTCACCCGCAATTATATCTCTCTATTTCTACCCTCTTTCTTTTTTTCTGTTCTCCCCTCTTTTATATTGCTCTTTCTTTCCTTCTTCTTTTTTTGTTTTTCCTCCACTCTCTCATCACTTTCTTTCTTTTTCTATTCTCTCCCCTCTCTTATATCTCTCTTTTTTTCCTTCTCTTTCTTTTTCTGTTTTTACTCCCCCTCTTTCATAATATACCACTTTGTGCTTTCGACTGCATGACCTTTTATATTATGTAGGAAAGAGCAGATTTCATTTTCCCCGTACAATTTCAAACTGGCAGCTTTTGTATAAATCTGCCTTGTTAAGTTCATATGCAATCACAATTGATTTTATTCTATTGATTTACTTGATGATGATGACCTACTGGCAGTGCCAGCATGCCCGCCTGCCTGCCTGGCTGCCTGGACAGCCGTCAGTTCAACTTTCAATCTATGCAAGGCTTACTCTCTCTCTCTTTGCATGCCTCTCTCTCTGAAATTTCTCTCTTTCTTTCTTTCTATCTCTTCCAGTCAGGCATTCTCTATAGTTTTCTCTATACCTCTGAATGACAATGTCTCTCCTTTCTCTCTCTGTATATAAACTTTCATACCTGTCTCTTTTTATAAAACTTATCTCTCTCTCTCTTTATCATTGTATGTATCAGCAACATCTTTCAATTCGAATCCTATCTTGAAATTTCTACGGGACATAATGAGAAAAGAGGGCTTGGAAAATTTGATACTCACAGGACACGTTGAAGGCAAGAGGGACAGAGGAAAGCAATGTATAACCTACATAACGAGCTCGTATAAATTGCTGGCAGAACAGGGATGAGGAGATATAGCAATAGCAAACTTTACTAAGACTTACAAAAACAGGAAGCTGTGAAGGGCCATGATCACTGAAGTCCTGAAAGGACATAGCACATAAAGGAAGAAGAATATGTGCAAATGGTTGATAGAACAGGGATTAGGAGAGATTGTAAATAGAAACTTTGCTAAAAGCTACAAAGGACAGGATGCTGTGAAGGGCCATGATCGCTGAAGTCCTAAAATGACATAGCAAGTAAAGGAAGAAGAACAAGTATGTGTAAATGGTTGATAGAACAGAGATTAGGAGAGATTGCAAAAAGACAAACCTTACTAAGAGCTACAAAGGACAGGATATTGTGAAGGGCCATGATCACTGAAGTCTTGAAGGGACACAGCACATAACAAGCTACAAATTAAAAGAAAGCTGTGAAGAGCCATGATCACGAACGTAATGAATGGACATGGCATATAAAAGGAGAACAAATTTGTGTAACTGTTTGGCAAAACAGGGATCAGGAAAGATCGCAAAAAGAGGAGAGGAAGTTGGGAAGAGCCATGAAGGGACATGACACATAGAAGAAGAAAGATAAATAAGTTTCATTTTTTTTTAGCAGATGGTGTCAGCTGAAGTTTGTGTGCCAGGGAGTGAGGACCAATGGGCCACCTCAGACAATTTGCAGCCAAGGCTTTTGCGCTCAAAGACTTTTCTTCTTCTAACATTTAAAGAACCAACTGGAGAAGAGCAGTCCATGAAAAAACAAGATCCTTCAAAAACACCAGCAGACAAATAGAAAAGATGAAGGGAGCTAAAAGAAAAAGCTAGAGCTATCCATCTCCTAAACCCTCCTAACCTACCATAAAATGGCTGCGAATGTCTCTTCAGACCCAAGATAGAACTCATATTGCAAAGAAGGAAATATTGAAGCGAATCCCAATATTCGACAAACAGTTCTGCCAAAGACAACAATGACTTCTCTTAACCAGGAGCTTTCAGAGACATTATTTGCACACTATTCTTTCAAGGACATTATTTGCTTCTATTTTTTCATTGATCACCCAGTTCATACTCCTCCTAAGTCTTTTGAAAAGGCATAAAGTTTTATCCCTTGTTTTCTGTTCAGGATTAGGTTTCCAGTTCCTTTTAAAGCATTCTCATTCTCTTTCACTCCCAGTAGCCCTTTGCATCTTTGTGGCTTTATTACCTTGCTTGAGTGTAATTGATTAAAAAATAATTTCTATTCTTCCAGAGATATTGGGCTTGGTTGTGTGGTTGATGTAATGAATAACGACTTGGGAATTATTAATCATAGTGTTCAAATTCCTGTCAGGTTTCAGTATATTCACTTACATGCAAATACCCTTGGGAAACGTATGTTTTCACCGGTTCCTCTCCAATCTATGGGTTAATTAGTAAGACGTGTATCAGTAAAATCATTATTATCTCAAAAACTCATTAAAGTTTTTACAACTGTACATAAAATGATCTTTGGAGTAAACATATATTAATATGAAAACATTATTGAGATGTCAAAATATTTCTTCCTGGGCAATTCCTAGCAAATTGACCCCGTAAACAATATCTAGAGCTCAAAGTTTCATTTGGGGCCAGTTTCAAATTCTACTTTTCAAGGCAACTTTCTACACTCTTTCTCTTCATAGTCCTCATTTCCTACACTCCCAATTCGTCATAACCATTTAAACAATAACCTTCAACTTTAAGTGGTTCCCCAGTATTATCTTGGGTGAACATTAGTAAAAAAAAAAGAATATCTAGCAAGAGAGCAAGCCAGCTCAATCTATCTATCTATCTATCTATCTAAGTCTCTTCATATCTATCTATCTATCTATCTATCTATCTAAGTCTCTTCATATCTATCTATCTAAGTCTCTTCATATCTATCTATCTATCTATCTATACATACATACATATATATATATATATATATATATATATATATAGGAAGTTCAGTATTTTATCTATCTGTCTATCTATCTATCTATCTGTCTGTCTATCTATCTCATTAGGCAACCCAGTCTTCCACTATCTATCTATCTATCTATCTATCTCTCTCTCTCTCTCTCTCTCTCTATATATATATATATATATATATATATATATATATATATAATTAGGAAGCTTAGTATTTTCCTTCTCTATCTATCTATCTATCTATCTATCTATCTATCTAATTAGGAGGCTCATTATTTTCACTATGTTTCTATCTAATTAGGTATCTCAGTATTTTTTATATCTATCTATCTATCTATCTATCTATCTAATTAGGTAACTCAGTATTTTCACACTCTCTCTAGCTCTTGAGTTATCAGATTGACCAGACAAGGAGAGGTCAATTTGAATCACTATTGTAAAGTCTCACTTTCTAAATGTAATTTTCATTATTATAGCCAGAATTTCAGATTAAACAGAAATACTTTTCATCTCCTGAATTTTGTCTTTGATCACCATTCCTATCAAATTCAACAAAACACTACTATGCCATCTACCCCTTATATTTCTAGTCTTCAATTACCGGCAAACAAGTCCAACTAATGTCTGCCGGTTTTTAAAATCTATAATTTGTAACAAATCTGTTCACTTTTAGTGAAGCATTCCATTTCTGTCAATGACCCACTTTGAAAGTTCAGATTTTTAAACAATGGCCTATTTTGGAATCAAAACTGTCCAAAACATTTTGTTGTTCAATACAAATTCTTTCACTGGGCAGAAAAAGAGGAACTAATTTGCATGAAAAACTACAAGTTTAAGGGAAACATAAACTTTTTTTCACAACTTCTGCCAGTTGTGGTTCTTTTTTCTAGTTTGACACTTTGTCATTCAGTTTTGATTTTTAAAAGCAAAAATGGATCTTAAGCTTTCTTCAGAACTTTCCAAATCAGCTCTGCTAAGGATTGTGATGACACAGTCTTTTTTTGTCTTTTTCTGATTGCCTGATCATGCACAACAAAATAGGAAGGGAACGAAAACAGTAAGAGAAATTGTAATAATATAAGGAAACATTTGATATTTATGCTATGACGATTCAGCTGCAGGAGAACTTGAATTACTGCTTTTAACCAGAAGTTCTCTATGACTGAATGGTTATAGCATGCCAGGCATAATGTTGGTTCCTCATAGGATGCAGGTTTGATTCCAGCCAGAGAACACATATTTTCTACAAAATTTCTCGAATATTCAACCTGGTAAATGCAATTTATACTGTTTAATTAAAACAGAGCATTTACTCAACTAAGTGTATCCATAAAAAATAATGTATAAACAGAAAAAATATTAAATATTTGTCAGATTTAATCAATTTCCTATGATATGTTGTCATTGTTTACGTTAGGTTATGAATACAGAGTAGATATGATAGATCGAGAATGATCAGCAAAGATGGGTGTTTAAAAGCTGTAATTTGAGCTTTGCTTAACCAGAAGTTCTCTGTGGCTGAATGGTCATAGCATGTCAGGCTTAATAGTAGTTCTGTATAGGATGCAGGTTCAATTCCTGTTGGAGAACACATATTTTCTATAAAATTTCTCAAACATTCTCGTTGGTAAATCTAATTAATACTGTTCCATTAAAGAACAGAGAATTTACTCAAATAAGTATATCCATAAAAAATAACATATAAACAGAAGATATATTAAATATCTGTCAGATTTAATCCATTTCCGGGGGAGTAATGGATAGCGACTAGGCTTGAAGAATCGGAGAGACGAGTTTGAATTCCATTCGAATCCATTACATTCACTTACATGCTAATAACCTCAGGAAAGGTATGAATCCTCTTCTTCTCCCCCAGCTATGAGTAAATAGCAGGACAGACTGGGTTCTATAGCCTTGGATGGCAACTAGTATACCACAGAAAGAAATGGCAACCTACTGCAGGAAGAAATCTGCCTTGTTAGTTATGTATCAAAAGATACATGGTTGCCTAAGAGTGTATCACGCATGGCACATAATTGACTGGTGATATATATATTCACCTCCTAGAAGAAAATTGAATCGGGCAAATATTATTTACAAATTTAAATGCCCATTAAGGAATTGTATTCCTGATCAATCAAAATTCGTAAATAATTATATAGGCCACACTACAACATGTTTGACACGCAGACTCACTCTACACCTTTCTGACTATAGCTCAATTAGATTTCATTTAAATATTCATGGAGACCTATCAGACACTATTCGTAACATACTTGTTGGCAACACAAATATAATAGCATCATCTACATGCAAAAAAATAAAAGCTAAAAATATTGGAAGCCTTATTAATAAAAACAAAACACTTAATAATATTAACTTTGAACATGGACATAATATCTTGACCGTGTTTTGAAAAATGAAAACATTTTATAAAACATACATACAACAAACTATTTCTTATTTTAACAGTTAAAATATAATCCTTGAAAATGGCTAAATGTATAGCCTAAAGCGCTCGGATAAAATGAACATTCAGACAGTTTTTATATAATTTATCATCTGAAAAGAAAAAAATTATTAGATTGCATGAGAAATTGTATAAAAAACTAAATAAAAGCACCTTGTCTGTTATCTGGGGCAGTGTATTATTCATGCTTTTATGAGAGGAATGCATTTAAAATCAGGAAGAAAGGGGGTTTGTCTGTGGTCAAGAATGGATGCCAGCATAGCTGCTAGAATAGGGCTATTATATGCATAATATAGATACATTGCTAATGATTTTACTCTGGAAATGCATTGAAAATTAGGAAAAAAGGTATTTTCAGTGGTCATGCATTAAAGTAATCACTGATGACAAAATATGATATATATTTCATTGATATTTGCAGCAAAATGTCTCGCATGCTAACTTGGTTAAGCAATATTGAATATTTGATCTCTGAAAAAAAACATTCCCACAAGATTTAGTCAAGCCTCTACGCTATTTATAATTTATAGTTTCACTCATATTTTTTTTCGCATATTAAATGCTTTTACATTCTTTCGTCTCCTGTTTGGCACTTCATAGAGACCCTAAATTCCATAATGGTGGACCTGCATTGATGAAACATTAAATGGATGATGATTTTATTGGTCATAAAAAGATGAGTTGGGAGAGTAGGATAGAAAGAAAAGAACGCAGAGAAAGAGAAAGTGAATATAATAAAAGAATGAATTTTATGTCATGAATACACCTGTTCTGTAAATGTCCAGGTATCTTAATTAAAAGGGTTTCATAACCAGCATACCCTGATCGTTGAATGTAAAGGAAGTGGGTTCATGAGCAACTGGGCAAACATTTCCAGTATTATTAACATACACATCAGGTGGAAGAAACAGTTAAAAGAAAAAGCTGTTACACTCGTCGCAAACCTTGACAAAGACCAATCTATCATTAAGCTTGAATTAGGACCCAAAAAGGAAAAATCAGTTATAAGCAAACAAAATTAGCATAGAGTTAAAAATCACTATTTACATGTAGACTATTGTCCCTATCTTTGTTGTTGTTATCACAATATTTCGACCATTGTGCTTTCCAGGATTCATCAAGTGTATGTCAATCCAGGTAAGGAATTCTGAATTGAACAATTTATGAAAGGTATTCTAAACTATATCCTTTATATCAAAGATAGACTGAGTGAAACAAAATCAGTCTACCCCTGTAGATTAAATAATGGATTTAGTTCAAAATTTACTGTAGGTTACCCATGTAGCGATACAAGTCAAGCTGAGGTCATGTTAAATTTAAAACAACTCAATACATAACATTTACTTTCAACTGATGGTTATCAGTAATTGGAGTCAACTTCAATGTACAAGAGCAAGCGGCTCAGACTGAGAGAAAAGGATGGGAGGAAGATAAATTACATTTTTAGACAAAGATGACTGGACAAAGAAAACTGTTGCCTATAAAACTAACCATCCTGTGCAAAGGCCAACAGAAAGAACAAAGTGTGCCTCACAGGATGGACAGGAAAAATAGCTGCTGAATTGTGTGCCTCCCCCTCACTTATGCCTCACATCTACTTCATTCACTTATAGCAGTAAGTTACAACCCAAGAATAAAATCTGCTTTACTGCTAGAAATTGTTTTCTTCTTCACTTGTGGGTAATGATCTGGCCGAAGGGTAATTTTTAAGCCACGAGCGTTTAACTAGAAGAAACTGAACCCTGTCAATAAAACTGGTGTCTGGTCTAGCTGCGGCACAACACCCAGATGAATATACACCTGATGAAGGCTGCAGGGCACAATGGCAGAAACGTTGTAATAGCAACAACAAAGATGAGGACAATAATCTACATGTTAATAGTGATTTTGAAAGCCATGTCCACTTTAAATATTTACACCGCACAGTCTGCCTATCACCTGTTTTCCATTTTCGGCTCCTAAAGCAAGCTGAGTAATTGATTAGATTCAGTCAAGGTTTGCAAATGGTGTAACAGCTTTTCTTTTATTCTTTCTTCTACCTGATGTGTAAATTTGAAAATCAGCACTGAAAATGTTGACTTTTACAGCTGCATCTGCAAATACGCTTTCTTTAGAGGTGGGAAAAATATCACTTGATATTAAGCAAGAACTCGGAATTGTGAAAATCTCATTTGTAATCCAAATGCCAGAAAACCACTTTAATAATCACTAAGGTGATCTATTATTCAGCACTGTTGTTTTGCAATCAGTCGCACATCGTCTGTTGGGATGACAGAAGGCAAAGAAGCATGACATGATAGAATTCAGAGTGATAGGCATCGGAAAGAAACAAATATCAAAAAGAAAACATCAGCCTTAATTAATATTCGAAGAAATCGTTTCCGGAAGCATCTTTCATTTTTACAATTTCATTCTTCATTTCTATGTCTCTCTCTTTTACTATTGTTCTCTCTCCCTATCTCTCTTTCTCTTTCTTCATATACTTTCTGCCTATTCTCTTTTTTGGTCTTCTCTCCCTCTCACTTTTCCCATTCCTATTTACTTCTTCTCCTTTTCTTTCTCTGCTTCTTTATTTACCTTCTCTCACTCTGTTTCCTTTTCTCTTTTTCAGTCATCATTTTTTTTCTACCCATCTTTTTCCACATTGTTACTTCATTCCCTTGCTTATAGAATAAAGAGTTTCATCCACAGTGAGTACCACATACAAAAATTCAACATAAAATAATGTAAAATCAACAAACCTAATCAAAATGCAATTGCAATGCATTTTCATATTATTATGATTTTACTATAAAAATGCATTGCAAATGATTTTATTATGAAAATGCATTGCAAATGATTTTATTAGGAAAATGCATTGCAAATGATTTTATTATGAAAATGCATTGCAAATGATTTTATTATGAAAATGCATTGCAAATGATTTTGTTATGAAAATGCATTGCAAATGATTTTGTTATGAAAATGCATTGCAAATGATTTTGTTATGAAAATGCATTGCAAATGATTTTACTATGAAAATACATTGCAAATGATTTTAATACAAAAATGCATTGCAAATGATTTTACTACAAAAATGCATTGCAAATGAATTTATTATGAAAATGCATTGCAAATGATTTTGTTATGAAAATGCATTGCAAATGATTTTATTATGAAAATGCCTTGCAAATGATTTTACTACAAAAATGCATTGCAAATGATTTTGTTATGAAAAAGCATTGCAAATGATTTTTATCTGAAAATGCGTTGCAAATGATTCAACTATGGCTATGTATTGGAAATGAATTTATTATGAAAATTCATTGCAAATGATTTTACTACAAAAATGCATGGCAAATGGTTTTACTACAAAAATGCATGGCAAATGATTTTGTTATGAAAATGCATTGCAAATGATTTTACTACAAAAATGCATGGCAAATGATTTTGTTATGAAAAAGCATTGCAAATGATTTTATTAGGAAAATTCCTTGCAAATAATTTTACTACAAAAATGCATTGCAAATGAATTTATTATGAAAATGCATTGCAATGATTTTACTATGAAAATGCATTGCAAATGATTTTATTATGAAAATGCCTTGCAAATGATTTTACTACAAAAATGCATTGCAAACGATTTTATTATGAAAATGCATTGCAAACGATTTTATGAAAATACATTGCAAACAATTTTTATCTGAAAATGTGTTGCAAATGATTCTACTATGGCTATGTATTGGAAATGATTCTATTATGAAAATGCATTGCAAATGATTTTATTATGAAAATGCATTGCAAATGATTTTACTATGAAAGTGCATTGCAAATGATTTTACTATGAAAATGCATTGCAAATGATTTTATTATGAAAATGCATTGCAAATGATTTTAATATGAAAAGGCATTGCAAATGATTTTAATATGAAAATGCATTGTAAATGATTTTAACATGAAAATACATTGCAAATGATATTAACATGAAAAGGTATTTTCTCCCTTTTTTTCTATTAGTCTGTCTTTCTCAAATTCTGGTTCTTTTTCTTTTCACTTTTCTTCCAGATGCTACCTTCCGATTCTTTTCTTATTCTGTTTCTTTTTCCATTGATCTTTTGTTTTTCAAACCATCTCCTCCCATCATCTCTTAATGAACAATAAGTCGTTGTTTGTTTAATTTTCTATCAACACATGTCCACCATTATGGAATTCAGGGTCTCTATGAAGTGCCAAACAGGAGATGAAAGAATGTAAACGCATTTCATATGCTAGCTAAAATATAAGCTCAGCTATGAATTATAAATGGCAGATGGACTTGACTAAATCTTGGGTGAAATGTCCCTTAACTGAGTTATCACTGTAATATAAATATCAATTTAATGAATAACAGTCTTATTTTGTTTTCAAAGAATATTTTAATGCCTGACCACCAACAATCCCTTTTCTCCTGATTTTCTATGCATTTCTAGAGTAAAATCATTGGCAACCCATTTACATTCTACATACAATAAGCCAGTAATATCTACAATGCTTTTATCAATTCTTCACCAGTGACAATCATTTTCTTCCTGATTTTCAATGAATTCCTATAGTAAAATCATTTGCAATGCATTTATATTACACAAATATCCCTATTCTAGCAATAAGTCTTGCATTAATTCCTGACCACTGACAATCCCTTTCTTCCTGATTTTTCCATTAAAGTTCCACAGTAAAATCATTTGCAATGCATTTATATTATACATATAATAACACTATTCTAGCAATAAGTCTTGCATTAATTCCTGACCACTGACAATCCCTTTCTTCCTGATTTTTCCATTAAAGTTCCACAGTAAAATCATTTGCAATGCATTTATATTATACATATAATAACACTATTCTAGCAATAAGTCTTGCATTAATTCCTGACCACTGACAATCCCTTTCTTCCTGATTTTTCCATTAAAGTTCCACAGTAAAATCATTTGCAATGCATTTATATTATACATATAATAACACTATTCTAGCAATAAGTCTTGCATTAATTCCTGACCACTGACAATCCCTTTCTTCCTGATTTTTCCATTAAAGTTCCACAGTAAAATCATTTGCAATGCATTTATATTATACATATAATAACACTATTCTAGCAATAAGTCTTGCATTAATTCCTGACCACTGACAATCCCTTTCTTCCTGATTTTTCCATTAAAGTTCCACAGTAAAATCATTTGCAATGCATTTATATTATACATATAATAACACTATTCTAGCAATATGTCTTGCATTAATTCCTGACCACTGACAATCCCTTTCTTCCTGATTTGAAATAAATTTCTATTGTAAGATCATTATCAAGGGAGAGGGTAGTTGCAGAGTGTAATATGAAGAGAATGACAGATAGTGAAGTGTTACAGAGAGAAATAGAGAGAAGGATAGATATAGTGAAGTTTCTGAGTATGTAGAGAGAGAGAGAGGTGAATAAAAGAGAAGGATAGGGAGAGAAAAGGGTGTTAATGAATGGAGTAGAAAAAATAAAGAGTGGAGAAAAATAGAAAGAGAGGGGGGAACAGAGAGAGAGAGAGAGAGAGAGACAGCAGTTACTGAATGATGTAGAGAGGGTTGTATAGAGAGAGGTGAGGAACCAAGAGAGAGGAGAGAGAGAAATAGAGAGTTGTAGAGAGAGAAAGGTTAGTTGCAGAGAGAAGAAGATAGGAGTAGAGAGAGAAACATATGTACAGCCAAAAAGATAGAGAGAGTGGGGAGAAGAGTGAAAGCGATATAGAAGTTGTGGAGGACCCTGCTCGTTCACATCCTGAAAGGTTAAATGAAGAATCGTAGTAAATATCTGAAAAAGTAAATTCATTGGAGAAAGATTTCATTAATAGAAAAGAAATCTTAAAAGAAGTTTTGTTTTTTCCTATGGAGAGAGAGAGAGAGTGAGAGAGAGAGAGAGAGAGAGAGAAGTAGAAAAATCAGAGAGTGGGGAATTGCAGAGAGTAGAGAGAGAATTAGGGAGAAAGAGAAGTACAGAGAGAGAGAAGTAAAGTAGAGAGAGAGGGGAGTTGCAGAGAGTAGAGAGAGAATTAGGGAGAGAGAGAGAAGTACAGAAAGAGAGAACTAGAGAGAGGGGGACTTGCAGAGAGTAGAGAGGGAATTAGGGAGAATGAGAAATGCAGAAAGAGATAAATAGAGAGAGGGGGAGTTTCAGAGAGTAGAGAGAGAAGTACAGAGAGAGAAAGAGAAATAGAATGAATAGAATA
This sequence comes from Acanthosepion esculentum, assembly GCA_964036315.1. NCBI lineage: Eukaryota > Metazoa > Mollusca > Cephalopoda > Sepiida > Sepiidae > Acanthosepion > Acanthosepion esculentum. Next base: position 48,204,076 of record OZ038499.1, on the reverse strand, counting down.
CAGAGAAGCATACTGTGGAGTACAAAGAGAGAAAGGTACAGTGAGATCAGTACAGAGAAGTACAGAAAGAAAGAGAAAGAACAAAAAGGAGAGGTAGAGAGAAAGAGAGAGGACAAAACATAGAGAGAGAGTGAAAGAGAAAGAGAGAACATGTCACATCTATGAATTTAAACAAAGAGAGATTCAGTTGAATGATTTTAAAATTTCTTATATTAATTATCCTCTGTTGAAGCCATTCGTGGCTCTCCACAACTTCCTTTCTTTATTTCTCTTCAATAATCCTTGCTCGTTTATGACCTCAGTGTCATTTGAGATTGTTGCGTAAACATGAGAAGTGGTAAGAAATGCAGATTATGAGGATATGAATGATAGATAATGGTTTCAACTCTTAAGTTAAGGAGGTTAAAATTGTATCGATCGGGGAAGCATCCCCTCGGGAGTCTTTTCAGAACTGATGAATTCATTTGTTCAAACGTGAAAACCAGGTTACCTGTATCTTTTGCTTCACTCACTTTCAATGTGACCAGTGAGTGCTTATTTCTCCAAGCCTCCTTTCCTCATTGTCCCCTAAATTACATTTTTTTTTTTTTTTTTTTTTTAAGCGTATCACCCCAAGCAAGGCTGGTGGCCACTATCATGCATGGGGTTACAGAAGGGTTGGAGGAAGAGCAGATAGGAGTGGTAAAGGAAGGGATGTGGAGAAAGAGAAGGACGGAAGGTCGATCAAGGCAGGGGGGTTACGGAAGATTTAGAGCGAGAGCAGATAGGAATGAAAGATGAAAGGAAGTGGAAAAGTGAAGTGGATAGATCAAGGCAACTGGAGATGACGATTGACGCTACACTTAAACCATTGGAGATTGTATTTGTCAGAGAAAAAGTAATAGGGAAGGGAGTTCCATAGGCGAGATGTGCGAGACATGAAGCTATTGGAGTAGAAGAGACGTCTACATCTAACAGTTTCAACGGTGAAGGGGTGGGAACGGGATGCCAGCCTCGTAGGACGCTTAAATTCATGAGGCTTAGGGACAAGCGAAAGCAACTCCTCGGAGCAATTACCGTGGAAGTACTTGTAGAAAAGGCAGAGCGACATTTGCATCATTCTGATTGTTAGTAGCAATACTATAAAATAAATAAAAGAAATCATTTAATTCTGATTTATATAGCTTTATCCTTGGTTCCACCAGATCTAACCTTTATGGCTCGGAGCCGCCATGCCATTTATATTGCATCAAACCACCCACATTCAATCCATATTCCATCGGCAAGAAGTAAGCACCTCTTGAATTGCTTCTTACCACGAACCACATCTCTTCAGAACAAACTTCCAAGATAATTTTTCCCTGATCACTACAATCTTAACCTATTCAAGTCTAGAGTTAACCGTCATCTTCCCCTCCTATCCATATAAACTACCGCTTAATATAACCCTCTACCTTGAGTGGCTCCCAGGCCTTGTACAAGGTGAAGGTTGCTGTAATAAAAAAAGAATAATTTAAATAAAAGCTGCTTTATTATCAGTAGATATTATTTTCAATAGAACGTGTTTAAATATAATTTAAACCTTTCCCAAAGTCATCACTTCCTAGCTGAGCATTTATACCAATGATTCCCAACGTGGGGCACATGCACCACTGGTGGGGCATAGTAATATTTTGGTGGGGCATAGTAATATTTTGGTGGGGCATAGGATGGGTGGCACTGTGGAATAATGGATAGCGGCTTGGATTGAGGAATTGGAGAGCTGAGTCTGAATTCCAGTTAAATCCATTACGTTCTTCATTGCTATGTTCACAACATTTCGGTCGTTGTACGTTCCGGCCTTCTTCAGATGATTGGAATTTCGAACCGAACCATTTATTTCCTCCACCGGGGGTAGCTTGTTCTAGTTCCACGTGCCATTCCTCTTCCAGATGTATCAGTTATTTCCCTTTTACTCAACTTCCCAAGTTTTTTGGGTCACCACTGCTGATAAAGATGTTGGTTAGATCCAGTGACTAGACCCAAAGAGTTCTGAGTTCAATACCAGGCAACAGCAGTAGTGAACCAAAAACTTGGAGAGTTGATTTAAAGGGAAATAACTGAGACATTCGGAAGGGGCATGCCATGTGGAGCTTGTACAATCTACCCCAGTGGATGAAATAAAGGGTTCAGTTTAAAATTCCAATCATCTCGAAAAAGGCTGAAGCATACAACAGCAGAAACTTTGTGAATATAACAATGAAGATGAGGATAACAGTCTGAATAATGTAAATAATACAAGTAATCATATTAACTCATCTCAGAGATATAGACAGATATTAAAAGCAATACTAGATTGGCAGTTCGGTCTCATAATTTTACAGTTGAAATTATTAGATGTAATCATAATTCCTATTCTCCCTGTTTCTTCTCTCATATTTCTCAATTGTAGAGCTCTCTTCTGTCTTTCTTCTTCCCTGTCAACTCTAATCTTCATATATATGTGTTGTAGGATAAGGGGTATGTCCCCATTCACATAAATACAGTAGTAAATACTGTATGTTGGTCTCCAGTTGGAGATTCATCTCCAGCTGTGCTGATCAAACTCTCTGCCTCTGGGCAGAGAGGATCCCCAGACGTGGCTATGTCGAAGGGCAGAGTCTCGACTCAGGAAACAGTCACCCAATCCCATTTTATACAGAGTCTTTTGGTCAAACCCACAAGCTTGGATATTCCATATTAAATTCAGCCTTGTTCCACATCTGATCACGTGGGGTGGTTGGTAGATATCCTGAAGTTAGAGATTCATTGTGGAATTCACATGACTCACTTCTAGCAGTTGACTACTACTTCTACACCCCACTGGTGAATCTTATATGTGTTGTTCTTGTCCTAAGTATTATCGTTCATTACCAACCTTCATGTGATTATTCAGTTCAGTAATGTCATTCATTATGCTTTCTCACTTTGAAAACTCTTCATTTATCGTTATCTCTGATTCTTTCAGACACAGTAACCCCTTGCATCCTAGTGGCTTTTTATTGATTGGGTTGAAATTTTTTAAAAAAGAAACAAAAAAAACCTGTCTGATTGTTTTATCAAGAGACAACCAACAATCTTTTGAATTGTATTAAACCCAAACAGGTGGGTCATCGAAAATATCCTTCTTTTTTTTCTCTCTTTTCCTTTCCTTCCTCTCTTTTCACTCTCTCTCTCCCCCCCTCTCTCTCTCTCTCTCACCTCTTGTATTTAGGTAAAGAGTAACATTCTCAATACCCCATTCACTTTCATACATCTTAACCCCAGAAAACACTCCATCTGCTGAACCCCATCCCCATCCTGCCAAAAAGATGATTTCATTATGAGATAAGCCCAGCTACTGAACAGACATTCTACCACAGAAGCAGACAATGCTTTCTGGCCTTTGGCCAAGTTTCCGCCACATTGCTTCATGTTACACAAACTGGAATTGTCAAAAAGTTCTTTCAGGTCTCTCTTTTCTCCTTATCTAATTTACATAAAATGAGATGTTCGTTTTTTTTTTTTTTTCGTTTTTTTTTTTTTTGTTTTTTTGTTTTTTTTTTTTTGTTTTTTTTTTTTTGCACTCTCAATCTCTGGAGAAGAGTTCCTGGTTTACAAAGTGGCAAGCTTAAACATTGGTATAACTAAACCAAAACTGTTTTCAGTGTGAATAGCTTTGCTTTTATGAATTTGAAAGCTAATTTTGAGCTAAAAGTAATCCTTTCTGCACAGGTATTACCATTTAGTCTTAATAGTGGGGGTGGGGGTATTAATTAAATGCATTATAAAAAAAGTAAGCAAATCTTGAAGTGTTAAATACAAAGTGTTGTGGTCAGAGAATGGTGGGTAGTAGCTATTGACTTCACGAGAAAGCATGAGAGTACGAGCGACTTTTTTAAAAAACTAGCAAAAGAAGGAAACAGGTGCAAAATTCAAGATGAGCTTTGTTGATGGAAGGGTCATCAGTCAGCGTTAACTGAAATTAAGCTATCAGCTGCTATTGAATTAAGTATGAACGAGAGAAAGAAGGAGGCAAGTTGGACAATCCGAGCTTGGTATTTTTTTCTGCAGTGAGGTTCACCCTGTACAAAGCCCGTGAGCCACTCGAGGTAGAGGGCTATAGAGTAAGTTGCACAGTTTATAGAGATATGTGTGGAAGATAATGGTTAAACCTTGGCTGGAACAGGTTAAGATTATAGTGATCAGGAAAACATCCTCAGTTCCACAGAGTAGCAGTTTTCAGGAAGAAGTTACTTGCGGAACGTATCAATGGAATATGAAGGGGTTCACTACAATGTGCGTAGCATGGTGGGTCTTAGCTGTGAAGGTTAGAACTGGTGGAACTAAAGAATGTAGTTCGTCTGAGCACTTTCCATGGAAATAGTGATACAGCAGTGAGAGGCTTCTGACATTTCATCTGTGAGTGAAGGGGATGTAGGGTTGAAAATAATTTGTCACCTACGCAGACATGGAGACTCTTTTAGACTATTGAAATGGGAAATTGAGTACTGGGCACCTCCTGCCCAAATATGGCTCCAGTAGTTCATTTTAGGCTTTATTTCGCTCTTGTAACAGTAAAGATAGCCCAAGGGGTCAGGTAATTATTGAGCAGTAGCGGGCCAGACCATATTTCCAGCATCTTAAGCGATAGATCTTATGTATGAGTTTCACTTGGGGTCTGGCTTGAGTTTATGGTTTAGTAGTTGGTCAAGGCAAGGGGTCACCTTGAGGGAACATCCTTTCATTGTGATTGGTTATGGTTTAGGATCTGATCAGCATCGTCAAAATAAAAAGAGGAAGAACAAAAATGGGTTCAACAACTGAGAATATGAATCTACTAGATGAGAGCAAATAATATCTCTGGATTGACTTACTGATTCATATTTTACAGCTTATCAACCTTTTGCAGATTATTTAGAACCAGAATATATTTTTAGATTATAAAATTTTTGGGAGATATATAATGATTTACTGATCGGTCAGTTAAGTGCCATATGTGATACACACTTAGGCAATCATGTATCTTTTGATACATGACTGATAAGGTAGATTCTTTTCCCACAGTAGGTTGCCATATCTTTCTGCTGTGAACTGGTTACCAATCAAGGCTAAAGTCCTGATATTCAACCCATAGCTGAGGAGAGAAGAGAGGGATTCATACCTTTCCCAAGGGTATTTGTGCATAAGTGAATCTAACAAACTCGAATGGAATTTGAACTCAGCTCTCCGAGTTCTCACTCTGAGCCTATATCAATTACACCACAACACATACTAATTAACCCATAGATGGTGGGAGAGAAGTGGATTTATTCCTTTCTGTCAAGGATATTTGTGCAGAAATGAATATGGAACTCAGCTCTCCAATTGCCACTACTGAGCTGTTATCCATTACACCATCTGCACACCCAATTTTACAGCACTTGATATTCCCAAGCAGTCACACATCTAAGTAGTGACCAGGCTCAACATTGCTTAACTTGGATGCTTGTATGAGAACCAGTGTTTTATTATGTTATGCCCATGAGCCCAATACCTCTGGAAGAATAGAAATAATATGTTTTTTAATCAATTCACCCCAAGCAAGGCGATAATGCCACTAAGATACAAGAGGCTACTGGGAGAGAAAGAGAATAAAACTGAAGGAAGTGGAAGCACAATCCTAAACAGGAAACAAGGGATAAACTTCTTCTCCTGTTCAAAAAACCGTGAAGGCATGTGATCACTGAAAGAAATGAAAACAAATAATATCTCTGAAAGAATAAATTGCAAATAATGTTACTGAAAGAATTGACGGCAGATAATTTCCCTGAAAGAATAGGAAACAAAAAATGTCACTTGAGGAATAAAGACTGTATATGAAAGAATAGTAAATAATACCATATAAGTTCACATGTCACAACAGTCGCTTTGCGGTGATGACACACTCTGCATTAATCTTGTTTCGACTTGTGCCATTTGCTGCATTTATACAGCACTGGAGTGAGGAACATGGCATGTGTTAATTTGTAGAGAACCGAGTGGGTTTGAGTATTGTTGAATTAGGAACACATGCTCTTTATTCCTGCTAGAATGTCCGACTACAAGAATATGGTTAACTCAAGTTGAGTTCAACCGAATTGGTAAAGAAAACAAACAAGACCGATATATATATATATATATATCAACAAATATATGTATTAAACAACAAATTTACAAGTGACAAAGACATTAACATTTGTGTTTGCGTGTGAATGTAAAGAGTTTGTATTTTGGTGAATGTTCATATGTACGTGTATGTGTGTTTCATGGTGTTTTCCCATAAGTGGGCGAAAATGCTGATTTCTACGAGAGATTACATTTTTAAATGTATCCGCTGAAATGCAAAGTAGAAAAGAGAACAAGAAAAGAAGTTGCCCAGTATTTATAGTGTAGGAAGAGCATAGCCTAGTGAACAATTAGGGAATTAAGGAGGAGCTAACTCCGACAAATTCCTGGTAGTATGACATATTGGATTGTTGGATTGTTGTGCATTCGCTCTCTTTCGTTTGTGTTGTGTTTGTGAAAAACTTATTGCCCTTCATTATGGCTTCCAAATGTACTGCAATCTTTTCTGATGGCGGTGCTTTGAAGAAAAGGAAAGCCATCACCATGGAAAAAAAATTAGACATTGTTAAACATTCTAAACAGGGGTGAACAGTTGGTACTTCCTCGGCTTAAGTCGTTCGACTGTTGCTTAAAACATATAGATATGTGTATAGATATTGAGTTTCCATTTAAGAGATAGACATTTTCTGGTTAAACTATAAGCTGGCGAATTCCTGATAAAGAAAAGAAAAATACATTTGTTTTCTTTCTTCCCTAGATTAGCTTCTGCTTCCGAGTAATGTAAGAAAGACAAGATCTTATGCTTTGTTATCTTATCTAGTAAGTGCCAATGACATCACTGAAAATAAATATACAAGTAATTTAAAGCAATTTTCATTTCATTACTTGTTTTATATTTATATCCTTCATGTGTTTTTTAGTCATAATTAGTTTAAGATATGTCATAGAAATAAGTTATGTCCTAAATTATTAATTTACTATTGCATTAGCATAGGTGAATGACGTAAGTGCTTATTCACAGAAAATTGCAGGTAAGTTCCAACTTGCATGATAAATTACTTTACAATGCATCATAGGAACAGAACTGTTGTAAGTTCAGGACTCTCTGTAATAAATACCCTCAAGATGTAGGTGATCATGTGTCTCCACATCTTCCTGTCCTTCATAGATCTTAATAAATTTTATCTTTTTGTTACATCTCCTAAACCTTGTTCTGCCATCCATTTATACAAGCTCGCTAAGTAAGTTATACATTGTTTCTCTCTATCCCTCTAGCTTTAAATCTGCCCTGTGAGTATCAGATTTTCCAAGCCCAATTTCCTCATTATGTTCCCCAGAAATTTCAAATGTCTCTTCCTGATGTTAAGTATAAGTTTCCTTTTTGTTTCCATTTTCTCTTAAATTTCATTGTTGCTCACATTCAGTCCATGGTATCCTCAGCATGTTTCTGTAGGAGCACATTTCTGTTGCTTCAAGTCTCTTCTTCAACTTTGAGAATATTGTCCTGCATTCACTCGCATATAGGAGGACAGATATCACGTAGCAGTTCAGTACTCTTTTCTTTGTTTCTAATGATATTTTTCTGCTTCTTAATACTCTGCTTAGCTTTCGGAAGGCAACTTTGGCTCTCTTTGGCTTTTCCAATGCACCTACAGATTTCAATATCTGTCTATATTTCTGAGATGAGGTATTATGTACCCTATTTACATTATTCGGACTATTGTTCTCATCTTTGTTGCCATATTTATTACGTTTCAGCCGTTGTATGCTCCAACTACCTGAAGAAGGCCGAAGCATACAACGGCCGAAACGTAATAAATATGGCGACAAAGATGAGGACAATAGTCCGAATAATGTAAATAGGGCTTCAGATTTTAGTGTTGTACTTTCCATTCTCTGCTAAAACACTTCCCAGGTATTTAAATTGTTGTACTTCTTTGATTTTGGTATCCCCGATTTGTAATTTTCATGTTGGGTCGTTCCCTTTTTCTAACAACCATATATTCTGTTCTTGCAATTGGTGTTTAATTCTTTGCTCTTACTTTTCTTCATTTCCTTCTGTAGGAGTTCTTGTAGTTTCCTTTCCATAAATGCTACCAACACTATTCTATCTGCATATCTTAAGAGTATGGCCACTAATAATAATTCCTGGTATGACTTCCAATTCTCTAAGAATCACCTCACTGTAAATGTCGAATATGTCTGGTGAGAAGACACATCCTTGTCTTACCCACCTTTCTATTTCTGTAAACATAATACTTATATCTTGATTTTGCATATACACAAATATTCATATGAACTTTTTTGATAAAATTTTGTTGAGTAAGGCTTCCTTGTTATATCAGCTAAAGTTATCCTCCGCCAATTTTAGGGATCACACATGCTGCAACATTTGGAAGATTTGACTCCCACAGATCCCAAGTTGAAATTATTTTTTTCAGTTCGCCAGAAACTTTAATGCCATAGAGAGAACTAGAGTGTGAGAGATACAGAGAGAAAGGCAGAGAGAGGTAGCGAGAGAAAGAGAAATAACAAGAGGAAGTGAACAAAACATAGAGGGAGAGTGAAAGAGAAAGAGAATCGATGAGATGTATGCATTTAAACAGAGAAGACCCCAGTGTGCAGCATCTTTGGAAAATACCTGAAAACTTTACCAAAGGATTGACCCAAGCCTTGTGCATGAAACTGGGTTGACAGAATTGCTTGTGGATGGTTGCGCTAACACAAAGCCATAAGTCAGCATGACTGAGAGTTTGAGCATACTGGCATTGTTCAAATTTTTCATCATGCCAGATGATTCACTCTCTCTCTGAAATAGTAACTAAGGCCAACTTAGCATAACTGCAGTATAAATATATATATATATATACATATATATATATATATATATATATATATATATTCAAGTTCATATACAAGTTCAAACCAGAACTTAATTCATTGCATAAATTCTCCTTACCATAAGTGAAATATATAGCCAGTTATGCCCCTTGATTTTAAATTTTTTTTATTTGTTTAAAACATAAGCATCAACACGTGGAGATAGAAACAGTTAAAAATTTTTTTAAAAAGCTAACCGAAATTGGTTAAAGTATGAAAAGGAAAAAAAGGAAATTAACAAATTATTTTTCTAAGGAAAAACCCCAGGAAATACAATTGTAAGTAACAAAGTTTTAATTCTTCTCTGTAAAAATTCATATATTATGAATAAATATCGCTATATTAAATATTAGGTGCCTTTTTTCCAATTCTCATTTTAGTCTATACAGGAAGTTTTTGAATCTTTCTAACAGTTTCTTTTTTTACATATATATATATATATTTTTTTTTTACCTATATATATATTTTTTTACCTATAGATATATATATATATATATAATATATATATATATATGTCAACTGTCTTTTACCTTTTCCTTCTTTCTTCCTCCTCCCTGTCTCATTCTCTTTCTTTAATGTCCCTCTCTTTCCTTTCTATTTTCCTTCTTTTTCCTGACCATTTCTACTGTCTTTTATCTTTTCCTTCTTTCTTCCTTCTCTCTGCAATTGGCCTCTCTGTCTTTCTCATTCTCTTTCTTTAATGTCCCTCTCTTTCCTCTGTATTTTCCTTCTTTTTCCTGACCATTTCTACTGTCTTTTATCTTTTCCTTCTTTCTTCCTCCTCTCTGCAATTGGCCTCTCTATCGTTCTCATTCTCTTTCTTTAATGTCCCTCTCTTTCCTCTCTATTTTCCTTCTTTTTCCTGACCATTTCTACTGTCTTTCATCTTTTCCTTCTTTCTTCCTCCTCTCTGCAATTGGCCTCTCTGTCTTTCTCATTCTCTTTCTTTAATATCCCTCTCTTTCCTCTCTATTTTCCTTCTTTTTCCTGACCATTTCTACTGTCTTTCATCTTTTCCTTCTTTCTTCCTCCTCTCTGCAATTGGCCTCTCTGTCTTTCTCATTCTCTTTCTTTAATGTCCCTCTCTTTCCTCTCTATTTTCCTTCTTTTTCCTGACCATTTCTACTGTCTTTCATCTTTTCCTTCTTTCTTCCTCCTCTCTGCAATTGGCCTCTCTGTCTTTCTCATTCTCTTTCTTTAATGTCCCTCTCTTTCCTCTCTATTTTCCTTCTTTTTCCTGACCATTTCTACTGTCTTTCATCTTTTCCTTCTTTCTTCCTCCTCTCTGCAATTGGCCTCTCTGTCTTTCTCATTCTCTTTCTTTAATGTCCCTCTCTTTCCTCTCTATTTTCCTTCTTTTTTCTGAACATTTCTACTGTCTTTCATCTTTTCCTTCTTTCTTCCTCCTCTCTGCAATTGGCCTCTCTGTCTTTCTCATTCTCTTTCTGTTTTATTCTCTATCTTCGCCATTTTTGCCTGACCATTTCCACTGTCCATTATCTTTTCTTGAACATCTTCTTCCTACTGCCTCCCATCCCTCACCCCTCAAAATTTGGCAGGGGTCAAAGCCTGCAAGCTCTTTTGATCAGCAAGGCACTCATAATAGCTCACTACACAATTCGCTTAAGTTGGACTTTACTGAATGTAGGCCTAAACACCAAAATGTTTTGGACTCGTTGTCTTTCTTCTCTCTGTTTGTCCACTATCTGTCGGTCTGACTATCAATCAATTTTCTTTTTCCCTTGGGTGATTGTTCACTGTCCGAGTGTGAATGAGATTTGGAGTGAGGGTGGTGGTGGTGGGGGGAATGTTGAGGATGAAATAAGGAAAAGAACAAAAGAAAATAGCAATGCGAAGAGGGGCAGATGAGGAGAGAACGAGGTGGAATAGTTGCAGAAATGGGAAGAGAAGAATAAAAGAGAATATGAAGAAGAAAAGAAAGAAAGAGAGTAGGAAGAACAGAGGAATGAAAGAGTGTAGGAAGAAGAGAAGAATGAAAGAGTGTAGGAAGAAAAGGAGAAGGAAAGAGTGTAGGAAGAAGAGAAGAAGGAAAGAGTATGAAGAAAAAACAATGAAAGAGAGTAGGAAGAAGAAAACAATGAAAGAGTAGAAAGAAGAAAAGAATGAAAGCGACTATGAAGAAGAAAACAAAAGAGTATGAAGAAAAGAATGAAAGAGAGTAGGAAAAAGAAAAAAATGAAAGAGAATAGGAAGAAGAAAAGAATGAAAGAGTATGGAGAAGATAAGAATGAAAAGGAGTATGAAGAAGAAAATAATGAATGAGTGTAGTAAGAAGTGAAGAATGGAAGAGATGAAAGATGAGGTAAATTAAAGAGAGAAGGAAGAAGAAAGGAATGACAGAGTGATGGAAGTTGAGGAGAATGAAAAAGTGACAAAAGAAGAAAAGAATGAAAAAGTAGGAAGAAGAAAAGAATGAGAGAGAGAGAGATGGAAATCAAGGAGAATGAAAGCAACACAGAGCATGAAGAAAATTAAAGAGAGAAAGAAGAAAAAAAATGAAAAAGGAGAACAATAAAGAATACAATGAATAGATGGAATAAAAGACTAAAGCCCAATGAATGAATCAATCCATTATTATTATTATTATTATTATTATTATTATTATTATTATTGACTATTGAGTATAATAATCAGAAAATGGTGGCGAATAAGAGACTAAATAACAGCAAGCCTCCTCAGTATTCTCCAGCATTATCCTAGTCCTCAGATAAGGACTGGCATGACTGTCCCCTTTATATTCTATATCCCCTCAGCTTCCTACATCTATTATTATTATTATTATTATTATTATTATTGTATGTCAAATCAAAGAAATGTACCCACTAAAAATAATGTTTATACCAATAAGAGATAATGTCGAATTAAAAAATTCATTTAAAAATAATTGTTTATCTTTCAGGCATGAAAATAAAGCTGGCAGCTATTAAATTTAAAAAGTCTCAATGAGATGTCGGCATTCTTTAAGTAGGTAACTGTGCCCTACTTTATCATGACGTTCTCTTGTGACCTAATTAATCAGGGTACATTTGAGCTATAGGAGTGGTTTCCCTCATTGAAGAAGGGAATGCAGGTTTGATTCCATTTTGCTTTAATCAGTCAGTTATGTGCCATGCGTGATACATGCATAGGCGATCATGTATCTTTTGATACATGACTGACGAGGCAAATTTTTTCCTACAGTAGGATGCCATTTCTTTCTGCAGTAGAACAGTTGCCACCCAAGGCTATAGAACCCAGTCTGTCCTGCTATTTATCCATAGCTGGGGATAGAAGAAGAGGATTCATACCTTTCCTAAGGGTATTAGCACGTAAGTGAATGTAATGGATATATTTACACACACACAATACATATATATATATATATATTTTTTTTTTTTTAAGCTTATCACCCCAAGCAAGGCTGGAGGCCACTAGCACGCAAGGGGTTACAGAAGGTTTGGAGGAAGAGCAGATAGGAGTGGTAAAGGTTAGGATGTGGATCGATCAAGGCAAGGGGGTTACAGAAGATTTGGAGCGAGAGCAGATAGGAATGAAAGGTGAAAGGATGTGGAGAAGGGAAGTGGATAGATCAAGGCAACTGGAGATGTTGATTGACGTTACACTTAAATAGTTGGAGATTGTATTTGTCAGGGAAACAGGAATAGGGAAGGGAGTTCCACAGGCGAGATGTGCGAGACATGAAGCTATTAGAGTAGAAGATACGTCTACATATATATATATATATATATAAGATAAAAAAACAAACAAAAAACAAGCAAAATAATTTGACATAAATAAATAAACAAATAAGCGACTTCCGGTAAAAGTAACCGCCAAAATAGACTACCCATAATGCACCACTGACCCTTATATAAATAGCCGAGAAAAATCGCCTGACAATTGCACTAGCATGAAACAGACTGTCGCCTCTAAGTGCTGACTTCCATGTCCACTTTTATATTTACACACGCTCTATCTCTGATATTGAGCACTTTATCCCATAAATATAGCACACTTTAAGACTATATTTCTGCATATATATATATATATATATATATATATATATATATACATATACATATATACATATATATATATATATATATATATATATATATATATATATATGTATTATAATTTTTTTTTTTTAAATAATTATAATATTATGCTCTACTGTTTGTATTAAGTCTTTCCTGCTATTTACTCATAGCTGGAGATGAGAGAAGAGGATTCATACCTTTCCCAAGAGGATTAGCATGTAAGTGAATGCAATGGATTCGACTGGAAATTGAACTCAGCTCTCTGTTTTCTCCATCCGAGCCACTATCCATTATTCCACCATGCATTCCTTTCCTTTAGTACAACTTCTCAATAAGAGCATAAAAGACAGTTGACATTAATTTCGCAGCTTGAGAAACTAAAAGAAACAGGGATATCAACTCAAGCACGTGTACCCCCTAAAAATATTATTGGATGTGTAGATGGCATATCGGTTACTGGTATAGAAAATGAAATGAAAATTCCTATCATATCTTTTTTTTTATCTTAATCATTATCATCATTAGTTCTGTAACAGGGTGTGATTACAGGGTGATTACAGGGTCACTATGCAAACACACATCTCACCAGCTCCCTCCACATATCTGGCTTGGTTCATTTGTAGTATGTCTTTGACAAATAAAGCTTTCCAAATGAAACCACAGTTGATGTCCTGGTAGTAACAGTAGCAGTAGTAGCAGTTGTAACATTTTTTTGATAGTAAAGTCCACCTTTTAAAAGGCATAGCAGCCACTTGAGGTAGAGGGATATGTTAGGAGGCAATTTGTGTGGATAGTGTTTAGCAGACTATTATTTTTAGGGGCAAGTATATCGTTGCTCTGACTTCCTGAGGATTGACCTTTGAGGTCAGATGGAAGACAAAGCAAGGAAGTCGATTTTGATTGGCTGGAGGAGTGTGGGAATAATAGATATAGAAAAGTTTTTCAGGGAGTTGTTTCTTAACCATCAAACAATGTAGATGTGTTCTGTCATGTCTGAAATGACTCCCCTGTGGGGAGAAAGCAACCCCACTGGATAGTTAGAGATGTATATGTCAACATTAATAAAATAGCTAAGAAAATTTCCTGTGTTGAAGTTCTTTTATCTCCAAACCAAAACAACTAGCAATCACCAGCTATGAAAGAAGAACTTTATTATTATCGAATTGATGCCATCGCCCCAAGACCACCCCTTGAGGAGGAATATGAAACAATAGTAGTGGAAGATAACAATTAACCTTAACCTTGAACAGGTTAAGATTGTAGTGATTGGGGAAACATCCCCTGGGGAGTCTGTTTCACAGGACAGTGGTTCATGGGCAGATGCTCTTAGAGTGGAACTTACTTCTCACCAATAGAATACAGAGGGAATGTGAGTGGTTTGCTACAATGTAAGTGGCATGGTGGGTCCTACCCATGAAGGTTAGACCTGGCAGAATCAAGAAATTTATTTCATCCAAGCACTTTCCATAGAAGCAACAGTAGAGCAGTGGGAGGCTCACCATATCCTGTGAGAGAGAAGTTGGAGGGCGGAAAATAATTTATCACCCACAAAGACTCGGAGATGCTTTTGTAGTCTATCAAAACCAGAAAGTGAGGACTGGGCAGCTCCCACCCAAATATATCAACAGTACTCCATTTTCAGCCTGATCTGACCCTCATAAAAGTAATGAGTAAAGTAAAGAGGATAGCATGAGGGGTCAGGTACTTACTGGAGCAGTACCTGTATTTTTAGTGATGGATCGTATACAGGAATTCCACTTGAGGTCAGGTGTGCATTTGAGGCCCAACATCCTCTTGAGGCACAGGGCCTCCTCGAGGGGACATCTATTCATCGTGACTGGTGGTAGTTCTGGGTCTGATCAACAGTGATGGAATGTAACCACATTGGTTTTAGAGGCATTGAATGTAACCAGCCAGTTTTTTACCCACTGGGAAGTTAGTGTTAGATCAGAGGAGAGGTCAAGTGCCAATCTCTGATGGTCAAGACTTTTAGAGGTGTGCCCGTATATTGTCATATCATCGGCATAAATGCTTACAAATGATTGGGCTGTATTCTTAAGTAGATCACTTATGTAAACCAAAAAGTGGGTTGGTCCGAGAAGTGACCCCTGAGGGATACCTTGACCTCAGAGGACTGGCTGTTAATAACATTTCTCACCTGAAGAAGGCCAGAGCATGAAACGGTCAAAACATAGTGAATATAGCAATAGAGATGAAGACAGCAGTTCAAATGATGTATACAGGTGTGATGGTAAGTTGTTGTCATTTTATATTTTTAATTTCACACATGGATCATATATGGGAGTTCCACTTGAGGTAGGGTTTGAGTTTGAAGCAGAATATTCTCTCAAGGCATGGTGCCTCCAGGAGGAGATATCCATTCTGACTGGTGGTAGTTTGGTATCCAATCGGCAGTAATGGAATGTAACTAGTTTGTTTTTTCAGGCATTGAATGTAACCAACCATTTTTTTCCTGCCTGACAAGTTAGTGCTTGATCAGAAGAGAGGTTAGCTGCCAATCTGTGACCGTCAAGACTTTCAGAGGTACACTCGTAAATCATTGTATCATCAACATAGATGTTTACAAATGATCTGAGTATATTCTTAGGCAGATCATTTTTTTTTAATCATTTCACCCCAAGCAAGGCGGGAATGCCACTAGAATGCAGGGAGTTACAGAGTGTGAGAGAAAAGAATGGGTATAGCGGGGATTGAGGAAAGGATAAAAGATGAACAGGACTGAAGTAGACAACTGATGGTGATTGATGTTGCATTTAAATTTTTGAAGATTTTACTTTTTAGGGAAGCAAGTAAATCAAAGGAAGCTGCACCAGTGCAAAGTGCCTGAAAAAGAAACTCTTGGAGTAGAAATCAAAAAGAGGTTTGGTCTGAGAAGTTACTGGTAGTGGATGGGGGTCACCTGTGTTGAACGCCAGGGCCTCAGAGAACTGGCTCTGTCTATCATGGAGAGACAGAATGAAACAATTTCATTCTACACCTGTAGATTAAATAAATTGATTCAGTTTGGAATTCTGTAGGTTAGACGGCTTGTTATACACCTGATGAATGCCAGAGTGTACAATGACTGAAAGGTTGTGATAACAACAACAAAGATCAGGACAACAGTCTTAGGTAAATAGTGTGAATAGAGGATAAATCGTTGCCATTTTATATTTTTAATTTCACACATGTGCATTGTTTTTTTTTTATTTGGCTCACTGTACAGTATAGCAGGGTCTGTTGGACACAGTCTGTGTGTAAAAGATCGACTTGATCCAATTCACTCCGCAGTCTAATGCTGATTGCGAAGGTATGGCTGCTTGGAAAACTCAATCTGATCATTCTGATGGGAAAAGAACACGCGAATTTGTTGGTGAGGGCCTCAGACTCAACACAGAGATCTACGTTAGGTGCCCTGAATAGGTAGTGCTGCCCTGAGTCAAGAGGGTGGGTGTTGGAAGACCCTATATCTGGCAACATGACTCTGCACCATGTCTCACAAGCAGGAGAACCCAGTCATAACGGTTAGACAATTTCTGCAACCACATCGCCCCTTACATCTGGCCACCTAACTCCCAACTCCCTTCATTATTATATGTAGGGCGCAGTTGAGCGGGAGACCAACAAATCTCCTTGTAACACCAAAGATGAACTGAAGGCAAGGATTATGGCAGTATTCACAAACTTAAAATAGGAGACTGTCCAGAAGAGATTCCGGAGACTCTGAAATTATCTAGAAGCCATGGTTGAAGCCAATGGTGATTTTATTGAATAAATTTACTCTTTAGTATTTCAAGATATTTTTGTGTAATTTTGGTAAATGTATCTGTTAAAATGACATGTCAGTGTTATTTTCATTTTTGAGTAATTTAGTCGACAATTTATCCATCGTACACTGTATATCGGCTAAAATGAGGCATTAGTGTTATTTTCATTTTTGCCTCATTTAGACGACAATTTATCCGTGTTGTAACTGCAATAACAAAAAAGGGATAGGCATTGTAAGGTTATCTTGCCCGAGACCCACCAGTGTTCCTACAACTTTAACAGGTTACTGGACTTGTGACATATTGTTGATTTGGTTTGTTTTTTGTTTTTTGTTTTTTTAAGATGACCATTTTTTTTACAATTCTTGTCTCCAAGAATGCTTGCAGACACTAACAGTGCCAATTCCTGCAGTTTCAACCCCTCCCTGCATGATTCTTCTTACTCTTCTTAATGATGATGATGATTGAAATAAGGAGCAAAAATATTCAGCAGGAAACATCTGTTTTCTAAGGATCAATATAAAATCTGAACACTAAATTTTCGCATTTTCAGATGCTGCCTTTTTTAATGCACTAAAAATAAAAAGAATTCACAGAACTCTGTATTCTACAAAAATGCCAGGAAAGAAGTTCTTCCATTACCATTTTGAAAGATCAGAATCATCAGAGCTTTAGGAAACATATTTTCTACATTTCAAGTTAGATAAATATTTTGCATTGAATGAAAGTAGAAGGAAAAAGAAAATGTCAGAATGTAGAAATCTTATCGTTTTTAATAAATAAAATTAATGATTTTCACTTTTATTTCATGTATTTGTTTAAATAAAAAAAATTAAATGAATTCAAATAAAATAATTAATTAATTCCCTGCGTAATCTTTAAAGCTATATCCAAATATTTTCATAGCAACAGCTGCTCATCGGCATATCAAGCTATTTATCTATCTATCTCACTCTCTTCATATCTATCTATCTATCTATCTATCTATCTATCTCACTCTCTTCATATCTATCTATCTATCTGCATATCTATCTCATTCTCTTCATATCTATCTATCTATCTCACTCTCTTAATATCTATTTATCTATCTCATTCTCTTCATATCTGTCTCAATCTCTTCACATCTATCTATCTATCTGTCTGTCTCACTCTCTTCATATATATCTGTCACACTCTCTTCATATCTATCTCACTCTCTTCATATCTATCTAGCTTTCTTCATATCTATCTATCTATCTCACTCTCTTCATATCTATTTTTCTATCTCATTCTCTTCATATCTATCTATCTCTATTTCACTCTCTTCATATCTATCTATCTGCATATCTATCTCACTCTCTTCATATCTATCTATCATACTCTCTTGATATCTGTCTATCTATCTGCATATCTATCTCACTCTCTTCATATCTATCTATGTATCTATGTATGTATGTATGTATGTATGTATCTATCTATCTATCTATCTATCTCACTCTCTTAATATCTATTTATCTATCTCATTCTCTTCATATCTATCTATATGTCTCAATCTCTTCACATCTATGTGTCTATCTATCTATCTTCATATCTATCTGTCACACTCTCTTCATATCTATCTCACTCTCTTCATAGCTATCTAGCTCTCTTCATATCTATCTATCTATCTCACTCTCTTCATATCTATTTTTCTATCTTATTCTCTTCATATCTATCTATCTATCTATCTCACTCTCTTCATATCTATCTATCAATCTATCTCACTCTATTCATAGATAGATATGAAGGTACTGATATAGATAGATATGAGGAGAATGAGACACACTCAGACATATATATATATATATAGATAGATAGATAGATAGATATAAAGAGAGTGAAATAGATATACAGATAGATAGATCTCACTCTCTTCATATTTATTGCTCTTAGTTTGTTAATAACTATCTGTCTATATCACTGTCTTTATATCTAGCTAGTTAACTAGCTGGCTAGCTATTTCAATGTATTTACATCAATCTATCTGTATATCTATTTCACTCTCTTTATATCTATCTATCTATCTATCTATATATATATATATATATATATATATATATATATATTATGCACTGCTATATTAAAACATGTACATACCCACTACAAAACTGTGAATCTTGATTTAACGTTAAAAAGTAACGTTTCATCAGGTACGGAATCACGACAGTGCATAATAAGTACATAATAAGTACATAATAAATAAATATTTATTGCTCTACTTTTGCATTGAGCGCTGTTTTAAATTAATGTTTTGAACACAGAAATTTAACTTCTTGCTCTTTTACATTTGTGTATATATATCAATCTGCTCATATCTATCTATACCAGTATCTTCATATCTATCTATATATCTATCTATCTATCTATCTAATTCAGTAAATTAATATCTATCTCAATCTATTCTTATCTATCCATCAATCATTGTTTTCATATCTATCTATCTATCTATCTATCTATCTTACTCTGTTCACATCTTTGCATAGATATAGTCTCTCTGGACATAGGAATCATCATTGTGTGGTGACTGTCAGTTTCATGCTTTCACTTATTGCAGCAAATATTTGCCTTATGCATAGAAAAGTTGGCTTAATTCATGAGCAAAAAAAGTTTTTTTTATACACAAAGGTGATCTTATCATGCCAAAAACAATTTACCTAAGCAGCAAAGTCACTTTACCTCATGCAGCAAAGTTGCCTTATAGGAAAATCTACCTTATGCCATCTACAAAATTGCTTTGTATCCTGCAGCCCATATAACAGGCAACAAATTTACCTTATCAGCAAAATTAACTTACCCATGCAGCAAAGTTGTCCTGAAAACAAATTTGCCTTATGCCGTCTACAAGGTTGCTTTATATCCTGTGGTCTACAGTTGTCATATCATAGGCAACAAATTTACCTTATCAGCAAAATTACCTTTTCAATGCAGCAAAGTTGCCTTTTAAGCAAATTTACCGTACGCAGACTATAAAGTTAAGTTAATGAGTAGGTTTGTCTTTTTCATGGCTTATCAAACTTTTGTGGGTGTTTTAAAGCCAAAAAATATTTCAGATTGTAAGAATATTTCCTTTTTTGTGGTGAGTGAATATAGTGTTAACAGTTATTTGAGAATAACCATGATGTTTCCAAATAAGAGTTCTACTATTTAACCCATAGTTGCATGGAGAACCGATGGATTTATACCTTTTCCAAGGGTATTTACATGTAAGTGAATATAACAAACTCTGCTGGAAATAGAACTTGTCTCTCTGATTTGTCATTCTGAGCCTCTATTCAGTGTATGTGAAGATACAAGGGGGTGCTGAAAAATTCTTGACTCGACTAAGATGAACTTCCCCAAAATACGTGCTCTTTCGGTCTGTTGGTACTACTGTGTAATTTGGCACGGTACTCAAGCATTCTTCTGGATGGTATCCTTGCTCTTCCCAAAGGACCAACTGACCAATCACTGGTGAAGATTTTGTAAATCGAATGGCCGACCACTGGTCACAAGTGCCAACAATTAGCCTCACCTGAGTAAGTGAATAACATGATTTTTCTGCTTCAATGAACAGGGCAACTTGTATTGGCAAAGAAGGAGACAGAAACAGGAAAGAGAGCAAGAGAGAGATAAAAGGAGAATTTACTGTGGTTTTCATTTTAATTTACTAATTTTTTTTATTAGATGAAGCATTGTCATGTATTCTTCATTTTTCACTGGGATTTCTTTTATCTTTATTTCAATTGCTTTATTTCCACTAGTAATATTAGTAGTAGTAATATTATCTGCAATTTTGATTAGAGGAAGCATTGTCAAGTATTCTTCATTTTTGACTAGGATTTCTTTCATCTTTATTTCAATTGCTTTATTTCCACTAGTAGTATTAGTAGTAGTAATATTATCTAGAATTTGGATTAGATGAAGCATTGTCAAGCATTCTGAAGTTCATTCCAGCTTATTAAATAAAGCATACTGAATGACAATATACATTATTTAGCAAATGATTATAGGTGTCTTTTATACTGAGTCTTAAATGGGACCCACGTTGTATACAAAAACATGAAAACAAATAAAAAAAAATATACAGCTATGTATATAAACAATAGTTGTATGTATACAAATATATGTTATTGTTTCCATGTTTTAAACTTATTCCCATTCTCTTAATGGTTCTTGGACTTTGAAGATCGGAGCCAGAGTATGAATGTTCATGAAGGACTGAATGATCTTTTTCCTCCACCATTGCTCATTTGGGAAGACAGTTGGGCTGATCATTTTTTGTGATTTGTTTGTAGGTCTTGAAGATCGAGAGCTGCTTTTTTTAGAGCTCTCATGTGCTAAAAATTATTGCCTATGGGATTTTAAGTGTTTGATATTCTTTAATTAATAATATATATAACTATATATATATTTGAACTTTGCATGCCAATTTGACTTCCCACACAGGAAAACATTATCATACAAACATGTACTCTGTTTATTTCATGAACCAAAAAGTGTTTTTTTTTTTATTTCGTAAGTGTTCAATTTTTACTGCTCAGATGGTTAATAAAATCAATTGGATTTTCTTAAATGTTGTTTAATTTGAAGCATATTTTTAGATATTTCACTTAACATTTGTACTGTTATTAATTGTCAGATTTGAGAAGAATTAGTAAAGATTTCTTTTCGTTTCTTTTTTTTTTTTTTTTTTTCAAATCATGTGTCAAATGCTCCATTTAAAATAAGTCACACATACAAATTGTACATTTTCTATCTTTTCTGTTTTCTTTTCTTGTTTTACTTTTGGCTACGTTTTTCAATATTTTCTTCGTGCAAAGAGCTAATGGGATAACATAGATTGGTAAATCGGTTCTGGGAGTGACATAAATGTCTGCAGTGATGATGTCAGGTTTCAAGATGAAAACTCCTTTCTTAAAAGAAGATTAATTTTCAAAAGACAATATATCAAAGAGAAACAGTAAATATGATTGTTTTTTTTCTGAATTTAATCTCCTGTAACTTGCATTCTTTCGATGGTATTTATTTAAAAAAAAAAAAAAAAACCTTTTAAAGGCGGCTGTTGGTATTTTGAAACATGTCAAACAATGTCAAAGCTGATTATTATTTTATGTTATATATTCATGGATTGAAATATACATATAAAAACACATGTTAATATTGACGTGAATGCATACATCTATTATATAATATGTAAGTAAATTCAGGGAAAAGAATTGATATAATTTATTCATATTTAACTGTGAAAGATGCATATGCAAGATTTTAGAATGTCTATGATCTGATGATGAACCTCAGGTTCATATTGTGAAGGGTGCATAGCCAAGCGTTAAGAACATGTGTGCCCTGACACAGAGACTCAGGTTCATATTTAGAATTGGGAAATTTGTGTTCAAAAGTACTATTAGGGTTTTGATTGACCAGAAAGTTCTTTGTGGCTGAGATATCAAGGCACGTCAAATCTAATGGAGGCTTTCCTTAGGGGGACACAGGTTAGAATCTTGCTAGAGGTCAAACATTTTCTAACAAGATTTATCGAATGTTTAGGCTGATAAATGGAAATAAATATATAAATATACTATTTAATAAATAAATAAAAACAGCATCTACTCAAATATAGGTAGCCATTAAAAATAACAGTTAAACAATAAATAAAAATATATGAAATGATAAAAAAATGTGAATAGATATATAAACAGCAAGGGATGAAAAATATTTATAGGATTAACAATAGTGTATATGCATATGTATAGGTGCATGTATATATATATATATATATATATATATATATATATATATATATACACACACATTATTATCTGTTTATTATATTATTATCTGTTTATTATAAACAGAGCATTTACTTAAATATTTGAATTTACAAAAAGAATGTATAAACATA
>OZ038499.1:48153927-48176427 GCA_964036315.1 Acanthosepion esculentum | reverse complement strand
ATACACTAGGCTAGTTCAGCACTCTTTTCTTTATTTCTAATGACATTTTCCTATCTCTTAATATTTTGCTTAGTTTATGAAAGGTATGAGGAGATTTTCCAGCATTCACTGCCATATAGGAGATTAGATATTACATAGCAGTTCACCACTCTTTTCTTTGTTTCTAACAACATTTTCCTATCTCTTAATACTTTGCTTACTTTATGAAAGGCATGAGGAGATTGTCCAGCATTCACTGCCATATAGGAGATTAGATATTACATAGCAGTTCAGCAATTTTTTCTTTGTTTCTAACAACATTTTCCTATCTCTTAATACTTTGCTTAGTTTATGAAAGGCATAAGAAGATTGTCCAGCATTCACTGCCATATAGGAGATTAGATATTACATAGCAGTTCAGCGCCCTTTTTTTAGTTTCTGATGAGATTTTCCTATCTCTTAATACTTTGCTTAGTTTATGAAAGGCAAGAGAAGATTGTCCAGCATCCACTGATATACAGGAGATTAGATATTACGGCATAATCCAGTACTCTTTTCTTTATTTCTAACAACATTTTCCTATTACTTAATTCATTTTTTTAGTTTGTGAAAGCCATCTTTTGCTTTTTCTATTTCTGTCACACTTTCTCTTTTTTTCTGTTTTCTTTTTCTCCACAGGGATTTTATTGAGACACTGCCTCTATTTTGTGAATCACTGATTCTTTGAATTCATCTATCCTTAAATGGATTTTATTTTTCTTATTAGTTACTAACAACTCTCCCCCATTTGAAGATTAGCTAGCCAAAAATCTGAAAAAATAAAGATTTTTGTAAATTAAGATTTAGGCTATTCCATACCACTCAATTTCCTGATCAACGCAGCCACCCACCACCATATAGATTAATTAGTTCACAGGCCAGCACTTACAGAGAGAGTTTATATTAATGTGAAGGAGACAGTGAGCATTATAAGGAGACAGTGAGCATTATAAGGAGACAGTCAGCATTCATTGACTTAGCAGCCATTGCTACTGTTTCTCATATTCAGTAACTGTTATTATTCTTTCCAGCATTGATGGAAGTTTCCTTCCTAACCTTTTGTTTGAAGTAGGCTTGAAGTATTGGTTATTATTTCCTTTTTGAGTTATATACCATTTTATTTTCATTTCTTTAATATTTTAGTATTATTTTCATATGCAATCATATTTTAATCTCTATCTATAAAAGGCAGGATGTGTGTGTGTGTGTGTGTGTGTGTGTGTGTGTGTGTGTGTGTGTGTGTGTGTAACAAATGCACGGCCGCAATATTCGACAGATTTGCACCAAAATTGACATGCACATGCTCCAAGTTAGCGGTAAGGCCAAAACTGACTTTGCATTTCCCACCTCCCATCGATAGTGGAAATAATTTCATGCTTCTACAGCAGTTTTCATGTAGTTTGCAGCCATTTTCTACTAGCCAGAGTGAGAGCCTATAGCTGGCTGCCACGAATAGGCAGGAAGATTCTATTGGCCAGCGTGAGAGCCAACAGCTGACTGACACGAATGTTAACTAGCATGCAAAAAAAATTGATAGCTGCATTTGTCACAAGTGGGAAAAATTTAAATCTGCATGGCACTTTACTCCAATTGGCTCATTCACTTGCTTAAACTCAACGTTGATTCTGATTCCGCAGAACTGGGTTGGGTGTGAAAAAGTATTTGTTGTTAACATTCTTTTTTCATTCGGTTTTTCCAGTTACGAGTCCTTTTTTTAAAGCTGATCGTTTTGTGTTCATTTTGTTTAGTTCTTTTTTCATAACAGATTTAATGTTTAGTATAGAGTTTAGAAAAAATTTACAGTGTGAGATAGGCAAGAAGTAAGGCATGTAGCAACATCAGCACATCAAAGGGCACTCCTTTAAAGGCAAGGAAGGGCAAAAATATTTTAAGTCAAGTGATAGCGA
Source organism: Acanthosepion esculentum (assembly GCA_964036315.1). NCBI lineage: Eukaryota > Metazoa > Mollusca > Cephalopoda > Sepiida > Sepiidae > Acanthosepion > Acanthosepion esculentum. The sequence goes on along the minus strand of OZ038499.1, from coordinate 48,174,502 downwards.
TTGCTGTATGAGTCGTACGATTTTTGAATCAAGTATGGGCAACGCCGGGCCATGCTTCTAGTTAATAATAATTCTATATATTTTATTCTGTGGTCATAAGGGTTCAATTTGTCAAATTTTGTGTTACTTTAATACATCCAGCCATTGTGATTTAAGATAGGGAATGGTTTTAGAAGGATATTTTTTTTTAAAAATGCATCGTATATAACAGATATATTGTAAGTAATTTTCTGTAAGACAAACATCGAAAATATTACTCCACAGAAAGATAATAAGTAAATGTATAGGTGCATGTCTGCCAACTATGTGTGAAAAGGTTTTACCAGTTATAAGCATTTCATCCCAAGCAAGGCAGGAAGTGCCACTAGCACACAAAGGTTTACAGAGAGTGAAAGCAAGTGTAAAGAGGGGTGTTTGAGGAAAGGATAAAGAGAAAGATGGGGATCAAGATCAAGGCATCAGAAGATATCAATTGACATTACATTTGAATATTTAAAGATTATAGCTATCAGCGAAGCAAGTAAGAGGAAGGGAGTTCTACTGTCGGGAAGTGCGAGAGAAGAAACTGTTGGTGTAGAAGAGGCGGTTACATTTAACTCTTTCGACAGTGAAAGGGTGGGACCAAGATGCCAACCTTGTAGTACGCTTAAATTCATGCAGTTGGGGCACCAGTGAAAGTAACTCATCAGAGCAGTTGCCATGAAAATATTTGTAGAAAAGACTGAGGGAAGCCACCGCATGTCTGTGAGAAAGTTACTGTAGATGCCAGATCAGGACCTATCACATTGCATATCTGTCTCTGGATTTTGTCGAGGACCTCGAGATGAACAGCGGGGGTAACAGACCATATATGGCAACAATATCCAATGCAAGGACGAATGGTAGATTTGTAGATTTGAAGGATGCATTCAGGTGAGAAAAGCCACCTGTCTCTACACGGAGAACCAACTTTCCTTGCCGTCGATGATCGTTGATAAATTTAAAAGATTAAACAATAAAAGGAAATTATCAATACAAACGAGATAAAATGTTGCATTCATATCTCTATTTCGTGTATATGTCGATTATTTATTATTAGGGAAGTCAAGATAACAGGTCAGGACATACAACTGCATATCCGTCTTTGGATTTTGTCGAGGACTTCGAGATGGGCAGCAGGGACACAAGACCATATATGGCAACAGTATTCAATGCAAGGACAAATGGTAGATTTGTAGATTTGAAGGATGGACTCAGGTGAGAAACATCTTCTGGCGCGACACAGAGAACAAAATTTCCTTGCGGTAGATGAAGCTATTGATTCAATGTAGTTGTTCACCTCAGGTCAGTGTAAAACGTGAAACCAGGAAGACACAGAGAGATGCGCTCTGAGCCTTACTATAATGTCTTGATATCAAGGTTAAATCACTTATATGCAAATCCCCTTTGTGAAAGTTATGAATCGATCTCATCTCCCCCCAACTATGGGTTAAATAGTACGACTTGCATATGGAGAAATCATTGTTATTCTCAAAAAAAATGTTAATGCAATATTCACTTGCAAAAAAGAATTATTCTCATAATCCAAAATATGTTTCAGCTTTAAGTAATCCACAAAAGGTTGATAGACCATCAAAAACTGATCGATCAAAACACATGTCAACAAGGTTGTGGCCATCATAAACAAAGAAAAAAGAATCTAATGGAATTAGAAAGAAAGAAAAATTGAGGAAAATGAGATTGCTAGAAATAAATGAACAGATTGAGATAGATAGATATATAGATATGAACATACAGGAATAGATAGATAGATAGATAGATAGATAGATAGATAGATATGAATATACTTAGATAGATAGATAGATAGATAGATATGAATATACTGAGATAGATAGATAGATATGAATATACTGAGATAGATAGATCGATAGATAGATAGATATGAATATACTGAGATAGATAGATAGATATGAATATACTGAGATAGATAGATAGATAGATAGATAGATATGAATATACAAACATAGATAGATAGATAGATAGATAGATAGATATGAATATACAAACATAGATAGATAGATAGATAGATAGATAGATAGATAGATAGATATGAATATACCAACATAGATAGATAGATAGATAGATAGATATGAATATACCAACATAGATAGATAGATAGATAGATATGAATATACCAACATAGATAGATAGATAGATAGATAGATAGATATGAATATACTGAGATAGATAGATAGATAGATAGATAGATAGATAGATAGATATGAATATACCAAGATAGATAGATAGATAGATAGATATGAATATACCAAGATAGATAGATAGATAGATAGATATGAATATACCAAGATAGATAGATAGATAGATAGATATGAATATACCAAGATAGATATGAATATACTGGAATAGATAGATAGATAGATAGATAGATAGATAGATATGAATATACCAAGATAGATATGAATATACTGGAATAGATAGATAGATAGATAGATAGATAGATAGATAGATAGATAGATAGATATGAATATACCAAGACAGACAGATAGATATGAATATACTGAGATAGATAGATAGATAGTTATATGTGAATAGACTGAAACAGAAAGATATATATATATGTATGTGTGTGTGTGTGTGTGTGTGTGTGTGTGTGTGTATGTGTGTGTGTGTGTGTGTAGGTAGATAACAAAATTATTTAGATAGATAAATAAACAACATATTTAGATAGACAAAAACGTATTAGATAGACAAACAACCTATTTAGATAGACAGATATGAACAGACTGATATATATATATATACAGATAGAGAGAGAGTAAGAGAGAGAGAGAGAGAGTGATGGATAAATTTTTGTCTAAATTATGCAAAGATGAAAATAATAGTGACATCTCATTTTAACAGATATATTTACCAAAATTACACAAAAATATCTTCAAATATTAAAGAGTAAATTTATTCAGTAAAATTGCCATTGGTTTCAACCACAGTCTGCACCCGACACATAATAATCAAGCATGTTACAGTCTGGGGAATTAGATGGCTAGATGTAAGGAGTGATGTGGTCACAGAAATTGCAAAACAGCCATGACTGGCTTCCCCTGCTTGTGTTGCATGGTGCAGAGTCCTGTTACCAGGCATAGGTTCTTCCAGCAGCCACCCTCTTCACCTCAAGGCAGTTAATGTAGATCTCCATTGTGTGTCTGAGGCCCTAACCAACAAATTTGGGAGTTCTTTTCTTGTTCTGTTCTTTTCTGAGCCGCTGTACCTTCGTAATAACCATTAGAGTCATCCAACTCTTTCCAGATCCGCTGCACTGTCCTCAGATTGACACCGAAACACTCCTAAATGTTCATTTTGCATCTTCTAGCATGAATGCCAAGCAGTACGGCTTGCCGTTTCCAAATTTTCTGGTGTAGTGAATTGCAACCAACATGGTGATCTTTTTCTCAAAGATGGTGCCCAACTGACCCAACTATAATCTGCAGTTAATAAAATCAAAACAAAAAAAAAGAAATTAAATTTATAAAATGGCGACAATTTACCCATCGCATCGTATACAGTGTAACCCGGATATAAGAGAGTTGTCGGGACCGGAGACGAAGTATCTTATATCCGGGTTTCTCTTATATCCGGGTTTGGTATATTTTGTTTACATTAACACAGGCTCTAATTTGGGACCAGAGAAAATCTCTCTTATATCCGGGTTTATCATATATCCGGGTCTCTTATATCCGGGTTACACTGTATATCTAGATTCTTGATAAAATAAGAATCTGCAATGTTATTGGTCCTGACCTGTCATTCCAGCTTCAGTCCCTTTCACACGGCCATAATGTAGATTCCCTGTGCCTTTTCTATAAATACTTTCATGGTAATTGTTCTGATGAACTTTCCTCTATGGTACATAGACTTTAAGAATTTAAACACAATACTAGATTGTTGGCAAGGTTTTACCATTTTACAATTGAACTGGCTTGATGTAAGCATAAATTCTATGCTAATAGTTTCTTCAGCCACACTTCTCGCCTGTAGAATTCTCATCCAGTTTCTTGCTTCCCAGTCAACTTTGATTTTCAAAAACATAAATGCAGTGTCAATCATTAATCTTCCATCTTCTTAATTCTTGTTCTTTTATTGTTCTCTCTCCTTAATAGTGTTTTTTTTTTCACATATTCTCTAACACTCAGTAAATCCTTGCAGCTTAGTGGCTTTAATGCCTTTCTGGGGATAAAATGATTCAAAAGAGAAAATGTAATTTTTATATCCTCTGTAATTATTTTTTTTGCTTTCATTCTGTAATTATTTTTTTGCCTCTAATGTTTTCATTTTTTCCAAAAATGTTTTTACTTCTTCATTTTTTTCCTTTTCATTCTTTTCTTTGTTCAACCCGATCATTTTTCTTTCACTTTCATACATTTTTCATTTTTATTCTGATCATTTTCTTTCTTTTTGTTCCTTTTTCCTTCCTTCATTTTACATTACAATTTTTTGCTTCTCCTTGCTTTGTTTACTTCTTTCTTCATTTCTTCTATTTTCTTTGTTCTTTTTTTTTTATTTGTCTTCACTTTTTCTTCCCCTGTTTCTTTTACCTCTTTCTTTCAAATTCTTTTTCTTTCAAATATTTTTTTTCTCTTTTTACTTCTTCTTCAAAAAATTGTTCGTCCAAATTTGTTTTCTTGTCACTCCTTCCTTTCTGCTTTCTTTTTTCATTTTTCCTTCAACCTATTTTATGTTCTTTCATCTTTTCCTTCTTCCTCTTTGTCTATCTTTCATTCTTTCTTACTGAATCTTTCTTTCATGTTTCATTCATAAATTCTTCTTCTTCTTCTTCTTCTTCTTCTTCTTCTTCCTTGTTTTATTGTCTCTCCATTTCTTTCTTCCTTCTTTCCTTCTAGTATTATTTTCCCTATTTTTTCACAGTTTTTCTATTTTTTATTCTTCCTCTTCCATTTTTTCTTATTGACTCTATTTTTCATTCTTCTTAAAAAATCAAACATAATTCCAACCCCTATTGTTTTTCTCTTCTTTTCTCTTCTTTTCTCTTCTTTCTTTCTTTCTTTCTTTCTTTCTTCTTGAGTTATTTTTTGCTAATTTTCCTTCTACCCTTTTTCTATTCCTTTCTCTATTTCCTCTTTCATCTTCTGTCTTTTATTTTTATTTTTCTACCTTCTCTTTCTCCCTTCCTTAATTTCCTTCTTTCTTTTCATCTCTTCATTTGACTTTCTCTCCCTTTTCCCTCCCCACTACATTCCATCAATTCTTTCCTTCTATTTCTACTTCTTCCACTTTTTTGTGCATCTTACCATCTTCTGTATTCTACTTGATGCTTGGCATCACCAATTTCCAAAGAGTCTCTCCAGCTGAACAACTGCCAGAGAGCTCTCCAGTTTTTCAAGAAGAAATAAAATGAACAGACAAGAAGAAATTGTGAACAAAAAAAGAATTTCATCTTCGACATAACAATATACACACATTGAAATGCAAGAGAAAAAAACTGAAAATGCCTGTTGTATCTTTTGACTTGGATATTAACACATATTCTTTGTTGGTTGCCATTTCTTTAAAAGCAGTAACAGGAACAGTTACTATCTATTTATCTTAGTTCATATTTATCTATCTATCTATCTAAGTCTGTTCATATCTATCTATCTATCTATTTATCTATCTAAGTCTTTTCATATCTATCTATCTATTTATCTATCTAAGTCTGTTCATATCTATTTATCTATTGATCTTTGTCTGTTCATTTCTATCTGTCTATCTGTTTATCTATCTATGTTCATATCTATCTATCTATCTATCTATCTATCTATCTCTCTAAGTCTGTTCATATCTATCTATCTATCTATCTATCTATCTCTCTAAGTCTGCTCATATCTATCTATCTATCTATCTATCTATCTATCTATCTATCTATCTATCTGTCTGTCTGTTCCTATCTATCTATTTCAATTTATATCTATCGATCCCAATGTGTTCATATCTATCTGTCTATCAATCTCTCTGTCTATCGATCTATTTATCTGTTTCAGTCTGCTTATATCTGTCTAAGTCTGATAATATCTATCTATCTTAGTCTGTCCATATCTATCTATCTATCTATCTATCTATCTCTCTGTTCCTATCTATCTATTTCAATTTATATCTATCGATCCCAATGTGTTCATATCTATCTGTCTATCAATCTCTCTGTCTATCGATCTATTTATCTGTTTCAGTCTGCTTATATCTGTCTAAGTCTGATAATATCTATCTTAGTCTGTTCATATCTATCTATCTATCTATCTATCTATCTATCTATCTATCTATCTATCTACCTATCTATCTGTGTGTTCATATCTATCTATTTCAATTTATATCTATCGATCCCAATGTGTTCATATCTATCTGTCTATCAATCTCTCTGTCTATCGATCTATTTATCTGTTTCAGTCTGCTTATATCTGTCTGTCTAAGTCTGATAATATCTATCTATCTTAGTCTTTTCATATCTATCTATCTATCTATCTATCTATCTATCTATCTATCTATCTATCTGTCTGGCTGTCTGTCTGTCTGTCTCAGTCTGTTCATATCTAGCTATCTATCTGTCTCCGTCTGTTCATATCTATCTATCTATCTATCTATCTATCTATCTATCTTCTGGTACCCCATATATGAACTTGAGTGACCTAGAGATGTAAAAGGTGATCTTTTCAGGTGGGAAGAACACTTTTTAAGGAGAATAGAAACAAAAAAAGAAAACTACTCATAACAATCCTTTTCTGCCTTCCATCAACCTGGCTGATGCTAACCACCATCAGAGCAATTCTTTGCTCCTTCTTAGGCTCATGTTTTCCTTTGACAGGAAGTGGAGTAATTATATTCTATCAATTGCAAGATCTACTGCTAAGATATTTGGTTCTCTGTGTTGTGGCAGACAATTTTGGCAGACCATTCATTTGTGCATTGAATATTGCTGCGGTGTGTCTGGTCTGATCTGGTGCTCCTGATATATATCATGAGATTCTTGACAAAATCCAAAGATTTGGTTTTTTTTTGTTTGTTTTTTTTTAGCATTTCACCCCAAGCAAGGCGGGAAGCCACTAGAAGGCAAGGGGTTACAGAGAATTTAGTGAGACCAAATAGGAGTGATAGAAGAAAGAATGAAGAGAAGGATAGGGGATAGATCAAGGCATCTGGAGGTGTCGATTGACATTACATTTGAATAGTTGGAGATTATAGCTATCAGGGAAACAGGATGAGGGGAGGGAGTCCCACAGGCGAGAAGTGCGAGACATGAAGCTATTGAAGTAGAAGAGACGGATACATTTAACAGTTTCGACAGTGAAAGGGTGTGAGCGAGATGCCAGCCTAGTAGAATGCTTAAATTCATGAAGCCTGGGAACCAGCGAAAGCAGCTCCTCAGAGCAGTTACCATGAAAGTTTGATTCTGACCTGGCATCTCAACTTCAGTCAGTTTTTCACCTGTATGAGGTATCTTCCCTTTGTTTTTCTACAAATATTTTCATGGAAATTGTTCTGATGAACTTTCCTCCTTGTTGCCTCAATTGTATGAATTTAAGCAAGCTACTAGATTGGCAACTAGGTCTTATTATATTGAATACAGAGGTACTGAAATTCATTGACAATTTCCATAGGCAATTCCCCTATACTGATAGTAAATTCTGGTATTTCTCTAACAATTTAATACAACAGATGGAACACAGTAGCTGAAAGAAAAAATGACAATCATGGATTGTTCTGAAAGAGAATCTTTATACCGATATATACATACATACTTGTCACTAATTTGTCCCATGAAAAGGAGCCATAAAATAGGTATACAACAAGCATTGTGAAAGAGGCAAAAAATGAGATGTTTTTATTTGTAATATTTCCCAAAGGGAAACAAGCAAGCCTATGGTGAAACCATGTAGTTTCCTCTGCTCTCTTAACTATTGTGGAAAGTCATGTCTTGCTTCTCTGCTGTCTATATAGCAACTAGTGTGGGCAAACATATCTTGCCTCTAGGTATGATAAATAGCAACTGGCGTTTGTAAATCTCTGAACTGACATTACTCACCAGTGACCCTTGTGAATTTCTCTTACTTAGAGGGAGATACTCGCTCTTCACATCCCTACATAGATAAAAAGGAAAACATTGAAATAATGTTTACTTTCAACACTGCCTTAAACAAAAGGTTTGGAAGGAAACTCCCATCTGTATTAGAAAAAGTTATAACAATTATTTGAGTTGGGTAGGCTTTCTCCTTTTTTTTAAGAAAAATTTTTTTATAAATTTCAACCATCAGCAATTCAAGCTGCTTAATCAGTAATTATGAAAGTTTTTTTTGTATAGAAACATGTAATTTCACCATGACCATTATTTAAAGAATTTTCATTTTTAAAAACAGAATCAACAAACCCTGGTTTCAGAGAATTCTGCTTATATGTTTTTAGGACACTCTTGTGCTATCCACTTTTGTGTACACAAGAGGTGGCTGCTTTTCAAAGAGATCTTGTACTGAACACCTGTTCTGAAAATAATGACTACTTATTTATTTTCATACTTTTCTTTGTTACAAGACTGTTTGTTGCAGTGTTAGCCAGACTGTCTCTGTGGGAAGGAAAGGGACTGTCAATGACTGTTGTTCATGACAATGCTGCTTGGTCACCTGTTGGTGTTCCAGTCATTGAAAACAATTCAAACAATCAATACCAAATACTGTTTGGCCTTGCTTACTTCCAACCAGCTCTCCAGAAACTTGCTCTCCAAAAACTTACTCTCCATCACCTTGCTCTCCAGTTCTTTCGCCTTTTCAAGTTTTGTACATTTTTCATTTCAATATGATTTTGTTTGGCTTATTTTTTAACCTTTATTTTTTTTTATATTTTCTTTTTCAACATAGATTTTTTCTCTTCTTTAAGCTTTCCTCTTGTTTTTCAACATTTCCTTCTATTTTTTCACTTTTAATTTTTCTTTCATTCTAATGACCTTTCTTTCCCTTTTCCATTTTTCTTTCTTTCTTCTTCACTTTTTGACATTTTTCTTTCTTTATTTCTAATCTTTCTTTTTCTTAACTTTTCACTCATTCATTCTAATGTCTGTCCTTCATTTTTTTTTTTATCAAATTACATTTTTTTTTCATTCAAATATTATTAATCACTTTTTCTATCTTTCACTTTCCTTTTCATTCTTTTGTCCTTCCTCTTTCATTTTTCTACCCTCCCATTTTTTTCATTCTAATGTCCTTCCTTCCTTGTTTATTTTTTATTATTTTCTTTCATTGTAATGACCATTTTTCTCGTTTTCTATTTTAAGTATTTCTTGCTAATGTCTTACCTCTTTTTCCCATATTTCATGCTTTCTTTCCTTCTAATGTCATTCCTCTCTTTTTTAATATCCCATGTTTTCTTCTTATTCCTTATTATCATTTTCCAATTTACATTTTTCTTTCTTTCTAATGTCCATCATTACATTTTTCAATTTTCAATTTTTTCTTTACATTCTAATGTCCTTCCTCTTCTTCTCCATTTTTCTTTCAATTCTAATGTCATTCATTTGCTTTTTCATCTTTTTTTACATTCTAATGTCCTTTCTCTTTTTCTCCATTTTTCTTTCAATTCTAATGTCCTTCATTTGCTTTTTCATCTTTTCTTTCTTTCTAATGTCCTTCCTCTTCTTTTCCATTTTTCTTTCAATTCCAATGTCCTTCATTTGCTTTTTCATCTTTTTTTACATTCTAATGTCCTTCCTCTTCTTTTCCATTTTTCTTTCAATTCTAATGTCCTTCATTTACTTTTCCATCTTTTCTTTACATTCTAATGTCCTTCCTTTTCTTTTCCATTTTTCTTTCAATTCTAATGTCATTCATTTGCTTTTTCATCTTTTCTTTACATTCTAAAATCCTTCCTCTTCTTTTCCATTTTTCTTTCAATTCTAATATCCTTCATTTGCTTTTTCATCTTTTCGTTACATTCTAATGTCCTTCCTCTTCTTTTCCATTTTTCTTTCAATTCTAATGTCATTCATTTGCTTTTTCATCTTTTCTTTCTTTCTAATGTCATTCCTCTTCTTCTCCATTTTTCTTTCAATTCTAATATCCTTCATTTGCTTTTTCATCTTTTCGTTACATTCTAATGTCCTTCCTCTTCTTTTCCATTTTTCTTTCAATTCCAATGTCCTTCATTTGCTTTTTCATCTTTTTGTTACATTCTAATGTCCTTCATCTTGTTTTCCATTTTTCTTTCAATTCTAATGTCCTTCATTTGCTTTTTTCATCTTACCTTTCATTTGAAACTTCTTCCTTTTTTTTTACCATATTTTCATTTATCCATTACATGAAGATTTAGATTTATCTCTAAAATTCCTTCTCATTCATTTTTTTCTTTATTCTTTTTTCAAGATTCTTTATTTGTTTTTCTTTGATTCACTTGTCTTTATTCTCTTTTTTCCTTTATTTAAAACTAATTTTTTCATTTCCTCCTTCCATATTCCTTTCACTTTCTTTCTCATCCTTCAGTTTTCATTATTTATTTCTCTTGTTTTGCTTGTTTTTCCTTTTTTCTTTTCCTTCATTTTTTCTTCATAACCAACTCCCTTTCTTCTATTTCCTTTTTACTTTCTCTCCCTCTTTCTCTTTCTCGTTCCTCCTTGACTAACTTACAAGCTTTTCATCCCACTAGTTCTTTTTCTCTTCCCAACTCACACACGCTCGACAACACCTTTCAACTCCAACCCACCAAGACATTCTTCCTCCTGGCGGCATAACAAGTGTCTAAGACAATACTGCCAATATGGATGCAAAGTTGTAAACCAAAACAAACAAAGAAAAAGTTTATAACATTAAAAACAAAAAAGCTCAGAAACCCACACACAGACAATGGAAATGGCAGCTCATGGAGGCGGCTATAGTGGTGGCAGCACTGATGAAGGAGACATGCGGACATTTCTGTGTTGGAAGCCAAAACAAAAAAAAAAATCACAAGCCGAAGAAAACAAGAAAATGAAAGAAGCCACCTCAGGAAATCAAATGTTTTGTTCTTACTGGCAAAAGCTCCCTCTTTCAAAATTACACACACACACACACACACACACACGTGTGCGCACATATATATATATATATATATATATATATATATATATATTTCTTTTTGTATCTTTCATTTTTTATTTTTCTTGGTTCTTCCAGAATTATCTTCATTATTTTTTCTTTCTCCTTCCTTCCTATATATATATATATATATATATATATATATATATATATTTCTTTTTGTATCTTTCATTTTTTATTTTTCTTGGTTCTTCCAGAATTATCGTCATTATTTTTTCTTCCTCCTACACACATATATATATATATATATATATATATGCATGTATGTATGTATGTATGTATTGTTATAAAAGAGGAGCTTCGAAATGAATCCCTCCGAGGTATTTCTGTCATAATTATAACTGATACAGGAATCCCAATAGCATCATTGCATAGAGAATGTTTTCACCAACAAAAAAATTTTTTCGAACATAGTCACCACTATTAGCTATGAATTGTTACTCCGAAAGTAATGCTTTTCTTTATCTCCAAGGAAATAACAACAGATACAGGGAGCTCAATGACCCCACTGGATAGAGCAAGTTTTGGACTACCAAAACACTATTAACTCACATTAGCTATGCATTGTTGCTCTGAAAGTAATTCTTCACTGTACCCCAAGGGAACCACAATTGTAAATAATGCAAGTAATCATAATACCTCGTCTCAGAGATATAGACAGAGGCTTTTCCATATTTGGATATGACCGCAAGGCAGTAGTGGTTTAAAATCAGAGTTTTCCTTCTCCTAGATAGATTGCCTTCAATTCAATTTCATAATATAATTCTGCTGTTATGATGTAGATCAATGTCCTTATAGCAGACTTAATTTCAATCTGAATGAGAAAAAGAAAGAAAAAGAAGAGGGAGAGAGTGTAAAGAGTGTAAGGAAATGATGGAAAGGAGAAATAACTACAAGATTTGACGCATGCACACATACACACATGAACACTTGCACTCATACACACATACATACGCATGCAGAAACACACACACACACACACACAAAAAGAAGAAAAATCAATCTAATAAGAGCTATTGCATAAATTAATTACATCAAACTTAGTATATAGATAACAAAAAAGAGAAAAACAGCAGGCAACTGCTGTAATCTCCTGAAGAGTGGACTGAACAATTACGTAAATGTATAACATCAATCAGTTAAGTGACAAATTCTATTTGTACTAATCCTATCTATGCATACACACATTTCTTTCTTTTGTTTTTTGATCTGATGATGCCTAGAATGGCGAAACGCGTAATCAAATCTAGTTTCAATGAAACGTTTTCCATTTGTCAAATTTCTTAAAAACCTTGTCAGGATTCTGTATCCTATTTTATATATATATATATATATATATATATATATATATATATATATGGACGTGTGGCCGAGCAGTTAGAACGTTCGCTTTCTGACTATGAGACTTGGGTTCAAATCTCACCATGATTTGTCAGGAAGGCGACTTCCTGATGTTATCGGACTGTATCGGGATCAATCCCAGCATGTGGCGACTTTGGAAAGTGTCTGAAAACCATACCATGAGTTGACCCAAGTCTTGCAAGTGAAATTGGGTAGATGGAACTCTTGTCGGCCGTTGATAGCTATGCTAGCACAAAGCCACAAGTCATTGTGGACAACGGTTGAGTGTACTGGCCTTGTTTAAATTGTCAATCACACTAGATAACATACTCTCTCCCAGAAACTGTAACTAAGGTCTGCTCAGCATAGTTGCAGTATAAACCACAGGTGGGCTCTGTGGGTGTTGAGTAAACAGAAATGTGCAATAGGGATTGACTAGCTGCCCTAGTAAACGGGTATCCTTGAATATGAGTGGCCAGCTATGATATATATATATATATATATATATATATATATATATATATATATATATGATACAAATTAGTGAGTGAGCGGCGCTATATTGAGTCTGATTTGCAACCTCTTCGTCACCGAGGCCCATAGAACAGTTGGTAGGGTGTTCGCTTGACAACCTAACTGTCAGGGTTTCAATTCTCGGTAGTGGATGCGCACTGCTGATGAGTCCCAAATATAGGACGAAACGACCGTCCAGTGCTTTCTGCATTCTGTTGAGGTTTCAGACTCAATGAATTACTTAATTATATATATATGTATATATATATATATATTGTATATGTTTTGTCAGCATGTTTTCATTAAGACATGTCTCATTTTTCTTTTAAATATGGACATTACAAAACTTACTTACCTCCCCTGACGTTTAAATTGTGAAATTTAAATCATACAGTACATAAACTTAGTGTTTTTCACTTCACAGTTAAAAAAATTCAACTTTCAGGTGAGCACAACAATTTTGATTTAGAAAAAATGAACAAAACCCTGATGATAACATTGTGCTAAAGCCGAAAGTACTCATAATAATATATATCAGCATTGTAATTTTCTCTCTTCTTTTAATGAGGAAACTAAGAAAGTTGTCGATGAATATGAGAGGATCCTATTGAAAATAAGTTGACAAAACTTGTCTAAATTATTCAACGAAACATGTGTTAATATAGGTATATAATAATAATGGACGCTCATGTATGTTTCAACGTATGAGAATCTGACAGCTTTTTTGATTCAGTTATTAAATTTTTTGTGATAATCTTAAATGGCACTTAAAACCTGCGAGTGATTTACAAAGGAGGCAACATATGGAGCAAAAGTAAGGATTCTGAGATAAGATCAGTGTTAGATTGGATGACCTTTTAGATCTTACTCTCACTTCTTGAAGACATTCAGATTGAAAATTGCAGAGTCCACTAAAACACGTATAATATATATATATATATATATATATATATATATATATATATATATATATATATGTCACAACCAAGAAGAGCAAGCATTTTTCATCGATGTTCCATGTCCCTTCAGGATGTTGGCAATCATGACCTTCCATAATTTTCTGTCCTTAGAAAGTTTTGTCTTTTTGCTATCTCTCCTAAACCATGTTCTGCAAAACATCAACACAAGATCAGTAGGCAGGCTTTATTATGTTTTTCGCTGTCCCTTTTGCTTTCAATCTGCCCTGTGGGTATTAAATTTTCTAAGCCCTCTTTCCTCATAATGCACCCTAGAAATTTCAGTTGTCTCTTTCTGCTGTTAAGTAAAAATGTCCTTTTTGTTTCTGTTTTCTCTAAAACTTCATCATTTCCCACATGTTCAGTCCATGGTATTCTCAGCATCTTTCTAAAGAATCATGTTCCTGTCGCTTCAAGACTCTTCTTGATCTCTGAGGAGATTTTCCCACATTCATTGTCATATGGAAAGACTAATTTTGCATAATATATCAGTAGTTTTACTTTGTTTCTAATAATATTTTCCTGTTTTAATAAACAGGAAAATAGAAAACTGCATGCTAACTAAAGAAGTCACGGTATCTGATAGAATTTGGAGGGATTAAGTGTTATTTCTTTTGGGGGGTTGTTTATTAAATAAATGCTATATCATATTTGCAAGAAATATTGAATATTCAAGTTAGTAAAAAACAAATATTTGTTTAAATATTATATCATGTTTATACATATATACATACATATATATATATATATATATATATATGTATACATATATGCATATATATATATATATATATATATATATTTATATGTATACATATATGCATATATATATATATATATATATATGTAGACATATATACATATATATATATATATGTATACATATATATACATATATATATATATATGTATACATATATATATATATATATATATATATATATATATATATATGTATACATATATATATATATATATATATTTATATGTATACATATATGCATATATATATATATGTATACATATATATATATATGTAGACATATATACATATATATATATATATATATATATATATATATATATATATACATATCCCTATCTATCTGTTACAGACTGTTCTTAATTTTCTATCTATTTATCTGTATATCAATCTATCTTTCTACCAATCTATCTATTTTTCTTGGTTTGTCCATATCTATCTATCTGTCAATGTCACTATTTTCATATCTATCTATCTCAGTCGAATCCATTACATTCACTTACATGCTAATACCCTTGGGAAACGTATGAATCCTCCTCTTCTCCCCCCAGCTATGGGTAAATAGCAGGACAGACCGGGTTCTATAGCCTTGAATGGCAACTGGTCTACTGCAGAAAGAAATGGCAACCTACTGCAGAAAAAAAATCTGCCTCATCTGTCATGTATTGAAAGATGATGTATCTTTTGATACATGACTGACGAGGCAGATTTTTTTCCTTTTTTTCTTGCCTAAGCATGTATCATGCATCGCATATAACTGACTATCTCAATCTGTTCATATCTATCTATCCTTTGAAATTCCCCAACAAGATATGTACATATATAAATATGTACATCTTCATATATATATATATATGTGTGTGTGTGTATAAGTTGTTCTTGAGAAGAGATTCTCACATAGGCATTCGTGCATGGCAAATTTGCCAGCAACAGAAGCCACTAAAATTAGAAAATAAAACATTCAAATGAGATTCAATTGGATTTGATGAAAATCTTCCTTCACTAAAAATGATCAATTCTCTTTGTACTGACGGCAACTGGCCTCCAGCAAACAACTACCCCTTCGTCTTCTCTTCTTTCGCTTTCAACTCTCTTTCCCTTTGCATCTTTTCCTTTCATGTCTCTTTCCTCTTTTATCTAATTCTTCATCTTTCTTGCTTTTACTCTTCACCTGCTTACGATGCCACTGCTTATATGTATGTTTATATATGAGTTGCGATCAAAGATGGATTCAAACCTGACACAATGATAGTAAAGGAACAAATAGCAAAAACGTTTACAAATTTAACATGTTTCACTTTTTTTTAAGCTTCATCAGAAATTTTGGGGAAATAAATTATAGAAGAGAAATTTCCAGTACATTTAGTTCTATATATCTATATATATCTATATATATCTATATATATATATATATATATATATATATATATATATATATATATATATATATATATATCCATATATATATATGTAAGCAAATGTGTGGATATAGATCCGACGGTATGATGAAAATGTGGAAAAGACAAAGCAAAATCCGAATATGTGGATTTACTGTTTTTATTTTTATTTTTTATAACAAAAAACAAAAAAAAATAAAAACAGTAAACTCACATATTCGGATTTTGCTTTGTCTTTTCCACATTTTCATCATATATATATATATGAATATAAAAGTGGACATGGAAGTCAGCACTTAGAGGCGACAGTCTGTTTCATGCTAGTGCAATCGTCAGGCAACTAGTTTATTCTGTCACACTCTTCTCTTGTGGAACTCTCTTCCAGGTTCTTGCTTTCCAATCAACTTTGATTTTCAAAAGTTTAAATGCAATGTCGATCATTAATTTATGTCGTCATAATTTTGGTTCTTTTATTGTTCTTGCTCCTTTTCACACACACACACACACACACAGTCTGTTTCATGCTAGTGCAATCGTCAGGCAACTAGTTGCCTGACGATTGCACTAGCATGAAACAGACTGTCGCCTCTAAGTGCTGACTTCCATGTCCACTTTTACATTTACACACGCTCTATCTCTGATATTGAGCACTTTATCCCATAAATATAGCACACTTTAAGACTATTATTTCTTCATATATATATATATATATATATATATATGTATTTTCATTAGGCAGGTAGGCTTCACATGTTTGTGTGGTAGTAACATGTGTGCATGTATGCATTTGAATTCTAATGAAAATTTTTGGTCGTTCTGGTAGTATCTATTTGTATGATTCTTGAAGATTATCGTAAGATGATAGTGTTAGCATGTTTTTGTATCATATTTCTAGTTTTGTCAGGTGTGGGGGTAGATATTTGGTGTGAGAGTGAAAGACTCAGGTTATATCGGTCACAAATTTGCAGATCTTAGATTCTTTAAGTATGGGTTTTATGAATGGTGTTTTTGTTTTTTTGTAATTATTTCACCCCAAGCAAGGCAATAGAGCCACTAACCTGCAGGAGGTTACTGTGTGCAAAAGAATATAAGAAAAATATTATAAAGGAGCAAGAACAATAAAAGAACCAAAATGATGACGACATGAATTAATGATCGACATTGCATTTAAACTTTTGAAAATCAAAGTTGATTGGAAAGCAAGAACCTGGAAGAGAGTTCCACAAGAGAAGAGTGTGACAGAATAAAGTACTAGCATAGAACTTACGGTTACATCTAGTTATATCAACTGAAAAATGCTGAGACCTTGCCACCAATCTTGTACTGTGCTTAAATTCATAAAGTCTAGGTACCATAGAGGAACGTTCATCAGAACATTTATAACATTTGCATAGGGAAGCTACATTAAGACTGTGGGAAAGTGACTGAAGCCATGATGCCAGGTAAGGACCAACGACATTGCAGATTCTTAATTGGATTTTATGAAGAATTTCTAATTATATAACAGAAACACAAGACCAGACGTGGCAGAAATATTAAAAACTTTCTATCTATCTATCTATCTATCTATCTGCTTCTGTCTGTCTCTTATTTCTTTCATCACTTTCTCTCTTTTTCTCTTCTCTCTTTTTCTCTTCTCTCTTTCTCCTGACTTCCCTATTCCATTCTCTCTTCTTCACACTTTCTTTCTTTCTTCTTCTCGCTCTTCTTCACTCTCTTCTTCTCTTCAATGTTCCTAATACATTCTTTTCTCTCCCTTCTCTTTTCTCTTTCTCCTTTAGCCTTTCTCTCTCTTCCTCTCCCTTCATATTTCTTTTCTTTTTCCTTTCTGTTTTCTCTTTTTCTCGCTCTCCAAGAAATCTTGCCAACCCTAATTCTGCTCTCCCCTTTTCTCTCCTAACATGTGATATTGTCTTACAACCCCCCCCTTTTTAAATAAATTCCCACGTATGTAACTAAGCTCTACCTCCCTATCTAATGCCACCCAATATGCACCCAGGTGCTTTTCAGATGTTGCAGTGAGTCTGTGCATCTGTACCCTCGTCTGCCTCATTCTCTGCATCCAAAAGTGTCTCAGACAACCATGCGGGCTGAGCCACAGGCAGGTCACATTTCCAGGATAGGATTTTTTTTCCCTTTGGCTCAGCACTAAACTCTGAACGTTGAAATAAGTTTTCAAGAAGCAGCGTTTCTTGTTTGGAAATTGAGTGGATCTGGTGCTTGCTGCTTTCCAAGAGATTTACTTCTCACTTTTCTTCATACCAACTCTTTGATCATTCTTCACCCTCTCTCTTCACTTCCTCTCTCTCTCTCTCTCCTTCCTCTCCTCCCCCTCTCTCCCCTCCATCTCTTAGACTCTCTATTCTTCTTTCCCTCCCTCCCTCCCTCTCACTATCTATCACAGTCTGTTCAGATCTATCTCTATGGGTCTGTCAATATCTATCTATCTATCTATCTATCTATCTCAATCTGTTCATATCTATCTATCTATCTACATCTGTTCATATCTATCTCAGTCTGTCCATATATATCTCAGTCAGTTCATATCTATCTATCTCAGTCTGTTCATATCTATCTATCTATCTATCTATCTATGTCAGTCTGTTCATATCTATCTATCTATCTATCTCAATCTGTTCATATCTATCTATCTGTCGGTCCATATATATCTCAGTCAGTTCATATCTATCTCAATCTGTTCATATCTATCTATCTCAGTCTGTCCATATATATCTCAGTCTGTCCATATATATCTCAGTCAGTTCATATCTATCTCAATCTGTTCATATCTATCTATCTCAGTCTGTCCATATATATCTCAGTCTGTCCATATATATCTCAGTCAGTTTATATCTATCTCAATCTGTTCATATCTATCTATCTATCTATCTATCTATCTATCTATCTATCTACCCCTTGAAATCCCCCAGCAAGAGACATGAATTAGTGGCATTTTTAAAAGAAGTTATATTTGGTAATTTAATCTTTCTGATATCTTATATCCACTGACTATGGCTTAATTGGTGGATGTGGCAAGGCTTTTTAGCCTTGGATGGCAACCAGTATACTTGAAAGAATTTTATGAATTCCACTACTAGAAAACTGTGGAGACAACAAAAAGTTTGGCTCATTGGTTGGTTGATTTTCTTTAGTGACATATCAACACCTCTATGGGTTATTTAATGCCAAATTTTAAATATTTTGAACACTATTTTATGGCTTCAGCTAAATATATTTTGAATGAATTTGTATGCCTTCAGCTAAAGATAAAATGTATTGTTGGTAATTCTACTATTTTTATATAAAAATCTATTGCTGGTGTATTTATACTTTCATAGTGTTTTGTTTTTGTTCGGGAGGTTCACTATTTGCTGATAGCTGGGACCCTAACTGGTGCTACCACCTTTGCTTCAATGTAGATCTGGGAACAATAGCAATTAAGAGGTGGTTCCATGCTCCTCAAAAACCTCCAGGCTTCTGATCAGAGGTCTTGCAGCCAGATTTAGTTTATCATCATAGACAAGACTATGACAAAAAGAAAGAACTCCACTATATTTCCCAAGAAATTATGGCAATTAACAAATAAAATGGAAATTGTGGAGATCCATGATGCGTTAATTAGGAGAGTAAACTGGGTTTTCTTGCCTTCTAAGAGAAGACTGCTAGAAATTCCAAACTTTTTTAATTTACGATGATGTTCACTTTGTACAAGACCCAGGAGCCACTCAAGATAGAGAGCTACAGAGTAAGAGGGAGAGATTATGAGAATATATGGGGAAGAAAACGGTTAACCCTAACACTTGAACAGGTTAAGATTGCATCCTCTTGGGAGTCAGGTTGCACAGGAGAGTGCTATGGAAGAAAGATTTTATTCTCCCATTTACATTTCCCTGATTATGGGCATTAGTATAACCATGATATAATAACACGATAGTTCACAGACGGAACAGAATAAGTGAAAAGAAAATGAATGACAAATATGCTTTCCTCTCAGAGAGACTTTTATACCACAATATATCTACACCACAAGTAGAGTAGGCGAAACTAATAGGAAGGGTCTTATATATAATATGGAGGTTCTTCTGCATTTCTGGAGAAGCTATGTTTTCGACACCAGATTCAAGCAGGTAGGATTCATCTACTAAGTCCCCGGACAAGGAAATGTTCCATGAATGGGAAACAATGAGTCTTGGGTTTTCCCAAACTGAGGACTGTGTGCGAGAATTTCTTTCTATACCTGGGGAAGATATATTCTCAAAGGGTAATGGCACTATGGACTTGTATGCTGGTGGGGAAGACAATCATTTTATGGAAACTTGTATGAAAGAGTGATTGCTGTACAAATACACAATTATATATATATATATATATATATATATATATATATATATACATACATGTGTATGTGTGTGTGTGTGTGTGTGTGTGTGCACATATATATATATCTATATCTATCTCTCTCTCTCTCTCTCTATATATATATATATATATATATATATATAATTTTTT